>JANIHZ010000005.1:69815948-69841299 GCA_027478365.1 Erythroxylum rufum | reverse complement strand
TGCTCATTTCGGAATAAACAGCTCTTGATCCCTACAAACTGCAAACTCTGAAGAATCACTTGCAGATTTTCTTGGACCAAACTTATTTAATATTTTTCGATATTCCAATGTACGAACTGGTATGACTAGTACAACTCGAAATTATGTAGTATATTCTAATACAATGCAAGAGAATGTTGTATAGAATTCTAGTTGGTACGATACATTCATTCACAATAGTTACTGATCAGCTCAATAGATTTGATCAGATGGTAGAAATAGGTTGAAGAAGGAAATTATCGAAGGAAACAAGAGTCCCTGTTTTCTTATGATATCTTAATTTGATATAGCAGAAAACTTCAGAGGACTCATCAGAACTTACAATAAAAAACCTCAACTTGATCTGTACTAAAGCTGCAAAATAAAACTGTAATGCTCATTTCGGAATAAACAGCTCTTGATCCCTACAAACTGCAAACTCTGAAGAATCACTTGCAGATTTTCTTGGACTAAACAGTTCCTGAGACTTTTTACAATGAGCAATGGCTCCCTCAATTGGATTCTCAATCTCCGAGTTTGGACTGCCACTTCTCTTGAGAAAATGTAGATCTTGGAAGCCATTGGAACTGAATGACAATGATGAAGCTGTGGACAAAGAACCAGAAGAAGATGTGGAACAAGAACCAGAAGATTTATTATTAGTTGTATTATGCCATTGAATCGCCCCAGAGAAAGACCTCCTTTGGTTGATGAAGAAACCATCCTCAATCATATCTTTCTCTATACTTTTCTTTAGAGTAGTACACTTCTTGTACCTCTCATTATCAATTCTGCCAAAAGGGTGCCTCTTTGCTCCCTTGATGCAATTGCTCAAGCAAACCTTACTTTTGGAATCACTTCCTGTCTCTGCATTGTGAACTGGTTTAGAACACGAATCGTCGGTACATCCAGATTTGCGAAACAATGACTTGAGATACGCACTTGAAGCTTTGAGCTTTTGGCGAAAAGTTAATTGCTTGAGCTTCTTGGACCATGACTTCTTTGGTTGATCTCCAATGAAACTGTTGATGTCAGAAGACCATTCAAAGCAATAGTCGTCGAGGTTGAGCTCACTACTGACCCTGCTTGACTCTGAGGTTGAGATGTTGCAGAACTCCAATGGAGTGTTGGAGCTACTCAGAGGCTTAATGGAGCTAGTAATGAAGGAAAGTGGATAGCTTTCTATAAAGGGTTCTTGAGATTTGCTCTCAAAGGTTGTAGTTATGGGGTTTTGAAGGAGTTTTTGAACCATTTGTAATCTAGAAGGAAGAAAAAGAGGAAGCAGTTTTCCTTTGTAGAAGAGTTCATCAGCTGGAGAAGCATTGGTTTCTCTGTCATGAGACTGTGAAGACATTTGGAACTCAAACTCTCTGCTCTGTGGTGGAGATCTAATGGAGTAACAAATGAAGTTCGATGAAGCAGAAGAGCTTACTTCAATGTCAATGTACTCATCTTCTGCAAACATGCAAGATGATTGATTTGTGGCCATCTCTCAGCTAATCTATACTCTTCTTCTCTCCAAACCTGTTTCAACGGCTATAAAGTGTTGTGTATATATGTATGCATGTGCAGAAGCTTATGGGGAGGTGAGCTTGGTGGAGAAGGAAGAGGGCAGAGCATCATTTAAAGTGAAGATGGTTCCAAGGTAGAAAATTAAAAAAATTCAGATTTTCAACTTTTCTTTAACAAAAAAGCTCCTGAATGGTTCCAAACAACAGCATGCAGAAAGATTATCTATTTTTTTTTCTGTTTGAATTATTCCTTTTTATTACTTTCTATTTTGTCACATGAAAATGTATGTTTCATTTTTCATTTTAGTGACCACATGATGTTTGTATTGCTTGCTTTAATAAATTTCCTAAAAAGCCATCATCTGTATTTAGGCTATTGATATAGTATAGCATGACAACATCTAGATTCCCTTTAGCCTCAATCTACTACAACAATGGCAAAAATTGATTACCATATTGAGGTAAGTGACAAGCACTTGACACTTAAAGGAAGTTATGTACTAAGTTTGAACAGTCTTATCAGCATTTCAATAATGCATAACCAGTACTTCTAATTCAAAAGATTGTTGGCTTGAGTCATAAGTTGCTCTTCAATTCAATTTATCTCAAAAAGACTGACTAATTAAGAACCCTGAAACGTTAAAATTTATAAATAATGCATTAAGCGATTTATTCTTCAAAAATTTATAAATACTTATTATATTGCATAATTTTATATGTTTAGTTATACATTTTTATTGATATTTTATATTATTATTAATTTGCACTGCAAGTGGATTTGTTAGAAACAACTGAATACTATTGGATCTCCCCAGTTCTCGTATTTTAGTGGAACTTTCACTATGTGATATTGCTTATGCTCATATAGATTATATTAAAATAATAATAATAATGCATGGACAATATAGATGAGTATTAAGACTTTGCTGGAGCTAGAAGCTAGCTCATTCATGCCCTTTGACTCATTTATCCGATGCTCTTTTAGTACCTTGAATGTAAAAGAGTGGTTGTGCAGAAAAGTGAGAAACCTTCCCCAACATGAAGATGTTGATAGTGAAGTTTGTTTTTCTTGAGAGTTAGATTTTCATACCCAACATGTTCAACTTCAAATAGTTGTCATGAATATGATAGTAAGTATGCAATATAAATAGATCAAGACAAGCATGGGGCCTATTCCCATATAGTGGATTCATAATGTGCAAAAGATAGTGTATATCTACTTGGGAACTGAGAATCCTCAATAGATCCAGCTTTGCACTTGGGTATTATCATGTACTCGTACATGTTTCCAAGGATTTGTGCATGTATGCTTCATTGCTAAGTATTTCACAGCATATTTTCAGAAGAAGCAGATTACAGATCGATGTTCCTGAAAGAAGGCATGTGTAATATTATTCCAAGAACTATAGTTAGTTTCATAACTTAATTGAGTACAGTATAGAACAGTTCCTCTGCTAGTTTCAGTAACATCCACAAGCTTCTCTGCAACAAAAGTTCAAAAAATTTCGAAACAGCTAGCCCATATTTCAAAGCCTGTTCTTTTGCACTCAGAATTCAATAATGGACACATGCACAGAGACAGAGGCAGAGACAGAGAGGAAAAAGAGAGAGATCCATACTGTTCAATAGTCATATATTTTATAACAAACTGTTGATGGCCTGTCACTTGTGGCTATGATGCCCATTTGACCTGGTCAACATTGTTCCTTTAGCTATTCCTGGGACTTCTAACATCATGTTGTTGACTTCATTAGGATCAAAGCAAAAAGTTCCAAAACATGATTAAACAAAGTGCTTTTTATAAGATGATTAACCTAACCTGAGTATTAGTGAAATTTGTAGTAACTACTTTTTAGGTGTGTGTGAATTCAAAAAATTATTAGATGCATTCAATATTCAGCAAATCACTTGTTTTATTAAATTACTTAATTCACTGCTAAAAATAGATGAAACTATTTTATAATATTTAAAAAATTGTATCAAAAGTTAAATCAAATAAGAGATGTAAGATTAAACAATTCATCTTATATTAGACTATTATAAAATCAATATAAACTAAAAACTGAACAAATTTGAAATAAAATTAAAAAAAGGAACTATCCTTATTTGTCAAATAAGTAAAATTTTAATTAAAAAATTTATTTTATTTTATAAAATTGATTAGTTTATAAAAATTCACCAGTTAATTAATAAAAAGTAACTGATGTATCAGTTATCCGATTCTTACTCTATGTCAGCAGATCTTCTTAGCTCATTTTTATCACCCAATAAATAAGATATGCTGGTATAAAGTAAGA
This sequence comes from Erythroxylum rufum, assembly GCA_027478365.1. Taxonomy (NCBI): domain Eukaryota; kingdom Viridiplantae; phylum Streptophyta; class Magnoliopsida; order Malpighiales; family Erythroxylaceae; genus Erythroxylum; species Erythroxylum rufum. The sequence continues at coordinate 69,837,473 of JANIHZ010000005.1, read as the reverse complement.
ACTGATTAAGTGGCACAGAAGATCTTACTCCTTTGCTCCTTTGAAGTGGGATACGTAACAGAGGTTTTAAAACTTAAAGTGAAGTTTCAGTACTTTAATATTCAGGAATGAATGATTGTACCCTCCAGAAGGACTTCAAGACTCGTTCTTTTTAACTTCTTTCCAATGAGTTAAAAAGCTTCCACTAGCATTAGCAGATAACTTTGGAAAAACTTGTCTGAAGTCAGAGAAGGCAATCCAAAAGTACAAGATTACACAAGCCAAGGCAAAGGGTGAAAAGAGGACATAGGGGAAGTAAAAGTCTTTCAATCTTGTATCCATTGACCAAGTAAGAGAGTAACATGTAGCCAAAAGCCAGGAAGCCCACTGAAACAGTAAGGTGGCAGAAATTTGGTACTGACTGAGCTGAAAGTGTCTACGTTTCATCATCAAAGAAGAGAGAATTTACACAGTAAATGCCTAACAACTGAAGTTACCATGTAGCCATGTATCAACTTTTGTAGTGGATACCCACTGAAGTTGCAGTTGTCGAGGTGTAATTCGTATCCATCAAAGGCTTTCTTATATCCTCCAAGCCAACATTTAGGCAGGAAAAACATAGACAGAATCCAGTATCCTTACAATAACAGTGAAAGAAAACTAGAAGATAAGAAGTGGTAATTAAAACTTCTTTTTGTTTATATTATGAAAAATCCTGGTCAGACACATTACTGGACATTCAAATATACTTCTCCTTGTTGTACTTGGCTCATCTCCCTGATTTTGAGATGGTATGCTTTTCCACATCAATGAGGTTTATGTCTTGGACCTTTCGGCCAGGCTGGACTGGCCCCCCAAATCCGAACCTTGCCGGAAGTCTGGTGCAAAAATGCCAACCCTTTAAGCTCATCAGTGTGACAGTGTCTCTATTTCCAAAGCCCGCATAGAAAGGATTGCGTTATTACCTCTAAGCACGCATAGTAAGTGGTTTGCTCAAAAGTTCCAGTTCATATCAGAACTGCAAGTATGAAATTATTACCTCTAGGCCTGCAATTTTAAACTCGAAACCAAAGTCACCGGAGGGTTAGCTAGAATTATACCAGAACATTGTTTGATACCAAAGATACCAGTTCTCATTTTCATATATCCATTTTCAAAACAGACCAATGCATCCATGAAGAATGCCAAAAGCAGTTCAAGGATCTCATTGGTTATGTTTTATCTGATCACTATTCAGGATATCAAGAAAGTCCACAGCAAGAAGCTGTCTCAACAAACTGAGTTGCTATCACCCGTTATTTTCTGAAAAAGAGTGAAATAATGCAATCTTCACTATCTATTCTGCATGGCTACCATTCCCTGCTTTGAACTACTGATAGAAGTGGCAAACCAAATGCATCGGTGTTGCTGCTTCGCAAGTTTGCTTGTGCAGCATAGTCTAGGACTCAAGGAACCCAACTGATACATGGCTGAATTATGAAGAATCCATCAAGGCATTTCCCTTTAACTATGATGTTCCTGAGTTTCTCATTTTTCTCCCTTCAGTCCATCCAAACCCCACCATACCATTTTGTTAAAACGTAGACCAGATGGAAAATAAAAGTTAACCCAAGTTCTGCAATTCCAAGAATAATGGAAGAATCCTTTTCCCATGGCAAATACTTATCCTCATATCTAAAACTTAAATTCTCATTTTCTATGACTGATGTTGCAGAAAATTTAAATTCTTTTACAGTTACAAGGTGTGACTCGTAACACTTTGGCAGCAGCCTCTGAACCCATGCCAGCGTGATGTTCATTTCTTGACTTAGACAAGCATGCTCTCCATCGCCTTCAAAAACTTCTAGTTGATCATTGATGTGCAGAAGCATTATCATCATAATTTATACCGGCCGGAATCCTACCAACCCCTGGAACTCAAGGAATCACTGTTAAGACCAATTTCATTAAAAATAACAAGGGTTCAAGAAATGTTAACAGCAGAGAGTTGGATGAGAAAAGAGCTAAAGGATTACAAATACTTGGAGGAACAAAAGGATGTTATAAAGAGAGCTGTCAACTCTAGAGAGAGTTGTTCAAGAGTTGATGAGTCTGGAGTTTATCAGGCATAACATCAATCTATGTCTCAACATTAGTTATATTAAAAGAGTAAGGATAATTCTTGGATGATTGTGTATTGATCATCAGGAGCTTAAAAAGCATATAATTAAAAACAAGTTTTTCATATCTCTAATTGAAGAACTCATTGATGAATTATATGGATTAGGCTGGTACTCCAAATTGGATATAAGAATGTAGGGGAATACACTCCAAAAATAACTTTTACAGTGATTCCTCTTAGCAACACTTGGAACATCTTCAAAGGATTACGCTGACCCTTCAAGCTCACCAGTTCTTCATCAAAGGAAATAAAAGCATATTTAGGTTGAGAAAAATAGATTATTTGGGTCACTCCATCTTAGCTCAAGGAGTAGCAACAAATGGGAAAAAGAGGAGGAAACTGTGTAAAAGTGGTACCACATCTTCTATAATGAAATCAGGTTGAGTGAATGTTATGTTAAAAGAAATTGGTGGGATTAAAATATCATAGGTGGCACTGAATACTGACAATGAGGACGTTGGATAGGTGGCGCATGATCCCAAACATAGTGAGTCGCAATGCGAAGCGGTGAGGCACAGCATTCACGCAAGAAAAGTGCCCTGGCGTCTGGAATAGAGTCTCGTTACAAGAGTGTTATCAACAAATTCAGGCTTGTTTCAGACTGTTGGTTCTTCTAATACATTACAATTTCAGCAGGTTAAGATAGACTTTCTGAAGTTCAAAAGGATGGATCCTCTCACATGGATCTTCATAGCTGAACAGTTCTTTACCTTCTATGATACTCCTTACACTCAAGAGACTCACTGTCGCCGTTTTACACTTTGAGAGGACGGTGGTTCCTTGGTACCAAATGATGCAGAAGGCCAACCTAATTTTCACTTGGGCTTCCCTAACTCAAGCCATAGAAGAGCATTTCGGCCCATCGTGTTTTGAGTCACCTAAAGGTCAAACTTTTTGAGTTGATACAGATTGGGTCAGTTATTAATGAGAGTGTGTTATTGGACTGCTTTATAAGTAGGCTGAAGGAGCCTATCAAAAGTGATGCCATTGAATAGGAGCCTCAATCCTTCATCAGAGCTATTGGGCTTGCTAAACTATATGATGAAAGACGAAGTTTTGGCAATTTATTGGGCTCATCTAGGCCCAAAACTTTGAACCGGACAGCTAGGTCAAGTATTAACGGGGCTAATTCCACTTTACCAATTTGGTTGCCCTCACCTGCTATTTCTGCGAGTCTTCCACCTTTACTGCCATCTCTGACATTGCAGACCCACTCTATCGTCATTAATCTTACCCTCATCCGTCGTATCACACCAACTGAACTGCGACTCAGAAGAGACACAGCATTATGCTTCATATGTGATGTGAAGCAGCATAAAGAGCACAGGTGTCCAAATAAGCAATTAATGTTGTTTTTGACTGATATGAAAGAACCACCCGATGCGCAAGTGGTAGTTACTGTAACTGAAGAAGCGACCAACCACGAGAGTAATAAGAAGTTAACTCATCATCATTTATCCTTACATGTGATAAACGACATGCCTGGAGGGGCCATTATTCCATTTTTGCGGGCTGTTGATGGAACGAAGGTTCAGGTTCTATTGGACGGAGGGAGTTTGGATAGTTTTATACAATCAATAGTGGCTCGACATCTTTGACTTCCAATCGAACTAGCTCGGAGTTAAGGTGATGGTAAGGAATGGCGAGTTTTTAGTGGCAAAGGGAATTATACGGGTTGTACCAGTTTGAATAATTGGGTATGTAGTTTCTTTTACTGCTTATGTGCTTGTTACATCTAGAAATGATGTGGTAATCGAAACATCATGGTTAGCTACACTACATGCTCATATCGCTAATTATAAGGAAGCATATATCTAATTTTATGATGGTGAGCGCTTAGTTACCTTACAAGGTGTTAAATATACTCTACCTACTCTTACCACATACCACCATATGCAGAGGATTTAAGCCACCAAGGCTATTGCAGAGTTGTACATATTGACATCTACTCCCCTAAAAACACAAGCTGATCAAATTGTTCAAATACCTGAAAATATATCCGAAGAATTGAGAGAATTAGTACAGAAGCATATTTCTATGTTTGAGGCACCCTGAGGGTTACCACCTACCAGAACACATGACCATGCAATCGCTTTATAAGATAGGGTTACAAAGGTTAAGGTGAGCCCTTATAGATACATTTTTTCTCAAAAGGTTGAAATTGAAAATATGGTAGATGAAATGCTACAAGGTGGAAATATACAGCCAAGTACTAGTCCATTTTTAGCACCAGTGGTATGTCAGGAAGAAAGATGACACTTGGCATTTTTGCATAGATTATCAAGCCTTGAATTTAGTGACAGTCAAAGATTCTTACCCGATACCTATAATAGATGAGCTACTTGATGAGCTTTATGGGTCTCACTTCTTCTCCAAATTAGATCTTCAATTGGGTTATCCCCAAATCTTAGTACGACCGAAAGATTGCCCAAAGACATCATTTCACTCACCATGGCCATTATGAATTGTTAGTTATGCCCTTTGGCTTAACTAACGCCCCAGCTACTTTTCAGTCTCTTATGAATGAGATTTTTAAGCCCTTATTGTGAAAATTTGTTTGGTATTTTTCAATGACATATTGGTTTATAACTCTACCTTGAATCTTCATTTAGATTGCTTAGAAAGGGTGTTAACTTGTTTACAATGACAATGTTTGTATGCTAAACTTTCTAAGCGTATATTTGGAAGGACCAAATTTGAGTATCTTAGCTACATTGTTTCTAGTCATGGGGTAGAGGTAGATCCAAAAAAAGTACACGCTATCAAAGAGTGACCTACCTTATCTTCGATCACACAAGTTAGAGCATTTTTCGGGTTAACAAGGTGTTATCATCGCTTTATCAAGAAATGCACATCTATAGCAAGTCCATTGACTGACTTGCTGTAGAAAGATGGTTTTTCATGGAATGAAAGAGCTCAATGCGCTTTTGATTAGCTCAAACAAGTCTTAATCAAGGCCCCTATTTTATCATTACCCAACTTTGAAAAGCCTTTTATGTTGGAAACAGATGCATCAGGATTGGGTATTCGTGTTTTCTTAGCTCAAGATGGAAAACCAATAACATATTTCTTGAAGAAGCTGCCACCTCGAATGCAGAAGCAATCTGTATATGTTAGAGAGCTATATGTTATTTCTAAAGCAATGTTGAAATTTTGGCATTATCTATTCGGTCATCATTTCATCATCCGAACATACCACCATAGCCTAAAGCTCCTTAATGAACAAGTTATTCAAACCCCAGAATAAGAAGTATATATAGTTGCCTAAGTTGTTGGGGTATTCATACACCATTGAATACAAGCCTGGAAACTTAAATCAAGTTGTTGATGCTCTTTTCTGTAACTTCCATATGGTTGTTACTATACCACATGTTATATTCTTGATGAGATTAAGGCCAAGATAACTCAAGATCCACAACTATAGCAGATAATACAAAATTATCAAATGGACCTCATATCCTCATTATCAGTTAAAACAAGGGTTACTTTGGTGGGAAAATAGTCTGGTAACTCCAAATCAGTCTCAGAACGTTGTTTAAAATATATTATTAGAATTTCACAGCTCTCCACTTGGCAGACACGTGGGAGTAATCCATACTTATGCTCAGATTGCTACCTACTTTTATTGGAAGCATATGTGATATGATATTCAAAATTTTGCAAGGCTTTGTCAAGTTTGCCAATGAGCTAACTCCTCTCAATTACATCCAGCTGGGTTATGTAGTCCACTTCTAATTCCAAACCAAGTATTGGAAGATGTTGCTATGGCTTTTATAACTGGTTTACTAAATTTGAAGGGTTACACAGTCATTATGGTGGTTATTGATCGTTTGTCTAAATTTGCTCATTTTTCCCTTTTGAAAGTTAATTACACTTCTCAACAAGTGGCAGAATCATTTATTCAGCATGTTGTAAAGTTGCATGGTGTTTCTCACTCTATTGTGTTTGATAAAGACAAGGTTTTTACTAGTTAATTATGGAAGCACTTATTTAAATTACAGGGCACAACTTTTAATACTTCTTGCCATCCACAATATGATGGGCAATCTGAGGCTTTGAATAAATGTTTAGAAATGTATTTGAGATGCTTTGTGGCTGAAAAACCTTGCTTGTGGGTAATTATTTGCCTTGGGCTGAATTTTGGCACAATAGATCTTTCCAAATAGCTAGTGGAATGACTCCTTTTAAGGTGATATATGGCATAGATCCCCCATCTGTTATTCCTTGTTCCTATCATGATGATACTCCCTTTAAAGTTCAACACCACTTAGCTATTAGAGATTGCTTACTTGCTACACTTAAGACTAATCTACAGAAGGCTCAAGCTCAGATAGAGAACTTTTCTAATCTGAAGAGAACTTAAATTCATTTTATGGTTAGTGATTTTGTTTTTGTAAAACTCCAGCCTTATAGACAATTGTCTTTGAGACTTTAAAGGAACCAGAAGTTGAGAATGAAGTTTTTGGGTCCCTTTAAGATACTTGAACGTGTGGGATCTATTACATACAGATTGGAGTTACCACTAGAGGCCAAATTACATTTGGTCTTCCATGCTTCTTTGCTTAAACGTTGTGAAGGTGATCCTCAGGCACAATGCATTCCTCTACCGTTGGTTACCACTTCTGAAGGATTATTGGTTTGACCTTTTACCATTTTGAATGTTCGACCAGTTAAGATCAATGATGCATGGGTTATTCAGTTGTAAGTCCAGTAGGAAGGACTCAAAAAACTTACTTGAGAGTCTCTTTCAACTCTTCAACAGCAGTATCCTGAGCTCGACCTTAAGGACAAGGTCAATTTTGATGGGGAAGGAAATGTTATGTTAAAAGAAATTAATGGGATTAAAATATCATAAGTGACATTGAATACTAACAATGAGGACGTTGGACAAGTGACGCATGATTCCAAAAGTAGTGAGCCGCAACGCGAAGTGTTGAGGCATATCATTCGCGCAAGGAAAATGCCTTAGCATCTCAGGGAGTGATTGGGTCAGTGCAAGTCATATATATTGATGAATAACATAACCAAATGGGTGTGAAGAATTTGATTCTAATCCTTCCTCCCTCTTGATTCTAATCTTTCCTCCCCCTTTGTTGTGTTTTGTTGTTCTAATTCTCTTCCATGTTACTGGGTTATTCTAGAACTTAATTAACTTCTTCATTACTTTATAATGTTGTGGACATTCACAGCAGGTCTAGCCTTAAGCAAGGGTACCTGCTCAGGGTCTACTCATATGAAGAACAAAATATGGCTCATTTTTTACTCTTATAAAAAATAAAATAAGGCAAAATATAGTTCACTCTTAACTCTCATAAAGAGCAATAAAAAAGATCTCCATTTTGTCTCTTTTTGTTCTTTATGAAGCTCACTCTTGATCATCGGAAAGAATAAAAAGAGATAAAATAGAGAACCTTCTTTTCCAAAACCTATAAAGTATTAAGAACGATCCCGATTTATAACATTTTAAATTTTAACAGAGCATCATATTCGTTTATTCTGTGTAGTGTTCTTGAGTTGTTTGTTTGCAGGTGATATTCCAATTGTCTGCAGGTGATATCAATTGATACCATTACCTGATTTCACTTAACCATTCACTGTAGAAGATGATGCAAGTGGGACGAGCATAGAAGCTGTTCTTCAACAGAATAAGTACCTCATTGTATTCTTGAGCAAGACTTTAGTGTTGAGTTTTTGGCTCCTTTGTTGTCCCATATTGGTTAGGGGCAACAATTGAGGCAAGGCTCTTGCCTATATAAGGAGGTTGTTACCTCCTTGTTTAATGCACCAAAACAAAGTTAAAGATTTGTATGACAAATTTAAATATAGTTAAATTCCTCTTTTGAGGTGATAGTTGGAGAGTTTGTTTTGGATATTTCTTTGTGGGTGTGTTGGTGTATTAGGAGATTAGGTGAGAGGAAAGATTGTGTGATTGTAAGGATTTTTCACATAGTGGATTTTTTTCTCAGTGCCTGTGGTTTTTCTCCGGTTTGGGAGTTTCCACGTAAATTCTGTTGTGTTATTATTTTATGATATTTTTATCTATCAAATATCCTTAGGTGTGGGTTTGGGAGGTCTAAATTTCCAACAATTGGCATCAGAGCTGAGGTGTGTTTTTCTTGAAAATTCTAAGTATGCTCTGTGGTCGCATTTTTGAATGATCTTTCACATCAGAAAAGATTTTCTTAAGAAAGGTTCATTTGGTGCGGTGGAGTTTTGGTGTGGTAGTGTGTTAGTACATGTTTAGGAAAGTTTTGGCTAAGGAAAGACTTGGTATTTAAGTGTGTTCGTTGTGACCCACCTCTCTTTCCTGAGAACTTTTCTGGCGTACTATTCATTTCTACGGTAAAATTCATCAAGGCAAATGAGCTCAGGAAAAATGTGAGGAAATAAGGCTTCGAATCCTCTTAGATTTGAGGTGGAGAAATTCGACGGGAGAATCAATTTTGGCTTGTGGCAAGTGCAAGTCAGGGGCATTTTGATTCAATCGGGGTTACACAAGGCATTGAAAGGAAGACAAATCCCTAGTATCAGCACTACTACTAATGATACTAGAAAAAACAGCTAGTACAGACAGATCTAATATGAGCGATGAAAATTGGGAGGATCTGGATTTGAGAGCAGCAAGTGGGATACGATTGTGTTTGGCTAAGAATGTCCTTGTGAATGTGCATGGAATATCTACAACAAAGGAGCTCTGGGAATAGCTCGAGGAGTTGTATCAAACAAAGGGCGTCTCAAATCGGGTGTACCTAAAAGAGCAATTTCATACACTGCGGATGAGGGAAGATACTACAATTTCAGATCATTTAAGTGTTCTCAATGGGATCGTCTCTGAACTAGAGGCTATTGGAGTCTGTATAGATGATGAGGATCAAGCTTTGAGACTTATTTGGTCCCTTACACCTTCATATGAACACATGAAACCGATTTTGATTCATGGGAAGGAGAAGATAGTTTTTTCTGAAGTTATCGGAAAACTCTTTTCAGAAGAGAGAAGACTGGGTGGTGGAAGAAATGTTCCTCTTGAAAACTCAGCTCTGGTGGTAGCTAGATATCGGAAGAAGAACTCCATGATGAAACAATATTTATGGTGCAACCAGAGAACATTGAATCAATGTCTCCATTGAGAAGCGCTGTCTTTACGTCCATTTGTTGTAGCTCGAGATCACAATGAGCTATAAGTGCCATAATGATTCTAAAAGAGTCCTTTGTTGAAACTGGAGAAATGTCTCTTTATAATCAATGCCTTCCTTCTGAGTGAAGCCTTTGGCAACTAAGCGTGGCTTATATCTATCAATGTTACCATGCGAGTCCCTTTTGGTTTAAAATATCCATTTGCAACCAATCGGTTCGCTCCTTTAGGTAACTCGACAAGATCCCAAACGCCATTGTCTGCCATTGACTTCATCTCCTCCTTCATGGCTTCAATCCACTTATCAGAGTTTGAACATAATTTGGCTTGACTTACAGATGTTGGATCATCCTCCACCCCAACGCCAAATTCATGTTCATTGAGATATACAATATAGTCATCTAATATTGCACTTCTCCGTTCTCTAGTGGATCTCCTAATAGGCACTTTTAATTGAGGTTGTTGATTTTCGTTGCCTTGAATAGGCAATGTTTCCTGATCAACAGTAGGAGGTAGGGTAGGTAAAATTGTGTTTTCAACATTATCCTAATTTACAATTTGAATAGTGTCAGGTATGGTTAACCCATCACTTTCAACTGTAACTGTAGTGGGAATGTTAACACACTCCTCGGCAAACACAATATCTTTATTTTGATTACTCCTACTATAATCAACATCCTCAATAAATTTGGCATTCCCTGTTTCGAAAAAGGATCTGGTGGAGGGATTATAGAACTTGAAACCCCTCGATTTTTTCGGGTAACCTAAAAAGTAGCAACTAATAGTTCTTGAGTCCAATTTCTTTTCATTCGGCCTATAAGGCCTAGCTTTAGCTAGACAACCCCAGACATGCAAGTGCCTAATACTAGGCTTCTTACCTGTCCACAGCTCGTATAGAGTTTTAGTTACTGCTTTGCTAGGAACTCGGTTTAGAATGTAAACTGCAGCTTTAAGTGCTTCGCCCCAAAGTGATTCTGGTAAAGAAGAATGACTAATCATATTTCTCACCATGTCCTGAAGAGTTTGGTTTCGTCTTTCAACTACACCGTTTTGACTAGGAGTCCCAGGCATGGTGTACTGAGCAATTATACCACACTCAGTCAAATATTTAGCGAAGGGTCTATGATGTTATTCCCCTGAGCCATCATATCTTCCATAGTATTCACCACCACGGTCAGACCTGACATTCTTTGTTTTCTTGCTTAGTTGATTTTCAACTTCAGCTTTAAATTCTTGAATACATCTAAGGACTATGACTTCTCATAAATAAGGTACAAATAACCATAGCGAGAGTAATCGTCTATGAAACTAATAAAGTATTATTGTCCATTCCATGAAGCCGTAGGGAACGGGCCACATATATCTGTATGAATCAGTTCCAATAGTTCATTACTCCTGTTTGCACCTGTTATCTTTATGTTTGTTTGTTTTCCTTTTACACATTCTATGCAGACCTTAAGATCTGATAAGTCAAGGGAATTGAGTATTCCATCAGACACAAATCTTTGTATTCTCTGTTTAGAGATATGACCTAATCTCTTGTGCCATAACATTGATCAATTCTCATTAGTTATATTTCTTTTAATACCAATGTTACTTGAGTGCAGGTTTTCATAATGATTAGTTGTCTTATAATCCAGTTTGTATAGTTTGTCAACACGAGTGCCGGTTGCTACAACTTGGGAATTTACAGAAACAACACATTTACCATTTCCAAACAGACAAAAGTAACCAGAGTTGTCCAAATTAGAAACAGAAATTAAGTTCCATCTAAACGACGGCACAACAAAAGTTTCATCTAAATCCAAATAAACACCAGACTCTAACTGAATTCTAAAATAACCAATAGCTTGAACAGCAGCTGTTTTGCCATTTCCCACATAGATGTATTTTTCACCATCAGTTGGCTTTCTGCTCCTGAGGCAATCCTGCATAGTGACACTTATGTGAGTGGTAGCTCCAGTATCCATCCACCAAGTGTCAATTGGTACTAAAGCCAAATTAACTTCAGAACAAACAAAGTTGAGAAATATACCTTTCTTAACACGCTAGTTGGCGTACTTGGTACATTCTTTCTTTACGCGACCCGGTTTCTTACAAAAGAAACAGAGAATAGCCGCATTCTGTTTCTTTTGTGCACCTTGCACTGTTCCAGAGTTTGCAGTTTCTTTACCTTTATTCCTTTTCCTCTTATTGGAATTTCCCTTAGAAGTTGTTGCTAAATGAGCGCTTTCAATCTTCTCTTGTTTCAGCCTTTCCTCTTCTTGCACACATTGAGCTATAAGCTCATTTAGGGTCCACTTCTCCTTTTGAGTATTGTAGGAGACTTTGAACTGACTGAATTGTGCAGGAAGGGAAATCAAAACCAAGTGCATGAGTATGTCATCAGACAACTATAACTTAAGTGCCCTCAGGTTTGTCACAAGATTAGACATTTCCATTATGTACTCCCTGATGTTTCCTTTTCCCTTATAGTGCATTGAAACAAGTTTGGTTAGCACAATGCTTGTTTCGACCTTTTCGTTTGCAGCAAATTGGTCAGAAATTTGCTTAGGGAAACTCTTAGCATTAACCTTATCAGGAATTCCACCTCTTATAGAGTCCGGAATGGAATGCTTCATGATCATCAGACTCATGCGGTTTGAACGTTGCCACGTCTTGTATGCAGCTATGTGATCAGCGATACTGGCTTTGGTTAGAGCTGCAGGACATTCAAATCTGAATACAAAGTCTAAATCCCTGCAACCAAGCACAATCATTACGTGCTCATGCCATTTCTTAAAGTTTGTGTTGTTAAGCACAAGAATATTGTTCATGTTGGCAGAAATTGATGATATTTTAAGAAAAGAAACAAAATAAAATGCAATATTAGTCAAAAAGTTAAGAAGCCAAAATAAAAAATTTATAAAAGGGGCAATTACAAGATATCTAGCACAACATTATTATTCAGTCTTTGGACAGAAAAAATAATTTATAAGTGGTACTCTTGGTTATAGTAAAAATATTGAAACTAAAATGGCCTAACAATATGCCTTTCTTTGGACCAACCTGTTGTCAACATGTTATACAAAATGCTTCACATACTTTAATACTACCCATCGTGTCAAAATAACCTTCCTTTGGGCCGATTACTTCGCATAGATATGAAATGAAATTACCAGTCATCTAGCCAAAATAACCTTCCTTTGGTCTAATTATTCCGCATAGATGAACAAGTATTGTCATTCTAAATTAATAAATTTTACCCAGTAGAGGTTACTTTGGCAACATATTGGTTCAATCTATTTAAATCAAAATGATAAACATCCAAAGTTTAGATAAATTAAGGTAATTTAATTATTATTTAAAAATGGACAATCAACAAATCCCAAATTTTGACTTCAATTAATTATTACAAAATTATGACCTTAGTCTGTAATAATATTACATAACAGTGGAAGACTTTATATGTTATATGAGTGTATAAAATTATTTAAGTTAAACTTTAGGTTTTATATATATATATATATATATATTTGTCCACTGTTAAATAAATTTCAAATGACTTAACCTTAGGTCATTTTAAGCTTAGCTTAGCTGGTAGAACGTATGGCTTGAAACCATGTAATGGTGGGTTCGATTTCCCCATAGGCGTTTTATCATTTTTCATTAGATAAATGGGCTATTACCAAATAAATGGTAAGGGAGTCTCCGTTGACAGGGAGACTTTGCATAATAATAATAAGAGACCATACACTGACTAGCACGATAGAGAGAGATAAGAGACCATGTGCCTGCTGCATGCACAAGTCCAGAGAAAAATAGGAGACCGTTTCTCCGGCGAGAGAAACACTCATGCCAAACATGCAGAAACGGTCAGGGAGTTGTCTCTGACCTCTGACGGGTTCATCAATAACCCGAATAATAAACAAAAAAATTACCTAAATTATTAAAAACTGGTCTGCAAAAATTATATGCCAGATTTTTATTGATTATCAGTGTGATCTTATCATTTGTACATTCAAAATTACGTTTCTTGACCAAATGAAACATTATTCCGACACCTATAACATTATTTACTTGTTTTCTAATCAATTTCAGACTAAGATAGTTAAAACAAAATTTCTACCCAAAAGTTTTATCTCAGCCTTGAATAATTAAGAAAAACAGTAAGTAATATAATTCAAAAAATGGTTTAATCACTTGGATTAAGTGTATCAAAGAAATAAAAAAAATTTGTTTACGCTAAAATCTCAATTTATAAATCTGTAATTCATTTCCACAACATGCTAAACGGAGTGAAAATGAAACTGAATATCATATTTAAACAATTTACGTAAAGTGGCTCTGATACCACTTGTTAATATTAAACCTTATGATTGTTATAATCATATTTCTAAACACTCATTAACCATCCACAATCACACGCAGATCGAATAAACAATATATATATATATATAAACACTGACCTTGATCCATTGCACAACGGAAACGTAAACAATAAAACTTAATAGACACTACAAGAAAAATTAGTTTCAGTAATTATTATTAATGGTTGCTAAAAATAAGAAAATGGTCGTTAAAAGTTATAGCGATCAAAATCGGGTTGGTCACAAGTAGTTACTACAGGATTGTTACTAAAAGTGCTCAGTGACGAGTTATTACGTTGGTCGTTAAAAATGCACTATTAAGAACCATTTAAAATTGGTCACTAAAGGTAGAATTATTAGCGACCAATTTTATACTTGCTAATGTAAAATTTCATGGTCGCTGTAATATTAGAATGGTTGCTATAGTTATGCATACTGCGACCAAATTATTTTTGTTGCTAAAAAATAATCTTATAGCATGGTTGCTATAGCTATTCATACTGCGACCAAATTATTTTTGTTGGTAATAAATAATCTTATAGCAACCAAATCGATGGTTACTATAGCAATTCATATTGCGACCAAATTATTTTTGTTAGTAAAAAATAATCTTATAGCAACCAAGTCATTGATTGCAGTTATTTTTATCTGGTTGCAACAAATGGTGTATCAATTTTCTTTTCATAACTATGTTGTGACGACATGATACTGTTGCTAAAAATTTACTTTTAGCAACCAAATAATTTGTTACTGTAATTTTAATATCGTCACAAATTGTATTATATTTACTATAATTTAGCAACAAAAAATTAATTGCTGGTCACTAGAGAGTATGTGTTAGCCACCAAAACTTGGTCGCAAAATTAATTTGGATGGTTCCTAATATATACCTGCCAGTAACCAAATTTGATTGCAAAAATAATTCAAATTGGTTGCTAAAATTTATGCAATAGAAACCAAATTAATACTGGTTGGAGAGAATTATATCCATTAGGCCACAATACTCATTCCAACTGAACTCCAAATATTCTAGCACGACACCTTAACAACCCAACAAATTGATATCAATTTCGTATTGACCAAAATAATCACCTCTGAGTCACTCATAATAACTATCAAGCACATTTGATAGACATAAGAAAAGATTAAAGTATCAAACAAATCTATCAAGCACATTTGATAGATATAAGAAAAGATTAAAGTGTCAAACAAATCTACTTAGATAACATTTTCTAAACAAGAGTAAATACATTGACAATAAATTTTAACATTCCGATCATAGTAGGCCTCTCTGTTGAGACATCCCATGCCAAAAGTGTACCACGTCTATCACCAACAAAAATCCATTCCAATGTGGGGTGAAAAGCAAGTGCGCCAGCACCAAGGAGCTTAATGGTATTATCAACTAAAATACAAAACAAACAGATGGTGTCAGTAAAACACTATCAATCAACATGAAGAAGTCACCATTATCAATTCTGTAATGTATCAAAAATAAAGTTTTATGGTAAATAGGAAGAAAAAGTTTCAAACATTAAGATATCAGAGAGAAGATAACCAGTTCCGAAAACTATTGATAAGTAATCTACTTTTAGATAGTCATGGTTCATTTGCTCCATCACAATGTAGTTGCAGTAGGTCATTGACAAGTTTGCTGACTTAGACTAGAAGTTATACATGACAAACTATTTACTATTTAACTAGGAACATGATCTTACTTCAGCTTGGCGACCTGCATGAAGCCTAACACCAGAAGCATCATACATGACCTGCAAATTGTCCCAAATCAATGCGAGGAACAGATAATTAAACAGGAAGAAACACCTTGACTATGTTGTTTCCCTTTTATTTTCAACATAGCATGGAAGTGGGAAAGACGATCACTCCAGTTCATAATTTCCCCAAACAAAACTGCAGTCTCTCGATCATAAATTCTGATCAAGTAAAAGAAAAGAATAGAGAGGGAGAGAGAGGAACAGCATAATTCATCAACAAACCATACAGGTTGTTAACGAGGAAACAAGCCAAACCATACATTCCTGAAGACCAATGGCAACAGCAACAGCTGACACAGTTGCTGAATGTGACGAGGGCATCCCACCCGATCCAAGCATAATTCTAGAATCCCATCTCTTTTCCTTGAACCTGCACTGCAAACATGTTAAATTGGAAAAGAACAAAGAGGAGCAACCAACAATCAAAAAGTCAATTGAAGAGAGATTTGTCAAAAAAAGAAAGTTCTTGGAACATCTCAGATCAGATTTTACGGCATGAACCACAATTCAGAGGCAATATCACCCAGAAACCAAATTTACAAAATCATCACTGTTCTAAATTTTCAACTTCACTCAACCCTTTGACATAAATGACAGAAATACATTAATGTCCATCTTGCACATAACATTCAATTCAACTATCTTCTAACGCCGGACGAGCAGAGGTCATCAACAAACAATTTTCCTTCATTCAGCCAACTGGTAGTACATACCATTAGCCCAACTTGTCCCATCCGTTCAATGTAAATTCTTTAGCACTTTGCAACTGATTCAGAATAAATAATTCTACAGCACATGATTTGGAAAAATTGAATCCTAAGCACAACCCCAATTTCAGAAATTATCTTGAAACATGCGAAAACCCTTTAAATACCATATTTAATTTTCAGAAATTAAAGTTAGAAGGGACTAACCTGTAGAAACACTATCGAGCGAAAATTGGCGCTAAGGATAATTGTTTAACACCAGTGTCTTCAAGTGGTGGGTTGGAATTGGCGTTTGGGTTCGTCAGAAATATGACAACGTCGCGAGAGAGAAACCTATCGAACGAAAATTGGCACCGAGGACGATTGTTTAACACCGGCGTCTTCTGGTGGTCCGTCGCGAGAGAGAAATTTTAAATGGCCTAAGAAATTGGGGTTTTTAGAACAGTGGTGCTAGTCTACTGTAAGAAATAAAATTAGAAACTATCTGTTGTCTATACCTCTTCCATAAATAGTATTGTCTCGCAATCCTAATACCATTGTTACAATCACAACCCGAATCAGATAAATAAAATACCCATTGGCATCCAACATTTAGGCTTACCTAAATCAAAGGAAAACCCAACGTGGCTGAAGAAGAAATCAAGAATGAACTTACCAGTCTCCTGGATTTCATGAAAGGATAACAGGAAAAATAATCATAGCAAACGTCTTCAAAATTCTTGCGCTTCATTCAGATTTTAAAGTTTCTGTGTTTTCTCGTACTCGGTTTAGTTACAACGAGCGTCTCAAACTGCTGAATCACAAAATCTGGGTTTTGCTTATTTGATTATTTGATACAAGGGTTCAAGTATTTTCACCAGTCCTGCCAGCATTGGAGTTTTGATTCGACACCATGAGCATCTTGTTTATTATTTTCAACATTTCTAAATTGGGTTAGGCCTAAAAAGTATATCTATTCACAAAGAAGCTGCTTAGTGGGCCTCCTAGTCCAATGCTGTTAAATTAAATTAAATTTACAAAAATAATTTATCTTTAATTTTCTAAAAATAATTGACGATGTTAGCTTTCAGAAAACGACACGCCCAGTTTGACACTCTTCTTGTTGTCTGAGAAGTTATTGATGATTTATGAAAAGTGCTAGAAGAAAATTCTATATATGTGATTGAGCCCAAGTTTACATCATTAATTGGCTGCATTTTCATAACTATTAATAAACTTTTTGACTCCTAATTGCGACTTTCGTGCTTAAATCAGTTCCTTATGTTGAGTTCATATTATTTGCAAGTTGTTAGTAAAATTGTGCAAATTGATGTTAATTGTGTTTGAATTTTTCCTAAGGACAATTGATGCTGCAAATTGCTATTTGATTTTTCAAGAAAATGGAGTCAAAGAGATGAAAAAGTCAACAAGATAATTCACACGTTGCGGCACATAAGGACGACGACATGCCACGGCGCACAACATGTGCCTCGCAGCGGCGAGCAAGCTAAAAGCGCACGTCGCGACGAGGATTAATTCACACGTCGCGACGTACGGTCGGGTATCCGAACTCTAAATGGAAATTTCCCTCACTGTGCTGACCCGACCCACATCATTCTTCTATTTATTTTGCCGAATTAGGTCAACACAGAGAGTTGGCCACCACAGAGATCACCACCCCAGACACTAAACACCAAGACAAACACCATACACCACACAGTCGGCAACGGATCATTCACTCTCACACACACTTTCACTTGGGAGACCACCAGAGACGATTCCACCTCACCGCCTTCATCAGTCACATTCGATCATCATCAGCCTTCGACGGACACCTCCACATCACTTTCTCCATCAGTTTCTGGAGCCATGGTTAGCATCGGGATTCCAACAGTGATGGACATCGCCGGAGTTATGCTTGGCTAGGGTTCCTGACCCTCTTGAAGATGTAGCACCGGCTTGAGTTCACCGTGGGCTTCAAAGGGGAGTTTTCAATTATTGTCTGAACTTTAATTATATTATTGTAAGACTCAGGTTAGAGATTGCAGTGGTATGGTTAGATTAGCATGGTTAGGATTTAATCATGTGTTGACAATATTTTTGTGCTTGGATATTGTTTATGTTGAATTTAGTGCTTGAATATATGAGGTCTCATATATATCGTTGGTGATTACATTAATCATTTCTATCTGCATGGTTGTGTTTGATATGATTGGTTGTGTTTGATCCGATGATCAATTGCATGAATTTTATCCATTTTACACACTAAGGTTTTTAACAAGGTCTTAATTAAATGGTTGTTTAATTAATTCTTTGGACTTAAGGGGTCCCTTAAGGTTGATTTTTCGGAACTTAGTGGATTTTATCCCCGGAAATTAATTTCGAACCATGATAGCCTAAGCACATTTTCAAGAGGAGTTTCCATCATTCGAATTACAATATGAGTTTTTGTCATTTTCATAATTCCCAAAAATCCAAAAATATTCTTTTATACAATTTTCTTCAATTTCAATTATTTCCCTTAATTTTAATCAACAAACCAAAACCCCCATTTATCTGCTTTAATTGCATGTTTTCGACTTTAGGCTAGCTTTTAAACCATTTTCCGTTGGTTCCAAAAAGAGAGACGACCCGAGGTTCAGCTTATACTGCAATCTTGGAAATTTTGTTTTTGACCGGTTTCCAAGGTCGATTCTAGGATCGAACGACGAGCCGCGATCAAAATGGTGCCGTTGCCAGGGAACCAAGATATTGGTTTTCCATAGGTTAGCCAGAGTCATTTTTTTGTTTTCTTTGCATTGCATTTTCATAGTTTAATTTCATACTTGTTGATAGTATAGGTTTAATTTCTTTACATAGCGTACTTTTACTTTTCATACTTCCATACTTTCATACATAGCAAATTTTACACACAATCATAAATTCATACATACATACTTGCATACACTCGCACCTATCACACTTCACTTTTTGCTTGATTGTGTGAATTTGTGAGTAAATTTTGCTTAAGCTTCATACTTTGTTCTGCCTTGTGATTTGTTATAGTGCATGTCCAGGAAACCTAGGCTAATTCAATTCAACCCTGAGATAGAAAGACATCTTAGGAAGCTTAGGAAAGAGAGGAAAGAACAAGAGAGACTTAGGTCCATTGAGCAAATTGATAACATGGCCGAACATCAGGATTTTCCGGTTCACCAACCTAGGAATGGAGATCAAGGATTAAACGGTGAACAGGAGAGAGTAGGAGATAACGATGGGAATAATAGGCGTAGGACCATTAGGGAAGCAACAACCTCAGATGTTAACTACGATCCCTTCATCGCTGCTTGCCCTAACTTCGAAGTGAATTTCGAAGTTAAAGGATTGCTGATCAACTCCCTACCCAAATTTCACGGTTTTGCAGGAGAGGATCCATACATGCACCTACAAGCGCTAACGATGATCTGCCAAAGTATGAAACCTGTAGGAGCACATTTGGATCAGGTGTTGTGGAAAGTTTTTCATTTATCACTGGAAGGTAAGGCCCGGGAGTGGTACATGAGCCTCCCAAGGCATGTGGCAAATGCCTATCATAGTTGGTCCAATTTGAGGAAAGCTTTCCTAGAAAAGTATTTTCCAGCCTCAAGGACGTCATCGATGAGGAAGGAGATCTACTAAGCAAAACAAGACTACGATGAGTCCTTATACGACTATTGGAACCGATTCCAAGACCTACTATCGAGATGCCCCCATCAACAGATTCTAGATGAGCAATTAGTGCAATACTTTTATGACCGGGTTAAAAATCAGAAGAAAGGAATGTTGGATGCAGCTTCGGGAGGATCTCTTATTTGACCTCACCACATCGAAAGCTTGGGCACTTATCAAGAGGATGGCTCTTAATCATCAAAAGTATAGTGTCCGCGATTCTAGAGGAGTGCACGAAGTTGGAGCCTTAACGGCTCAAGCAAAACGAATGGAGAGTCTAGAATCGAAAGCGGATTCCCTGGAGAATCGGATAACCTCGCAGCTATCATTCATCACGGCCGAGCTCAAAAACTTAAATGTGCATCGCCCGTCTCCTTCAACAGAGCTTACCGCACCTAGTTGCGAAACTTGTGGGTTGATAATGCATATTTCGAGCGTGTGCCCCGGACGATATGAGGAAGTTTCAGTAGTTTATCCCGGAAGGCAAAATCCGAAGTGGGACCCATACTCTAACACTTACAATGAAGGCTGGAAAGCTAATCCAAGATTTAGTTTGAGAAACGATGAAGGGAGAGCACCGAACCGATTCCAACCAGGAGGTGGAGCTGGATCATCTAACACCCAGTTTCCCAACCAACATGCTTTGACGGTGCAACCACCGAAGGAGGACACCAACCAGCTGTTACACAGTATGATGCAACTGATGAAGGAAGAAAGGAATTCCAATGCCAACCAATTTAATTCCATTGCGAACTTGATTCAACAGGATTCCTCAAAGAACGCTGCCAGGTTTAGTGCCTTGGAAAAAATAATGGAGCAATGGGAAACCAAGGCAGAGAACATAAATTCATATGTCACTCAGCTGTCTAACAACTTGAGTGAAAATCAAGCTAGGAGCACTGGAACCATTCCTTCCAATACTGTGATGAACCTCAAGAGCCTAATTGTGATAACTTTAAGAAGCAGAAAGCAGGTAAAATTCAGCATTCCAAAAGAAGAAGCATATACTGAGGAAATTGAGGTCGAGGAAGCACCTCAAATTAAGGAGAAGCCCATAAGATCAGAAAGTGCAAGAGAGGAGAAGCTGTTGAAGGAAACGAAGAAATTACCAATAGCTGAACAAGAAACAACTCCGAGAAGTGCGCAAGAAAAATCCGAGAATGAAAGGACAAGTGAACATGGAGCCACAAGTAAGGAGGTTGATCTGAGAGACCTACCGTTTCCAAATTCTTATCTGATGAGCAAGAACATGAATGAGCTCAAGCATGAGAAGGATATCATAGATTTATTTGGGAAGGTAGAGATCAATGTCCCCTTACTGGATTTAGTTAAACGAGTGCCGGCCTATGTTAAATACCTAAAGGATTTGTGCACGAACAAGAGAAAGTTTAGGCCGAATGAAAGAGTCCAAGTGAGTTCTAATGTGTCAGCCCTTTTCAAGCCTTAAATTCCTGTTAAATGTCAAGACCCCGGATCGTTTACAATTCCTTGCATCATTGGAAAGGTAACTATCGGATGAGCGTTGTTAGATCTAAAGGCAGCTATAAATGTGATGCCCAAATCTATCTACGAGGCTTTAGGAGTGAAAAATCTAAAACCTACTTCAGTGGTTTTACAATTAGCTGATAGATCTTTTAGGCATCCCGTGGGCATAATTCAAGATATCCTTGTCTAGGTTAAAGGTTTAGTGTTTCCTGCTGATTTCTATGTTCTTGACATGTCTACTGAAGTTGTGCAGGACACCTCGTTAATTCTC
>JANIHZ010000005.1:69639940-69650234 GCA_027478365.1 Erythroxylum rufum | reverse complement strand
TAATTTTTAACTAAATTTTAAAATTTTTAATTAAAGAGTAATTAGTTTAATTATATTTAATTTTTGACTAATTTTATAAAGGTTAAAATTTCTAAAGTTGTATTATCGATATAAAATTAAACATAAAGTTTTATTAAATTCAAGTTTTATGGAATAAACTAACAAATAAATTCATTAAACTTAATAAGAATTTATTTAGAAAAATTGAGCTCTCACCTCCACGACAAATTATTTTACAAAGTTTCATAATTGAAACTAAGATTGATATCACAATCAACAATCATTACAATCAATTCTTAGAACAATCAATAAGGATGAGAATACAACTTTTTTTGTCATTTCTTTGTTATTCCTCACTTTTGGACATTATGGTCGCACCCTCTTCAATAACCTAATTTTTTTTCTCTTTTATATCACTAAATAAGGTTTTCTGCAACTTACACACCACCTTAGTTGCAAACATGCACGAATATAGAGAATTACACAGTCTCCACACACAATCTTGTATCATCACACGAGAATGTACATGACGGTGTATAGGACTGTATATGTTCACCTCTTCATGCTTTTTCCACACATTTGTAGAGACTTACACAGTTATTTCACGCAATCATATAAGTCAAGACACAAGTATGTAGTACTTTATACGGTCATGTATCTCCTCCGGAGAGATTCTTCCATTTTTCTTCACTATTTCATCATTCTCATAAACCAAAAAGTTATCTAAAATTAATGAAAGTCTCAAAATAGGGCTAGACACGTGACATATTTCCCATCGTTCCATTACGTATAAGAAAACGTTCCTTGTTAAAACATGATGGAAAAGTATATTTCATCCTCTGAAAATTCTGAAGATTATAAGAAAGTGATTTAGTAATAAAAACTTAAATTTTGTCCCAATATTTTTTTAAAAAAATGTTATTTTATTTTATTATTAAATTAATAATATAAATTGTCAAATAATACTATATTCAATCAAGAACTTCAGTATTAAGAGTAATAATATCATTTTCAACTAAAACATCAACTTTTATAAATGAATTCCTAAAATATTTTATAGGCCTACGGGAAAAAAATCAGACTTGCATATTTTTAATGCGATCCATTTTATAAGGTTAAATATTTTTAATATTTTTTATTTTTTAAAATTGGTAATTAGGTTTTTAAAATTAGTACAAATCAAGTTAAATATAATATATCTATCAAATAACATGTCATTTAGAAACAATCTCTTTACTAGTTAGAGATAAAACCGCATAATACTCTACCTGTCCAAATCTCATGTTTTAATATAATTTTTACCGAATTGTTGCTATGATTGTTATTTGATAAAACAACATGTTAATGTCAATTTATAAGTTATTTCAATAAAACAACATTTTTACTTAAGTGTTACAAGTTTTAAAAAATTAATTACAAAATTTATAAATTTAATATTAAATTAATTTCTTTAAAAATTAGACATGTTTTAATATATTGTCTCTTAAAATTATAATAACTTATGGGCTTTGGCTTACAAGATTTCGATAAAGCCCGTAAGTTAAAAATTAGGGAAAATGAGGCTTCTGATCCCAACGACGTCGTGGGACTCGTCCCCAACAATCAATGATAAGCAACGCTGGCAAACTTCAGAAGCAGCTAAGCTCCACTGCACTAGACAGAGCAGAAACTTTACTTACTCCAACTCCCCAAAATCTCCCAAACAATGAGTCTCCGAAGAAGCTTGAATCTTCGGTGGTCGAAACCAATCCCTGGGTGTCCGTTCTACGCCCGTGGATCGCCGAGGTGGTTCTCCACCGAAGCGGAACAACCGCCGTCATCGGCGGATTCATCAAACGATTCCTTCATTCCAAATGTTTCCACAGGTAAAACTTGGATAAGGGTTTAGGGTTTATTGGAATTTTATACTCCATTGTCTAGTTCTCGAAGAAGTGATGTAGTTTTACGTGTGTGTTTTAGGGTTGATGTATGGAAAAGTATTTGGGATCTCAAGGCACACCTTCAAGACTGACATTATTAATATGCTTCAAGGAAGTAATTTGACAGTTGATGACATAAAGTTCAGCTACAATCGCAACTATATGCCTATTGCATCGTATGTTTTTCTCATCATTTCAAATTTAATGCACTACTCTGGTAGATGACTCTGGTAGTGTTTGCATTTTTACCATTTCTTATATCCCTCATTTGGGGTTATCTTGTTCAGTTTTTTCATATTGAAAGAAAGAGTTAAACCATTCAATTCCTTAGGTGTTTGCTTCAGAAAGCATCTTTTTTTTGCTAAGACGGTGTTTATGGTATATCAGTATATCCTGACACAAATAGGGTGAAAATCTAGACCTTGGACTAGGACAAAAACCTAAATTTAAGCTAGCTAATAAAGCTAGATCTAGCCATGAAGGTACAAACTTCCCGTTTATGGTTTCAAGGATTATTTGAAAATTTTGAAATTTCTGTTTCCAGCAGCTTGTTATTGTTTTTGCAGGATGGTGCAATTTCCTTCACATCAAACCTATGATAGTGCAAATAGGACACTTGCAAAAAAGGGAAGGCTGTACAGACTGGAGAGGGTAATGATGCCACTGATTCATTTCCACAAGATTTGATTCATGACCCTTTTTAGTATTCAGAATTTGATAGGTTATAGTATTTTTGTGGAGTCAGGCTGATCGATCTGAATGGGATATGCTTATGCCTTATGATGGGAAAACTGTAAGTCCATGTCACCTTTTCGTGTACATGTTCCTTTGAGTTGTTTTTCCTTATTCACAATCTAGATAGCCGTGTTATTATGTGAGGTTGGAAACTATCTGGCATCAATCAACCAGCATATGCATGTACCTTAGAACTGCAAGTTTCATTTTGTCTGGATTAAGTTGTTAACATATAGATTTTGCTTTGACACTATTTGCATACTACTTTAACATATGTATGTAGATATAGGTAGAAAATTGTTTAATATGATTGCAAAAGTATTAATTGTTCTTATCCTGTTGATTAGTGCATTTAATATATGCAATTGAAGATTTTGGCAAAACTCCCAAGCTGATCTCTGTATGAGCACACCCAAAATTTTCAGGTTTTATTGAGAGGAGTACCACGAAATGCATCTATAGACGATGTAGAGCGTTTCCTTTCTGGTTGTGAATACGATCCATCTTCCATCCAAATGCCAAGGTTGGTGGGGAGGGTTCCTCTAATTGGGTTCTCCAACAAACAAAAGGAACTATTATTTGCAGTTCTTATTACACAATCCTTTAAATTTATTGCAGGCAAGGATTACCCGTAACTCTTGTACGCTTTCCAACGAGGACTGCAGCTATGAATGCATTTATTACAAAGAATAGAGGCTTTTGTCTTAATAACCCTATCACAGTTCGAGTTCTGGAGTAGTATATTTTTGGTCAGTTCCCCTTATAAAGCACAGATGTCTCACCTAATGATTGGATTTAGGGTTTGGACAGCTTACTAGTTAGACTTGATTATTGTTTGGATCAATACAAGAAATGTTTCAATTTATGGAGACACCCCTCATGTTTTCTTAAAGCATGCAACTTCGTTGATGGTTGAAATGGAGAATAATGAGAGACAGTGCGTTGGAAGTGCTCCGAAGTTTTGGGATAATTTCATTCTGTTGTTTACTGCTTTGGTTAAAGACAATTTTTTTTTGGTACATTGCTTATGTTTTTTTGGGTACATGTTAAAGGACAATTTTTGCTTGTACGGTGTTATGCACTTTATAATTGCTTGCTTCATCTTCCCCTTTTCAGTAAGACCATGAATATAAATTATGTCATGATTCTTCTCTTGCTACCTGTTGTATGTCACTAAATTGAAACATATTGCCTTCATTATCAAAACATTTGAATCAAAATATAGACGTGTGGAAGATGTTTAAACTTAAAAACGACGAAGGTGAAGACATCAAAATTTCAGAACTATCAGTTTTTTTGCGTGTACTTGAGCAAGAGAGCACTTGCAATCATCATGTTCATACTCCATCATTTGCTTAGTGGCCCATCGAGATTTGAGACCATTAAAATCTTTATTCCTAGTATGAAGCTAATTGTGGGTTATAGAATGTAGATCAAAAGCTCAGGTCTCAGGCAAAAGAACCTGATTCCCAAAGATAATGCAATGCCATGCGCACATATAGGATTTAGCCTTCATGGAAATCTGTCAGAGACTCCAGAGACTTGAGCTGTAAATTTCCTCATGTAATGTTATACGCACGTATAGGATTTAGCCTTCATGGAAATCTGCCACGCTTCAGATACTCGAGAGGTAAACTTCCTCATGTAATGGTATAAGGCGATAGCGGAAGCAAAATCATGAGCAAGTAGTAAAATAAATTTGGACAAAAATATTAGTAACATATGAGACAAAGATTTACATGGTTCACCTTGTAAATTTTCTCTCCTGTTGTTCGTCATGCCTCCATTCATATGTGTGTGTGAGTGTTTTTTTAATTTATTATCCTGTTTGATTTGAAGTTGGAATAATTTGATGTGAAACCCGCTTTTCTACATAGAGAGCTCGAGAAATAGATCTACATTAAGAACCCCGAGGGTTTGTTTTTATTCTGGTAAGGAGTATTGTGTTTGTTGGTTGAAGAAATCTCTTTATGGGCTTAAGCAAGCTCCAAGATAGTAGTACAAAAAGTTTGATACTTTTATGATCAAGCAGGCCTTTACTAGATGCCTATATGACAACTACGTCTATTTTTGAAAATATGCAGATGGGTCTTTCGTGTACTTGTCGCTATATGTCGATAAAATTCTCATTACTTCCCGTAACAAGTATTTGATCGATAATTTGAAATCTTAACTCAGGAAGAAGTTTGAGATGAAAGACCTTGGTGTGGCAAAAGAGATTCACGACGTGGAAATACAAAGGGATCGACAGGTTGAGAAGTTGTTTCTCTCTTAAAAGAACCATATCTAGAAAATTCTGAATAGATTTAACATGGGCTCTTGTAAACTCGTCTTATCACCTCTCGCTGTTCATTTGAATTGTCATCTGATCTTTGTCCAAAGACGAAGGAAAAAATAAAACATATGTCAAACATTCCATATTCTAGTGTTGTTAGTAGTCTCACGTATGACATGGTTTGCACTAGACGTAATATGGCACATGCAGCTAGCATGGTGAGCCATTTTATGCACAGTCCAGGCAAGGTTCATTGGCTTAGTGTTTTATAGGAACAAGGAAACATCTAATAATATTGTTAGTTTTGTGGACTTTGATTACGGCGGTGACCTTGATATACGGAGGTCTTTCACTAGTTACATCTTCACTTTGTTTTCCAGTACTATTAGTTGAAAAGCATTACTGCAGTCTATAGCGGCTTTGTTTACTACAGAAGCAGAGTACATTACAGCTACAGAAGATGTGAAAGATGCTACTTGGTTGCATAGTCTTATTATCGAGCTTGATGTCACACAGGATACTACTTTTGTGTTTTCAGATAGCTAGAGTATTATTTATCGTACTAAGAACGATGCCTATCATTCCAAAACTAAGCATAATAGTGTAAACACTATTGTCGTTGAAGAAATTGTTACGAAAAAAGTTCACACATTTGACAATGTTGCGGATATGTTGACCAAGTCACTACCTATCGTTAAATTCGAGCATTGCTTAGACTTAGTTGATGTTCGCAGCATCTGATTACCCTTCGGGGTTTTATATGGCGACGAGTAATTCGTCGAATTTAAGCCAAGATACAGATTGTTGAGTTAGTGGCTCAAATTCTTCCACATCAACTTAAATCAATAAATTGGTGGCTACAAATGTTGGCTTAGTTGCTAAGGATTGATTTAGTTATCTAAAGTCAAACTTTTTAAGCCAAACATTTAATGTTTAAATCATATGCAATACTTTTGGTGGGCAATACAACTATTTCAAGGCAAAGGCAACAAAATTTGAGCATTATAAATATATCTTGAGCCCTCTATTTTTTAAGCATGCAATAAGCCGAAACACTTAGCAAAAAATTTGAGAATTTATTTTCACCAATATTAGCTCAAATTTGTATTGATTTTTATTTTAGGAGAGAGTTTTGTTTTGTATGATAGCGAAAAATTCACTAAACAGAGAAGAATACCCAAAAAAAAATTCCTCTATGAAACTAAACACAATGAGTATATAAATTTTGTGTATAATCTCACAAAATAAAACTCTCTCCTAAAATAAAATTAAATACAAATTTGAGTTAATATTGGTGAAAATAAACTCTAAAATTTTTTGTTAAGTGCTTCAACTTATTGCATACTTAAAAAATAGAGGGACTCAAGATATATTTACAATGCTTAAATTTGCTGCTTTTGTCTTGCGCCATAAACCAATTTGTCTACAAAGTCAGCTGAAATAGTTATGTTGCTCGTCAAAAACATTGCATATGATTTGAGCATTAAATGCTTAGCTTAAAAAGTTTGACCTTAGATAACTAAATCAATCGTAAAATAAATAAGTCAACATTTGTAGCCACAAATTTGTTGATTTAAGTTGATGTAAAAGAATTTGAGTCACTAACTCAACACCTCCTTAGCATAATCAATTTAGGATCAGTTACTACAGTCTGCTGCACGATCTCCAGTGACGACGCTATTTGGGGTCAAGCTCTAGGAGGATTAGCAACTTGTGAGATGCAAACCACTGGGAACTGGGAGCTGAGAACTTATGAACTCGCATTACCCTCTACAGAACAACATCAACCTCCTCTTCTATTCCAGGAACAAGCTCTGAAATTGCAATGTGATCCATCAGACGGTCGAGTAAAATGACAATTTCATTTAGTCTAGAGTTGGACCAGTCTTCTGCTCGGAATCTGTAAACCACGCTCTTGATCTCAATCCAGCTATAGCCAGGAATTGTTTTCAGGCTTCTATCTTTCATCAACTTTCGCACTCTTGCTGCCTGATCCCAGCACTTCACACTAGCATATAAGTTGGCTAATTGCACATGTGTAGCAGGACATCCCGGTTCCAGCAATAACTTGCTCTCGGCAGCCTGTATACCAATCCAAACACTCCCATGAAGTCTGCAGGACGACAACAGCGAGCCCCATATAACTGCATTAGGAGACATAGGCATTGACAGTACAATATCTCGAGCCTCTTCCACCAATCCAGCACGGCCAAGAAGATCAATCAGGCAAGAATAGTGGTCTAATTCTGGCCTCGCACCATATTCAGCCATTGAATTAAAGTAATTCCTCCCTCCATGAACCAACCCCGCATGCCTACATGAAGATAGCACACCAAGAAAAGTAATGCCATCAGGCTTTATTCCCAGTTTCTTCATCTCTTCGAAAAGTTCAAGTGCTTGCACTGCCAATCCATGCTGAGCATACCCAGCAATCATTGAATTCCATGACACAATATCTTTACTCACCATGATCTCAAATATTTCCAAGGCGTCATCAACATTCCCACATTTACAGTACATTGATATAAGAGCGTTGGCAATGTATAAATGAGAATCAAAACCCATTTGAACTATTTGACAATGAGCACTTCTGCCTTGCCCCAAGGCTCCAGTTCCTGTGCATGCACTCAAGATACTCGTAAACGTAAACTCGTTAGGTTTTAACGTTGAACTTCTCATAAAAGAGTATAGCTCAAAACACATGTCAACTTGCCAATCCTTCGCAAAACCAGATATAATAGCTGTCCATGACACTACGTTTCTGAAAGGCATTTCTTCAAACACTTTATACCCATTTTGCAACTCTCCACAACGAATATAAAACGTGATCAAAGAACTCCCAACGTATGAATTAACAACAAACCCAGATCTAATTGCATGAGAATGATACTGGGAACCACCTCGAAGATCACGTTTAGACCCACATAAGCTCACGGCATTGGACAAAACACTGGCATCTAATAGCCTACCATCCGAGTCTTCTTTGTCCACGCGAAAAGATTTAAGTACTTCACCAAACGCGTTTGGGACTTCGTTTTCTAACCTTGGAATTCCGAAATCATCGTTTAGGTTCTTTTCAACAGTATGATCATAACCTGTTTGTAGAAAGTCCTGAATGAGACGAAGATGGTTTTGATTAGGGGATGTAGTTCTTCTCTTGGCGGATATGATATCTAAGACTCTCAAGGGATTGTTTAAAGGCTTCACGTGTTTCCTGCGTCCAAGGATGTGAGTAGATAAAGTTCTACAGTTCAAGATTCGTAGAATTTCATGTCTGGCGCAAGATAGTTTATGTCGGAGTAGTTCAGTATTCATCCCCGAGGAACAAGGATTCCCATGGGCCTCCAGAGCTGAAGCAAATGAATGCGGTGGTTCACTGAAGCTAAGTTGCTAACGTGACTAGACCAAACAAAAATGACGTGTGACTATTACAAGTCCTGCTAATACGCAAGGTTTAAAAATTTTACTTTAAAATGGCAATTATAAATAATCATAATAATAATAGCCAAAAACTAAAAAAAATATAATAATATGAATAACTAATTTTTAATTTATGTACAGTCTTTAAATGCTCTTTAGAATTTACTATATTTTTTTCAATAATAAAGGTTATATGGATTCCTTTTGTGTTCATCTTCATCTGGTATTATTAGAAGAAGAAATTGCACCAAAACTCAATTCACTTGGTCAATTTGTGTTTTTTTTTTCTCCTTTTTCACTCTCACCGTACCCTAATTATGTCTTGCCCCTCTCTCTCTTTCTACGAGTGCAAGTGTTGGTCTTGCCGTTCATGTGCAAGGTGAGGTCTAGGTATTATTTCTACGTTGGTCTCTTTTAGATTTTCGTTTTAGCTTCATGAATTCAGGATTGCAAAGGCTCTCTATTCGGGAGAAAGAAGACAACGAGTTCGTTGTTTCTCCAGAGGATGTTCAGACGGAAGACTTTGCTGCGGTTCTTAGGGACACACGAGGCAGGTTTGTGACTGCTATTTAGGGTTTTTCTGTCCTGTTTGACCCAGTTCTTGCCGAAATTATGTCTATAAGGGAAGCTCTTTCTTGGCTAAATCGGTTTGAGATTGGAATTTTGACCCTTGATTGTTTATCATTCAAGCGACATTTCCTTCACTTATCCTTTCAATTGACGCATAGGATTACCAATAAGGTAGCTCATGCTTTAGCCAGGGTAGCCTTATTACATACAAACCCACATCACTGGACTGATTGTCCTTCTTGTTTAGTCTCCATTTTAAATTCAGATTGTTCGGCTTCTGTTGTTGTTGAGGGGGAAAGGCTATTAGGTTTTAGGTGTACGGGGTATACTTGTTTGTTTGGGTTAATTTTCTTTGCCTTCCCTGCCTTTATCTATTTTTTGCGCTAATGTTTATTTTATTCAAAAATTATGATGATTAATTTTAGATTGTCTTCAAAATCTTTCATAATTACTAGAATTTAGATTTAATATTTAGCAAGTTAGTTAATTTTTATTTAAAAAAAATCTCTACGAAAAATTTTCTATCTTGATTGAAATTACTCATTTGGAAGAATTGAGTCTCTTAGACTAATTTAAATTATTATGAAGTCATCACTCATATTTGTTTAAACAAAGATTGCTTTATAAATTAATGTTAATAGCAACAATATAATTATAATTAAGGGTTAATTACCAAAAAAACCTAAACTTTCGTCAATTTTTTAATTGTAACCTGACCTTCAAAAAGTAACAATAAAATGTTTAAACTGTCAAAATTTTCAATTATAGCCCAAACTTCAAAAAGTAACAATAAAATGCTTAAACTTTCAAATTTTTTAATTCTAGCTTGAGATTAGTGTTTTTATTAAATTTGCTGACGTGGTTTGTCTCATATTTTAGAAATCTTAACTATTAATATACGTCAGCCAAAATTAACATAATAAATGAAGATTAAGGAAATGTCGTCGTTTAATCACATAATTAAAACGACGTCGTTGTTTAAAAATGACCTAAATCAGATTACGCAACTCTGACGATCTTACGTTTTGATTTCATGTTTTTCTTTCGTTTTTAGTTTGTTCTTTTGACGTCTTTACCCTTTGATTTTTAGATTATGTAACCCCGACATTCTCACACTAAGGACATTAAGATAACGATCTAAACACGAAGAGCTTACTGTGTAATACGTTGTAATGCGAGAGTAGTTTGGAGTATCAGAAGAACAAATAGAAAACAAAAGGCTAAGGGCATTAGGAGAATAATAAATAACATCGAGATAAAATTGAAAAAAATTAAAAGCTTGAGCGTTTTATTGTCATTTTTTAAAGTTTAGGCTAAAATTGAAAAAAAATAAAAATTTAAATATTTTAGTGCTATTTTTTAAAGTTCGTGTTAT
>JANIHZ010000005.1:69578070-69588225 GCA_027478365.1 Erythroxylum rufum | reverse complement strand
AAAAATAAAATATAACTCGACTTTTAAAAAATAAAATATATTTTAAAACTAAAATATAATGAAATATATCATCCCTTTATCTGTAGAAAAACACCAATACCCAGATGATAAGAGAGCAATAAAGTATCAAAGAACTATAGAAAAGCACTAATACCTAAATGACAAGAGAGCAATAAAGCCTTAAAGAACTCGACTTTGACTCAACATGTAGAAACACAAAACGTCTGAAACATAAGATCCTTATTTATTAAATATCTCATATTTAATCATAAAGTTTTCAAACTTTACAATCAAGTCCAACTTGAATAAATTAACTTTGTTCTCTTCAACCCACTCTATATGTGAGGCCCATTAGGTTCCTAAATATGTTGGTAATGATTATAAAATCTAATTTTAATTCATAATTAAAACTATATAAATTAAAACTCCTTTAAATTTATCTTTAATTCTCTAATTAAACAATTTATAATTATAGATCAAGATTGAGATCTAGCAATGCATCATGACCACCCAAATATTTAGGAATATCAAAGTGGTTTTGACTAACCTTTTCGTGCATAATTTTTCTATATAATTCAATCATTTCATCATACAATGTTGATTAGACATGGAGGCTAAAATTAATGTCTACTCTATTTTGAGTCTAATCATATTAGTTCTCTGCCATTAGTTATCGATTCAATTAATGACATTTGTAAACTATTTACAAAGCATCATTTCACCTTGGCCAAGGATTTCTTGAATCAATACTAATCGAAAACAACGAAACATTGTCCCTAATTATTTTAAGGTGATGAATCCTATCTTGATCACTCAACTATCTCCATAAAGTTTATGTTACATCCAATGACTACTGATTAAACGACCTATGATTAAATAGATCATAAGTAGTATCAAAACATATCAATCCTCATACAAGATAACTTTGATAACCTTAAGTCAAAGGATCATTTATACAATCATCACAATGAGAATTTCATAGATATACAAATAGTGCTTCAAATGGAATTCTCATATCAGGTCTGTTCAGTGAACTTGTTCTCTAGCAAGCACCCACACGTTTGTTTAAGTATCTCTATATTTTAGCCTATGAGATCGACTACTTACTTTATAAGGAAAAATAAAACGTGTGCTAACCTTTTTACGTTTTATTAATGTCCAATCTTAATAGAACAATGACTAGGAACATTTAGCAATAATACATAAATGCAATATGAATCTCATAATTATAATCTCATTATATTTCAATTGCAATGTACAATTATCCTATTGGCTTTATTATATACATCTAAACATGTACAAGATAAATAGTGTGTTTAAATAATTTGTCACTAAACTACAACCAAAGCGATTGGCTGTAGGGCATAAATCAACAATAAGATCCTTTGCATACTTTCGTTGATAGAGGAATAAAACATTCTAATCGCGTGAAACCTCAATGCCAAACAAATAGTGTAAGGGCCCTATATCAGTCATGACAAACTTTGACTTTAACAGCCCAATCAGTCGATCAAGTAGGGATGTGGAAGAGGCCATGAAAACGATGTCGTCCACATATAGAATTAAAATTTCTATCTCAAACTATGAACGGAAAATAAACATTGAATAATAAGAATGGGAACTTTAAAAGCCAATAGAGCATAAAAGTTCAGTAAATTGTTTAAACCAAGCTCGAGGAACTTGATGAAGCCTATAAATGGCTTTCAGTAGTTTACAAAGATACTGGGGCCTGGTTTAGTTGATGAAGCCCTTTGACTGATGCATATAGACTTCTTCGTTCAATTTCCTATGCAAGAAAGCATTCTTAACATCTAACTGACGTATGTGCCACTGCTTGGAGATTGCCAGGGAGAGTATAATATGAATAGTTGCCTACTTAACTACATGGCTACAGGTTTTTATGTAGTTTGTGCCTTGTTGTTGTGAGAAACCCTGAGTAACTAGTCTAACTTTTTTAATGTTCCATTGTACTATCAGATTTGTATTTTATCCTGTATACCCATTTATAGCCCACAACATTTGTTCCTGAGGGTGGGGAGGGGGGGAGGGGGGACAAGCGTCCACGTGTTGTTCTTCTATAAGGCTAAAAATTCATCCTTCATTGCTACTTGCCAATTACTATCCTTTACAGCTTGGTTATATGTGGACGGTTCTGGTAATGGTGGAAGTTCATTAGGTGATGTGGTTATTTCATACAAAAGGGAGTACTTAGGGTTTGGTTTACATGTGGCAACTTTGGACCTAGTAACCATTACATATGATTTGGTTGGTGGTTGCATGGTGATTAGAAGAGGTGAAGAAGGTGGATTTTATTGTATGGTGATTAAAGGTGGTGTAGAAGTTGGATTTTGTGTTTGTGAATTAGTAGGAATAGGAGAGTCAGAGATAATAGAAGTCTTGGGTATTGATGAGGTTGGGATAGAGGATAAGGAAGAGCTGGCAAAGAGTTTGGCTGGATTAAGGAACATACCAAACTTAGACTCGAAGCTGGAAGGACCAAGCTATTGTGCAGTATTAAATGGATAGTAACTCTCTATAAAAGTAACATGACGTAAAATGATCACCTTGTCATTGTGCATATCAAAGCAATGATATCCTTTCCTTATTGCTTCATAGTCAAGAAAACACATAACTTTGTCCGTGGTTCCAATTTATGTATCAGTGGATTCATGACGTAAGGGTAACAACCACACCCAAAGACTCAAAAGTAGGAAATATTTGGAAGAAATCCAAAAAGAAGCTCATGTGGACTTTTAAAGGAAAATGTGAAGTGAGGGATACGATTGCCAATATGCACGAAAAATAATAATGCTTCCACCCAAAACTGGGGTGGTAAGTAGGCCTGGAAAAGCAGAGTCTAGATCCTCTCTCTAATATAACCCTGTCTTATTCTGTCTAACTATAAAACGTCATTGTTATTCTTAAATTTTAAACTCTCTGTTACTCTTCCAAAATGTGTATTTTTTGAGCCAAGTTGACCAGCCGATGTACTCTATCATCTTCTTCTTATCACTCCAGAAATTTAAGAATATTCTATCATCTTCTTCATATAAGAAATCCCCCTCTCTTCACTTCACCTCCTTCTTACTTTTGTAAATTTATCACAGAATTAGGGAGAAGGATGGAGCATGAATAACGATGAAGCATTTGCAGACGTCCTGTGTCATTTTCTTTATAACAATACAGAAGTTGCCCCTTTATTAAAATAACTACGAGTCTTTTCGCCTAATCTCAACAATTCCAATTCTCCTTTTATCGCGTTGTACTCCAATGATTCAATGCACGACTAGTTGCACTTCCCATATGCATAGTTGATATGGGCAAGGAATTCCAAAATATAACTAAATGTAAGTATACAAAAACATCTAGCCACTGCCAACTCCATCAACGCCCAGCCAACACAAAATGCAACGCGTAAACCACAATAAACATACATCCAAAAATCACATATAGTTCTTTATGGTTCTAAAACCAAAAATCACAAGCATATAAAACAACGCACAAAATGCATGGTTTCGTCTTATTTCCCATAGTCCAACAATACACGCATAAGCAAATCAATTTCCAGAAACATATGGTTAAGAATTTCCAGAAAAAGAAACATGAATATGGAGCAGGCACAGAATCAATTTCCAAATCTAGAAACCATATTCAAAACACATTCACAGAAAAATAAAGAATGTGCAATGTGTTTTCAGAACAAATAACCGAAGGCCTCCAATTTCTAGAATACGAACAAAGAGGGGAACTTGCATTATGTTTTTCTTCAGGGTATTTCCAAAACAAATTTCCAAAAGTATAAAACCAACCTAATTCCAAACAATTCTGGGTTTCAGTGTCTTTGTTGTTTTTCAAAAAAAGTTCTTCAACTATAAATTGAACAAAAGATTTTAGAAAATTCAATTTCAACATTTCAGAATGTTTAACTGTGCAATGATTAGGGTTTCAATTCCAAAATTAGTTAATAGCAATCAAATAATTTAATCAAATCATATAAATAAAATATAGCTATGATACCACTGTTGACAAATAGGGACAAGATTTGATCTTAGTCGTAGTGAAATAATTATGAAACTTTTTTGCAAATTAGTTTCTCAAAAATCAAGATTAGTTTAATTTTATAAAATGATTAACATAAATCATAATACAGTGCAAAATTAATTCGTACCTTATTCCAAAGTTTGATCCTTTTCTTGTCGTATCTCTCGAACTATTTTCGAAACTGATCTATTTCAACCATCGTGGCCGCACAAATGTTTGGCCTCTAAATATCCACAAAATGAGTTAAGAGAACTCTATAACTCTTACGGAGAGAGTTAAGAAAGAAGTGATAGCTTCATAGAGCTTAAGTCTATTTATAATAGGTTTTGAATATTTTAGTAATTTAATTGAAATTAAATTCCAATTTCGATTAAACTTTAATTAAAATTACAAATAATTCTAATTAAATATCAATTATGCCCATATAAGATCCAATATCTTATATTGATTCTTATTTATTAAATATCTCATATTTAATTATAAAATTTCTCAAACTTTACAATCAAGTCTAACTTAGGTAACCGTTAGGTTCTCAAATATGTTAGCGATGATTATAAATTCTAATTCTAATTAGATAAATTAAAACTCCTTTTAATTTATCTTCAATTCTCCAATTAAACAATTTATAATCATAGATCAAGATTGGCATCTAACAACACATCATGACTACCCAAATATTTAGGAATGTAAAAGAGGTTTTGACTTACGTTTCCGTGCATGATCTTTCCTTATAATTCAATATATTCATCATACAATGTTTATATTGGACATAGAATATGGAATTAGTTTCTACTCTATTTTTAGTCTAATCATATTAGTTCTCTATCATTAGCTATCTATTCAATTAATGACATCTGTAAACTATTTATAAAACGACATTATATCTTGACTAAGGATTTCATGAATTAATATTAATCGAGAATAACGAAACATTCTCCCTAATTATTTTAAAGTGATGAATCCTATTTTGATCACACAACAACCTCCATATAGTTCACGCTACATCTAATAACTACCGATTGAACGACCTATAATTAAATGAGTCATAAGTAGTATCAAAATATAGCAATTTCTATACAAGATAACTTTAGTGACCTCAAGTCAAATAATCACTTATACAATCATCACATGAGAATTCTATAGACATACAAGTCATGTTCCAAATGGATTTCTCATATCGGATTTGTTCAGTGAACCTATTCTCTAACAAGCACCCACACGTTTATTTAAGTATCTCCATACTTAAGCCTATGATATCAATTACTTCTTTCATAAGGAAAAACATAACATATGCTAATATTTTTACATTCTATTAATGTTCAGTCTTAATTGAACAATAACTAGGAACAATTTAGGGATAATATATAAATACAATATGAATCTCATAATTATAATCTCATTATAATTTTATTTACAATGTATAATTATCTCATGGACTTTATCATATACATCTAAACATGTACAAGATAAATAATTTCTTTAAATAATTGTCAATAAACTACAAAAAAACTGATTAACTATAATGTAAGTTTTTTCGGTTCTTAATAATCAAACATCAAAGACATAAATCATACATATATCATTCATGCTTATTCAGAACTTAAATATAATAATAACCACATAGATGAAGCAAATAAATCACTTACCTTGAGCAGAATTCGTCATGATGTAGAGAAGAAACTTTTACCGATTACAAACTAGTTTCTGTCTCTTGACCCTCTTTCTATACCATAGCTTGATAGATAGCTCAATGCACAAAATACCTACTCTTTCTGTATTTATGTTTTATTTGTACTTGATTTAAGTAGAGAGAGAACTAGTTTATATACACTTCTTTATTGACATTAAATCTTGTACATCTATCAAGTACTAAATTAACGGTTAAGATTTAATATACTATTAAACTACGAAAACCCTAAACCAAGTTTAATATGGGCTTATAGAAAATCTGGGCCACAACATTAGGCCATATTTCTTACATTCTCCCACTTGGCCTGATGTTTCATCATTACATTTAATAGTATAACATAAGGCTAGCAAGAATTAAATCTTATAAACCTTTAACATTATAAGCACCTCAACACATGGGTTATGGTGGTCATACACAGTATAATCGTATACTCCCTTCCATATACCACTACATTAAGAACTTATTATGTTTATGTTCATAAGTTGTATATAAACAACATACAGTTCACATACTTGTTATGAAAATACATACAAATTTCTTATTCAAACTATCATGTATACATAAACATAATGAATAAGAAATATAAAATTCATAAACATGTTATTATTAAGCTCAAGAGTGCTAAAACATCATCATCAAACATTATTATCAATCATTACAACTAAGACCCATCCTAAGCACATGTTCTTTAAATGTCTTTGGTTGTAAACCTTTAGTTAGAGGATCTGCTACCATGAGATCCGTCCTACTATGTTCTATATGCACTCTTTATTTCTGAATCTCTTTTTAATCAACAAAATACTTTAATTCCATATGTTTTGCACCTCTAGAGTATTTGTCGTTTTTAGAGAAGAAAACTGCTGCAGAATTATCACAATAAATTTTTAGTGGCTTACTTACTGTGTTGACAACCCCAAGCCCTTAAATAAAGTTCCGTAGCTATAATGCATGAATTGTAGCCTCATAACAAGTTACAAATTCTGCTTCCATAATGAATGAAGCAATGAGAGATTATTTGGCACTTTTCCATGAGATTGCTCCTTCAACTAATAGGAACAAATAGCCAAATGTTGACTTCCGACTATCAACACACCCTGCAAAATCTAAATATCCAATCACTTCTAAATGATTAGACTTTTTATAAGTTAGCATGTAATCCTTTGTTCCTTGAAGATATCTCATCACTTTCTTTGCAGCCTTCCAATGATCAATACCAGGATTACTTTGATATCTGCCCAGCATCTCTATTGCAAAACTAATGTCAGGTCTAGTATAGGTTTGTAGGTGCATCAAACTGCCTACAACAGAAGCATATAGAATTGTTTCCATTTCCTTACGTTCCATATCATTCTTTAGACAATAATAAGACTAAACTTATCTCCCTTTTGAATAGGGACTCTGCCTATTGAGCACTTGCTTATGTTAAATTTCTCATGAATTTTCTCAATATAGGTTTTCTAAGACAATCTTAATAAACCTTCTGATCTCTTACGAAATATTAAAATTCCAATCATATAGGATGTCTCTTCCATATCTTTCATTTCAAAATTCTTTAGTCTTATGAAACAAACTCAAGTTTTTAGCGGTAAGCAAAATGTCATCAACAAACAAAACTAGAAATATAAACTTACTCCCACTGATCTTTCAGTAAAAACACCGATCAATAGTGATTTCCTCAAAACTGAAAGAATTAATGGTATTATTGAACTTAATATACTATTTCCTGAAAGCTTGTTTAAGTTCATATATTGACTTCTTCAATTTACACACCATACTTTCTTTACCTTCAATGGAAAAAACTTCAGGTTGATCCATGTAAACTTCCTCTTCAAGATCCTCATTCAGAAAGGTTGTTTTCAAATCCATCTGATGTAGCTCTAAATCAAATTGAGCCACTAATGCTAAAATTATTCTCAATGAATCTTTCTTTGAGACAGGTAAAAAAGTTTCCTTATAATTAATGTCATCTTTCTGAGTGTAATCTTTGGCAACAAATCTAGCTTTATATCTTTTAACATTGTCATTCGAGTCGCGTTTGGTCTTAAAGACTCATTTATAGTCAACTTTTTTAGAACCTTCTGGCAAGTCTACAATATCCCAAACATTGTTTTGAGCCATTGATTTCAACTCTTCTTTCATAACATCAATCCATCTTTCAAACTTATCACTACCTATTACTTGTTAAAACAAAATAGGATCATTATCAATGCCACAGTCATAATCCGACTCTTGTAAATAAACCACATAATCATCATAAATAACCGACCTTCTAACCCTTACAGGTTTATTTAAAGTTATACCAACTGGTTCATTTGTATGAGCTGGTGGTAAGTTAGGTTCTTCATGGCGTGCTTCTTCATTATTTAAATGTTGTTCTTGATTGATCTTCCAAAGCAAGAACAACATTTGTTGTAGTTGTGGGTTTAACAAACTTTATGGGTAATAGAACATCAACCCTTATTTCATTAATATCCGCAACTTAATTTTCATCACTCCCACTAACCTCACCATTCTTTTAAAATTTGGGATTAGCTATTTCACCAATTCTAAACTATGGTTTGCACAGTGAAACATGTACCGTTTGGATTTCCCTAGGTAACCAATAAAGTAACCACTAACTATTCAAGAATCCAATTTTCTTTCATGTGGATTATAAATACGTGCTTCTATTGGACAACCATAAACATGCAGGTGTCTTAAACTAGGTTTCCTTCCAGTCCATAACTCGAAAGGAGTTTTAGGGACTACCTTACTGGGAACCCTATTTAGCAGATACATAACAGTGTTAAGTGCATACATCCACAAACTTTTGGGTAATGAGGAATTACTTATCATACTCCCAACCATATCCATTAATGTTCTATTTCGCCTTTCTGCCACACTGTTTTGTTGTGGTGTGCCTAGCATAGTGTACTGTGTACATATACCATGATTTTTGATGAACTTAGCAAACTGGCCAGGACACTATCCAGATTCATTATACTTTCGATAATACTCGCCACCTCTATCAGATCTTATACTTTTCACTTTTCTATCTAATTACCTCTCAACCTCGTTTAAAAACACCTTAAGGGTATTTACAACTTGATATTTTTCATGCAGCAAATAGATATATCCATACCATGAAAAATCATCTATAAAGGTGATGAAGTATTTTTCTCTATTAAAGGACGGAGTGTCAAAAGGTCTGCAAATGTCAATATGTATTATTTCAAGAAGCTGACTGCTTCTCGTGGCTCCTTTCTTGCTATTTTTGGTTTGCTGGCCTTTAATGCATTCCACACATAAGCCAAGATCAGTAAAATCTAGATTCGGTAGAGTGTCATTCTTTGCTAATCTTTCTAACCTTTCTTTAGATATATGACCCAAACGTTATGCCACAAGTAAACAAAATGTTCATTCATCAAATTACGTTTTATTCCAACATTATGATTGACAATAAACAGGTATTAAGAAAAAACATCATCAAGTTTCAAATTATATAAACCATCTATAAGCATTCCATAACCAATAAAGGAATTATTCTTATACAAATTGAAACAACCATGTCCACCTTTAAAGGTATATCCACTAGCATCAAGTCTAGAAACAGGAATTAAATTTCTAAAAATTGAAGGTACATAGAGAGTGTTCATTAGATCCAAGTGATGCCCAGTATCTAATGTCAACCTGTAAGTCCCTACACCTTCAATTAGGGCCTTC
The DNA here is from genome assembly GCA_027478365.1 of Erythroxylum rufum. Taxonomy (NCBI): domain Eukaryota; kingdom Viridiplantae; phylum Streptophyta; class Magnoliopsida; order Malpighiales; family Erythroxylaceae; genus Erythroxylum; species Erythroxylum rufum. The sequence continues at coordinate 69,578,792 of JANIHZ010000005.1, read as the reverse complement.
ATTCGGTTTCTCATAAATAGAAAGTTGCTAGTTGGGCTTATGATTTGGATTGTAAGGAATCCCTACATAATATTGGAAACATAAGTAGTGACACCAGAATAAGACCACCAAGTATTAGAAGGAACTTCAAATAAGTTTGATGCAAAGCATACAAAAACATAATACGTACCTTTCTTCTCGAACCAAAACTTACGTTTCAGACAATCTTTATGATAATGTCCTTCTTTCTTACAGAAGTGGCATTTATCTAACTTTTGTCCCTTCCTTTTATGTTCGGCAACCTGTGGAACTTTAGTAGTTCCTTTCTTTTTAAAATTCTTGGTCTTTGGTTAATAAATTGAACTCCTTGTTTCTTTAATCTCGCTTCCTCTTGAATAAGTTTACTAGACTATTCATCAATATTCCACTTATCATTCAATGTGTTATAATTAATCTGGAACGATCCATATTTAGTAGGAAGTGAGTTCATGATAAACTGCACTAAGAAGGAGTCTTCCACAGCCATACCTAGTGTCCTAATTCTTGCTGCGATATTTGTCATATCAAGGACATGTTGCTTCATACTCTTTGACCCATCAAACTTCATGATCGTGAGTTCAGCCATAAGTGTCCCTGCAAGTGCTTTATCGGTAGAACGAAACTTATTGTAACATCCCGTTACTGGTAACAAAGGGTATTATGGTAATATTGGGTTAGACTGATAGATTTCATTGCATTCACTG
>JANIHZ010000005.1:69547007-69558227 GCA_027478365.1 Erythroxylum rufum | reverse complement strand
CAAAACTCACCCAAAATTTGCAATTATTTTTCAGGCTTTAAAGAGTACCCCGTTAGACAAACGGGAGTATGCCTACTACTTACAAGTCAGAGATGGAGGATCAATCCACGTTTGCATTAGTGTCACTCTACTTTTATACAATTATGTATTTCACAATTTCTGGAACATAGTGTTTTGTAGTTATAGTGGACCCCAAACGGGCTAGTGAAATTCTATTGATTGTAATGTGTTTATTGAAATGTTTATGGGTAAAATTGGGCCCAATTTGGTTATGGTTTGTGTACATTAAATGGCTATTCTAAATATTGTTGAGCGTATTGTTATGACTGAAAATGTTTACAAATTAAAGCAGGCCCAAATTGTCCACTGATTTCCGCGCATATGATAGTATTTAAAAAAATTTATACTGAGTTTTTGACTGTACTCGAGTGTTCAAGCATGCCACCTTCGTGAGACACGGACTCGGATATCACCCATCGATGTCGGGTTCAGGTCTTGCAGGAGTGGGGTGCTACATAGAACCTGATTACCATTTTTTGAGAACTTTTGGTTGCCTTTGTTATGCCTCTAACACCTTTCCTCATAAAGATAAATTTGCTCCTAGGGCCTTCAAATCTATTTTCCTTGGTTAATCTTCAGGACAAGGGCTTACAAACTTTATGATTTGTAAAGTCATCATATTTTCATTTCTACGGATGTTGTTTTCTATGAAAATATATTTCCTTTTCAGTCCATTTCTTCGGATCCAGAATTAGTTCCTTTGCCTAATCCAGATGTTTTAACACCTGTTATGTCCCGAGAATCATTGTCCACTGAAATTCTTAATGCTGGCTCTTTTGATTCTTCAGTTTCATCTTCTTCTAGTACTCACTGCTCCATTAATCTTGCCCAGAGTCCAACTCCTATTCATAGGAGTACTCGTGTGACCCAACGACTAATTGGTTGAATGATTTTATTTCACATGCATTTGTTACTGACATTGCTCATTCTGCTTTCCCTAATATGACTGATTCTTCTCATACACCTCACATATATCCATTTATCCTCTCCTCACACCTCACACCTCACCTCGGCATATCATTCTTTTTTAGCAAATGTGTCTAATATTGAAGAACCTAGTTCTTTTGAGCAAGCTCAAACTAATCCGAATTGGTTGAATGCTATGGAGGCTGAATTGGCAGCCCTTGATAATAATCACACTTGGGACCTTACTGTTTTACTGAGGGGTAAGAAGGCTATATAGGTTCTAAATGGGTTCATAAATTTAAACTCAAACCTGATGGGACTTTTGATAGATATAAGGCTAGATTAGTAGCGAAAAGCTATAATCAAATTGAAGGGGTTGATTACACTGATTGTTTTTCTCCAGTTGCTAAAATGGTTACTATGAGACTTTTTATAACCATTGCTGCTGCGAAATGGTGGCCTTTACATCAATAATGCTTTTTTGCATGGGTATATCGATGAGGAGTTATACATGTTACCCCCTGAAGGATATACCAAGGCTAGTCCCAATCAAGTGTGTCGTTTGAGGAGGTCTTTATATGGTCTTAAGCAAGCCTCACGACAGTGGAATCATGAGCTTACTGTTTCTCTTTGTAAACAGAATTTTGTGCAATCTGCTCATGATCCCTGTCTCTTTATTAAATCCGAAGAAAATGGTTATATTGCTATTGTTGTGTATGTTGATGACCAATTTACTATTAAAGACATAGGGTCTGCAAAATATTTTCTTGGATTGGAACTTGCTAGATCTAATGGTAGATTGTATGTGAATCAGAGAAAATATGTGTTGGATATTCTTAAGGATGCAGGGTTGACTTGTTTAAAAGGAGTAGCTACTCCTTTATTTCCTAACTGTCGTTTTGATGATGCTGGTTCTCCTTTATTAGTGAATCCAGATCTATATCGGAGGCTGGTTGGGCACCTCCTTTATCTTGGATTTACTCGGCCTGACATCACACATGCGACTCAGCAGTTGAGTCAATTTGTTAAAGCTTCTACTGAACAGCATTGGATGACTGTCATTCAAGTGCTCAAGTACTTAAAGCAGTCTCCATCTACAGATTTATTCTATGATGCGGATTGGGCTACATGTCCATTTAGTAGACGATCCTTAAAAGGATTTTGTTTATTTTTGGGCGATGCTATGATTTTTTGGAAAATTAAGAAACAATCCACTATTTCTCGGTCTTCTGCGGAGGCTGAATATTGTAATCTTTCTACTACGGCTTGTGAGTTGCAATGGATTTCTTATTTGTTAGCTGATTTTCGGGTGTTAATTTCTTTTTTTTATTCCTTTATGGGGTGACAATTTGGCAGCTGTTTATATTACTGCTAATCCTATTTTTCATAAAAGGACTAAGCATTTAGAAATTGATTGTCATCTGGTTCGCGCTAAGTATAAAGAAGGCTTCGTTCTACCTCAACATATTCCTTCCAAGTTTCAATTGGCAGATATGTTCACTAAGGCCTTGCCAGCTTTGGTTTTTTCTTTTTTGTTGTCCAAGTTGGGCTTGTGTGATTGGCACCAAGCACGACCTTGAGGTGGAGCTGTAGAATATTCCTGTATCTGTTGTATTTATTGTATAGCATATTGTATTCTTTTATATAGTATAGAATACTGCTATTGTATAGATTTTAGCTGTTTTGTGTTTTATGTAATAGCTGTTGTCATTTTGTAACACAGACAATGATAGTATATATACCATCTGTTTTCATTCGTGTAATTAAGAATAACGATTTAGTTTGGTTAAGATAACTGTACCAAATGTAAAATCCTTAGACTGTCTACAGATTCTTCAATTGGCAAGTTTAGCATGGCAGTGAACTGGACTTTTCGTCTGTTTCGTCATTTATCTCCATTAAAGTAAACGCAAGATCTCCGTTGGACTCATGATGCTTGTAGAAGTGAAATCAACTTTATGCTTTTTCAGGTGGATATAGTTTATATTCCTTTTTTTTTTGCTACAAAGGGAAAACTAAAAAGATCGACATAAAACAAAACAGGCCCTAACTAGCGTAGGCCTTGTCGGTATAAGGCGCCATGCTTGTCCCGTCGAAGTTGCTCATCGATAAGCACCGGGGGTTCCTACAGAATACTCAAGCCCGGGGGGAACGCTGCTGCTAGAGAAGCCATCCGGTCTGCACACTGATTTCCTTCTCGATACACACCCTATAGCTGGACGTCCCAGTTGCGTTGCAAAAGTCTATGTGTACCTGCCACCAAGAAACAATCATCAGTGAAAACCATCCTGGAAGAAGAGAGGATGTTAATTACCTCAAAGGAATTCACTTCGACAATAACACGTCGGTAACCCATTGCCCATGCCTGAGACAACCTCGAGTGGACGCCCCAGAGCTCGGCAGTAGTAGGCGAGCCCCTCTCGATGTTGTGGAGGAATCCTTCACACCACTTGCCTTGCCAGTCTCAAAGTAAGCCCCTGGCTGAGGCTATGTTGGTCCCGGGAGTAACAGCCCCATCTGAATTCAGTTTGACCCAATCCCGAGCCGGTTTGGTCCATCCTACTAGAGTGCCAGCAGGTAGCCCTTGGTGCTGCATTATGCAGTTCTCCGCCATTCTCGCTCGCTCGATCTAAGCGACATAGTCCAACACCACTTGCGTGCTGGCTTCTAGCCACACGAATCCAGGTTCAAAGATGCTTCGGTTCCGCCATTGCCAAAGGAACTAGCAAGCTACCCCAAAGAGCGTAGGCCACTCAACCTGAAATTCTTGACGATGCTGCCCAAGGTTATGGGTCACCCACTTATCCACAACATGGTGAAAAAAACCTGTGTCCTGCCCAATAGAGGGAAATCGACCCCAGAAAGCTTTCACTCGCTGGCAATCCCGGAGGACATGAAAGGTAGATTCGTCCTGGCCACAGACGTGGCAACGGCCATCCACGGTGAGCTAGCGAGCCACGGCTACTGATTAGTCAAAAGTTTACCGTGGACCAAAGCCTAAGAAAAGCACGAATCTGCTGAGGCCCAGGCCATTTCCAGATAGAGGTCCATAGACCATTGTGAGCGCCCGTAGTGCAACCTTCGATCAACTCGTAAGCAGACGCCACCATAAATCTCCCATGACTATTGGGCCCCCAAATCATCTTATCGACCGCAGTGCCCCCAACTTGGGGTCGGTGCTCCGTAAGCGCCATAGAGATCACGGAGGGTAAAAAATGTTGGAACAAAGTCCACCGCCAGTTACCAGCTTCATCAACCAAATCTGCCACTGTGGCATAAAGAAGGCTATTCGAGAGAGGAGCAGGAGCCGCCAAGAAGAGAGGCCCCCAGCCGTGAAGCCAGTTATCTAACCAAAAGTGGATGCGCCTCCCATTGCCCAGCTTCCAGCGCATACCTTGCCGAACATACTGCCAGGTAGCAGAGAGTCCTTTCCAGAAACCCGATGCTCCGTTCTGGTCGATCCTCACGTGGAGGTGGGTAGGACCTAAATGATATTTAGATGAAACGATTTAGACCCAGAGGGTTGTGGGCTAGTTGAGCAAGGGCCAATCTAATTTAATCAAGAGAGTATCATTAGAGGATCGGATATGTTTGAGGCCCAAGCCCCCTTCAGTTTTCGATTTGCAAATGGTGCCCCAATTAACCAGATGAATTTTCTGCTGGACATCCGTAGTGTCCCAAATAAAAGCCCTCATAATGCGTTCCAATCCGTCGCAGAGAAGCCACGGGAGCCTCACTGTCTGCATCGTATAAATGGTAAGAGAACACAGAACGGACTGAGTCAGAGTCACTCGCCCTGCCAGGGATAAGGTTTTGGCGCGCCATCCCACAAGCTTTTTCTGAACACTGTCTATTATATGTTGATACGTATATCGCATGGAGCATTTATGAAGCAGCGGGACGCCTAAGTATTTCCCAAGATTGGTCGTGTAAGGGATTTAAAGGGTTTGACTGAGGCGACGGGCATTATGCGGACTGACATTCCTGGAAAAATAAATCCTCGTTTTGTTCTTATTGACTTGTTGCCCTGAGGCTTGGCAAAACATGTCCAAAGGCCTCGCAACAACTTGCGTCTGAGAATCCTCCGATTCCGCAAAGAGAATAAGATCATCAGCGAAGAAAAGATGTGAAATGGGAGGGCCTATACGACACAACTTGATCGATTTTCAAAGCCCTTGTTCCACTGCTTGGGAGATGGACTAACCCAGTCGTTCCATGCATAAAACAAAAAGGTAAAGGAAGAGCGGGTCACCTTGCTGAAGACCGCAGGTGGGAGTGAAGGGATCTGTCAGCTTGCCTTGCCAATCCACTTGCATCAACACCGTCGTCACACACTGCATAACAAGCGTGAAGAAAGACTCAGGGAAACCAATATCCTAAAAGGTATTTTGGAGAAAATCCCATCGTAGGTGATCATAAGCTTTCTCCAGGTCCACCTTGATAGCAAAATAACCTGTTTTGCCCGTCTTTTTGCACATGGAGTGAATAACTTCTTGGACAATGATGATGTTAGTAGTAATTTGCCTCCCAAGAATAAAACTGCATTGGTTAGCCCTCACCAAGTAGTCCATATGGCTCTTCATTCGGTTCACGAGAATTTTCGAGATGATCTTGTAAAGAACGGTGCAGAGGCTAATCGGGCGAAATTGAGTGATACACTGAGGGGAAGGGATTTTAGGGATCAAAACCAAAATAGTATGATTTAAAGCATGTCCCAACGTTTGAAACTGAAGATGTCCTGGATGTACGCAAGCACTGTAGGCCCGATAGTCTCCCAGTGCTTCTGGAAAAAGAGCGCATTAAAACCATCGACGCCCGGGGCTTTATACGGATTCATATCAAAGACCGCAGATTTGATCTCTAAATCATGTAGAGACTGAGAGAGCATATGAAAACGGGCTGCAGAAAGCGGAGGGAACTTGCCAGAGAGTGGAAGGGATGGATAGGGTTGTCGTCAGTAAGGTAAAGTTAGGCAAAGAAAGACCTGGCTTCAATGCCTAATTGCACAGGATCAGAGAGCAGGATACCCTCGGAGTTAACAAGGCCCTCAATCCTCAGTTTTTTATGCCGAGAAGAGTGAGGGTGTGGTAGTATTTCGTATTCCTATCCCCTTGTGAGATCCAGTTACAACGGGCTTTCTGGTGCCAAAAAATCTCCTCCTTACAGAGGACCTGCATCAGTTCCCCGCTAAGATGATCCTCTAAATATAAAAACGAGTCACTTGGGTCAGCCCCTATATTCCGTTGTATACCCTCCAACCGAGCTAAAAGCCTTTTTTCCGAGAAAAGATATTCCCAAAATCTGTGCGGTTCCAAGTCAGGAGATGCTCGGAGAATTTAGCTAAAGCTTCTGGCATAGTCGCTGCCTCGGGGAGCCAATGTGCAGCTACCACTGTCTGAAAATCAGGATGTGTCAGCCACGCATTCTGGAAGCGGAACATCGAGGAGCTGCGGTGGCGAGGATTCTGGGGGTGGATGTGAATTAACAAAGGCCTATGGTCAGACCCTAGGAAAGGGAGGTGATGAATCGTCGTTGCCGGGAAAGCGTGCAGCCACGATGTCGACCCCAACATTCGATCAAGGCGAGCTTGGACTAGTCCTCGCCTCCACATAAATTTAGAGCCCACGTACCCCAGATCGTGAAGCCCAGTCGCGTGAACCCAATCTTTAAACTTCTTACTCACTATTCGGGTGGACGAGGTGCCCCCACTCTTGTCCGCGAGCTCAGGGTTGGCATTAAAATTGCCACCTATAAGCTAGGGACGATGTGTAATCTGGCCGAGCCAATTCAGGAGGGGCCAGAGAAGGTTTTGGGTTGAAAGTTGAGGATTGGCATAGACCGCAGTAAAATCAACCAAACCGGAAGCGTACTTGATCGTTGTATGAAGGGATTGGCGGTAAGCTATTATGATTGAGATATCATAAATATCCTTCCATAATAGCCAGATCCCTCCCGAAAAGCCGTCAGCTTCGATATGAAACGAGTAATTAAACCCTAGCTTATTAACAACAGCAGTTGCCCGAGGCCCATTGATTTTGGTTTCCAATAAGACTAGAATATCAGGATTATACCGATGAAGGTAATTACGCAGGATGGTCTAAAACTAAGACCCACTGCCCCTTGACAGTTCCAAATGATAATAGACATAAAAACGAGACGAAAAATGAACCTACTCTACACAGAAGTAAGGGGGCTACCTCCCACGGATTCGCCAGAGGAACCCTCAACTTGCATAATAGTGTCCATAGCCATATCCGAGCTTGTTCCATTTGTTGAACGAGCTAAGATATTCTTATCTGAAGTTTGTAAGTACGATGTCACATAAGGTCGGCCTAAGCTATCCCCACGGATTAAGGTACATGTGTGTTTAGTTTGTAATTACAATTCATTCCAAGGCAATGAACAGAGGCCACAAGTTTGGTTGATTATGATTATTCTGTGCAGGAAATGAACCAGGTTGATGCTTATAAGCAAACAAAAAGTGATCGCCGGGAGATCATTGAATTTTACAAGCACCGGTTCCGGTGACTTTCCACAAAGACTTTTTCTATAGATTCATTATGATCTTCACTTAATGATCAATGGAGAATGCATATATTTATTTACAAGAGTCTTTGCTTGCACTCCCAAGAGGAGTGAGCTTGCCATTTGCAGTTCCATTCCAAGTGTACTCAGAGGAACAAGCAACTTGATCAAAGGATGAATCTCAACTTTTAAAACCATTTTCAAAAGCTTTGTAAACATCTCAAATATGTATCTTTTGATCCACGTATCGTTTGTTTTTAGCAAATTTGGTTATGAATGGTTTAAAGATTAGACACATTTCAATTTTTCCTTGAGATTAGTGGAGGTACTTGGTAGATTATGACAGAACCATAGCACACTAACCTGGTTGAAACCTATGAACAGTAAGATCTAGCACCAAGAAGTTAAGGCAAGAGATTATATGGAGTAAAGTTACTAAAGATGCAGAAATGACATATACAGTGATTTATCTGGAGTGGAACAAAATTTGAAGGGAAGGCAGAAAATTAGTACAATGAAAACGAAACTCAGGCCTTCTGTGATGGACATAAATACAAGGATACTATTATATAACTACGATTCTATTTGCAAGCCAATCCTGACGAGAACTCACTTGCAGTTTTAGTATATATTAAGCTTACTTCCCTCCCTGGTTTGATTTGTCTCTACACCAATCATCGTTGAGATTTACTGCGCATTGGTGTTCTGGGAGGGGTGCCAGGAGCCAAGCGAGAACTCTGGATATGTTTTATTTTAGGATCAAATGTCTGGGAAGCAAGGTAGCCCAAAGCTGTGACCACATCAGCTATGGCAGGTCGCAGATTAGGCTGGTCTTGAACACACATGGCTGCAACAGCAAGGGCTTGATACAATCCCCTTGGCGGACACTGACCTTGAAGCATTGGATCTGCCATGTTCGAAAACTTACTTCTTTCTTTAAATAAAGGTTTTGCCTGCAATAAAAGCCAAGGGTATATAAGCCACGTTAAAATGAACACATTGGTTCTAAGAAGAACAAGCATATCCTGGAAAAGAATTCCAGAAAGATATGTGAAAAAGCTCACCCAAGCGACAAGATTCTGCTCCCCTGTAGCTTTAGAATGGTCAATCGCTCTCCTGCCTGTAATGATTTCCAGAAGAACAACTCCAAAACTGTAAACATCTGACTTCAAAGTTAGTTGACCTGTCATTGCGTACTCTGGAGCGCAGTATCCGTAAGTACCCATAACCCTTGTAGATACATGGGTGTTATCTCCAACAGGTCCCAGTTTAGCCAAACCAAAATCAGATAACTTAGGATGATACCCTTCACCAAGCAAAATGTTGGAGCATTTTAAATCTCTGTATATCACAGGAGGGCTTGCCTTATCATGCAAATACTCCAACCCTTTTGCTGCCCCAGCAGCTATTTTCATTCTTGTGCTCCAATCAAGTGGTTTCTTACCAGGTGAAATCTCTGCAAATAAAGCAATTAGGACTAAGAAGAAGATAACAATATGAAAGGGATTGAAAAATGAGTAAGAAGTTGAACACACATACCATATAAATGGTCTTCCAATGATCCTAAAGGCATATACTCGTACACCAATAGCCTTTGATCTCCATCAGCACAATAACCAATTAAATTAACTAGATTAGGATGGTGGAGTAAACTTAGCATCAACACTTCAACAAGGAATTCCCTATTTCCCTGCAAACCATTACGATCAAGTTGCTTGATGGCTACTACCTGAAACAATCATTGAGAAGGTTAAGATTTTCCACTCACTTTACAACTCGCTGCATATCATAATTGATGCTTCTATTCTTTGTTAGTGATAGAATTTCATACGCTCATATCATGATCCTTATGCAAAAATTGCACCTTTATAATTTAGAAATTGAAGGCAAACTGAAGAAAATGATGAGCATCACTCACCTGATTAATGGTTTCCAAACGCCCTTTATAAACTCTTCCAAAACCTCCCTCCCCCAACAAGCACTCTGCCTTGAAATTTTTAGTTGCAGTTGCCAACTCGCGAAATGAAAAGATTTGTGCGGCGATGCTATCTGGACCTCCACGTTTAGAGGATTCTTTATCTTTCAAGGGGGAACCCATCCTAGATCTCTCTGCATCAACAAACCATGACGGTAAAAACTCGAATCATCATCAAGAAATCGAATCCGTACTTCAAATTTGCTCTCCAATTTAAAGCAAATTCTCAATAACGAGAACAAAAACCCCCTCAACAAATACAGAATCCCTCTGCCAAGGAACTAAAGACTACATACACGAACAACTGAATAGTGAATGAACCAAGAAATCACATCTCAAAACCCCCTTTGACTTTGCAAAAGAACCAAACTTCCGACCACTACACAACCACCCGGATAAGGGAACGCGAGAAACTCACAATGGAATACAAATAACATGAACTAAATCAAATTCCAACAGACTTTAAGACAACAGCCAAAGGATTACAGTGTTATAACTCTATGGCCGGCTCAACACACGTAACAAATGTAAAGAGCAATACTATAGGGGCATAAACACAAACCTGAAGTGAGTTTGATCTGATCAAGTGGCTTCTGGGCCATGATCGTCGGTTTCTTCTTCTTCTTCGAGTTTGACATACCAGAACAGGGAATCCACCCCATAACGCTCTTGCTCTCTCTCTCTCTCTCTTTCTTTATCTATACAATTGTAACAACAATACTCTGCAACCTCCAAAGATGAAAAATCCAATATCCCAGGTGGTGTCAAGTAGCCATGGAAGCACAAAGAATGGGGAGGGAGGGAGAGAGACAGACACCCAGGTTTGTACTTAGTTTAGTTTCGACAACATATATTATCTCGTTCTTTCCGTTTAGTTTAATGTTTTTTAAACCTTGGAAAAATTCGGTGATTAGCCTAAAACGGTCTAATCAGGCCAGTTACAACTCAAACGTTGTCGTTTACGGATGATGGGTCCAAGAATCATGAATATTATTAAATCCACTGAAGCTACCACGTAGTCAAAAGGAATTATTACTTAATGTACGCTCTGAGATGGTGGAGTTCCATGGACTTCAACGAGGATGAGTTACAGCTTAGAGGGTCCCTTTTTATTTAATGTGTCGGTCAAACCGCTTTAGAAAACCCGCCTTTTTGTTTCAATTATTTACGGCTTTGAGTTTAAATTTCAATCTATCATAAATTCCTAACCTTTTCATATTTAATCTCTAATAAATTTTTAAATTAAATAATCCAATTCAAATAATTACAGTATTTATTAACATAATTGGCAAGTGAATATTAAATAACTGATTGAATAAGATTTCAATTGAACGTTGGACGATGGTGATGATATAAAAAAAGTAACATATCAAAGTTCACAAGGCTCCTTGTTTGCAAGTGTTAAGAGAGAGTTATAATGAATACAACCTTCTCTTTATTTTTAACAAAAATAATTGTTTATGTTATTTGGACATGTGACCTTATGATCTTAAAAGAACAACTTTACATAACTTGGCATATATTATTAAAATATTAGTTTTTACGATAGTTACATTAACAAAATATTAATAAAAGTAATATTTTAAACTTGATTGTTTGATTTTTAAAAGTTTAAAAACTTAATTAAACATTTAAAAATATTAGAAATAAAATTCATATTTTCAATTTATTGTCATTTAAAATATATTTTAAATTATTGGTTTAATAAATAATAAATCACTAATTACTAATACTTTAGTAAATGGAATCTTAAT
>JANIHZ010000005.1:69351736-69367102 GCA_027478365.1 Erythroxylum rufum | reverse complement strand
GAACAAGAAACTAAAAGAGAAGCAGAGCACGTTCAGCGCCAAGAGAGAAAACTTTGCAGAGGAAGCCAACGGCGGAGAGCTAAGGAAAGAGAGAAAACTTTCCAGAACTGTTCGAGGTAGAGTAATTGCGAAACTCTAGGGAGAGTAATAGAGAAAACTTTGAGGCACAACATTCAATGACCAGATAAAATAGACGAACGGAATGGATTAAGAAAGGTACAACATTCAATGATCAAATTAAATGGACGAACGGGATGGATTGTTTCTATGAACAAATATAAGTCGTCAGATTAAATAGATGAGCGGGATAGATTGCGTAGCCGTCCATCCCAACTCGTCCTTAGTATATATACTTAAAGAAAAACCCAAGTATTTAAACGTCGCTGCACCACGAAAACAAACCCTCTTTTAAGTCTCAGCTAACATTTGCCCTTCGTTCCTAATCAATCAATTCTATAAATCAATTTTAGGTTTTCTCCGATTCCTTGCATTACCCACAAATCCCTCATTTGATTTACAATCAGTTTAGGGTTTCCGATTACAACCATGTCGTTGAGACCCAACGCGAGAACTGAAGTTCGCCGGAACCGCTATAAGGTCGCCGTCGACGCCGATGAGGGTCGCCGGAGGAGAGAGGACAACATGGTGGAGATCCGAAAGAATAAACGCGAAGAGAGCTTGCTCAAGAAGCGCCGTGAAGGCCTTCAAGCCCAGCAGTTCCCTGCACAAGCAATCCCTTCCGCCGTGGAAAAGAGGGTACTTCTTTTGTTTGCTCACATACTTATAAAGTTCAACTATTTTTTCTTTGGTGGTGCACTGAATTGTCCGCGATTAGGATTAGCTTGGTATTTTTTATTTTTTGGGTTTTGCGTGAATTTGACAGTAAAAAATGTGATCTTTTCCCAAAAAAAATTGCAGTTAGAAAATTTGCCTTCGATGGTTGCTGGCGTTTGGTCTGAGGATAGCAACTTGCAACTTGAAGCGACTACTCAGTTCCGGAAGCTTCTTTCCATTGGTAATTGAATAGAGCATGCTTTATGTCCTTCTTTTTCTGTTTTGATTGTTCTTTTTTATTCAGTGATTAAATGTTCCTTTTTGCAAATTGTTGATACCAGAACAAAGTCCCCCAATTGAGGAAGTTATACAATCTGGGGTTGTTCCTCGCTTTATTCAATTTCTGGTCAGGGAGGATTTCCCTCAGCTACAGGTGTGTAATTGGGTGATGATATGTTTCATCTCCATTTATGATTTTGGTTAATTTGGAGTAAAAGGTTACTAAGCTTGTTGGTGATTGTTGTGATTTTTTAATAGTTTGAAGCTGCTTGGGCACTCACAAATATTGCTTCTGGAACATCCGAGCACACAAAGGTGGTGATTGATCATGGTGCAGTTCCTATATTTGTGAAGCTTCTTGGCTCCCCAAGTGACGATGTTCGAGAGCAGGTATGTGGCTGAAGTTCCATTATCCATAGTGTTAAAATTTCACACTAATGATGGTGTGGTACAGCATTGATAGATTCCAGCTTAACCGTCGGTGAAATTGTAGGCTGTGTGGGCATTGGGAAATGTTGCAGGTGACTCCCCTAAGTGCCGTGATCTTGTTCTCAGCCATGGAGCCCTTGTTCCATTACTTGCACAACTGAATGAGCATGCAAAGCTTTCAATGTTGCGGAATGCCACCTGGACTCTATCAAACTTCTGCAGAGGCAAGCCGCAGCCTCCATTTGAGCAGGTGATTTGCTAATTTGCATTGTTTGGTAGCCTGGCCATCAAACATAAACTCTTGACAGCTATTCTTGGGTGTTTTTTAACAAATGGCATTTAATGGGCAGGTGAGGCCAGCACTTCCAGCACTTGAACGGCTTGTGCATTCAAGTGATGAAGAAGTTTTAACTGATGCCTGCTGGGCACTCTCGTATCTTTCTGATGGTACAAATGATAAAATCCAAGCTGTAATTGAAGCTGGTGTCTGCCCTCGTCTTGTTGAGCTCCTCTTGTGAGTAGTGGTTATTTTCTCTTGTCCATAACTTCATAGTCAAATAGTTAAACTAAACTTGTTCACATTATTCTGCATTTCTTCAGCCATCCATCTCCTTCAGTCCTTGTTCCTGCACTTCGGACTGTGGGCAATATTGTTACAGGAGATGATATGCAGACTCAGGTACCTTGTTTTAAAAAACGTTTAAGATATTTTCTGCTGGTTACTAAACATCAAATGTTCAATGATGTCAGAGTGGCTTATCCTAAGTTTAATTAGTGAATATAAGGCGCAAGAACTAGTGCTTTGAAAGTTGAAGATTGTCTGGCGTATAATTACCTTGGCCTTTTGTCTAGCATGTCTTCTTAAGTGCATTCCAGGCATACACATAAATTAAAAATCTAGGACATCCCCAGGAAGCTGTAGCTAAAGAAAGAACAAATTTGTCTTTCAAATCTTCCCTTCAAGCAAAGTTTTCCCTGCACCTCCTCATTCTTTGTATGCTTCTCTTCATTTGATATTTTCCTTTTGGTTTCCCTAACCTATTTCTTCGGGATTGGTGATGTGTTGAGTTTGATTTTGTGTCTGGGGCTTCTTGTTCCTGTACTTTTCTGTTCCTTAAAAGTATGGCTAACATATGTAATTACCTTGACAGTGCATAATTAGTAATGGTGCACTTCCTAGCCTGCTGAGCTTGTTAACTCACAATCACAAAAAGAGCATTAAGAAAGAAGCTTGCTGGACTATCTCAAACATTACAGCTGGAACCAAGGAACAGATTCAGGTTAGTGTACAAGAAGAGTCATTATGTCCCTGGAATCCTTGTTTGTGCTAATTGAGGTTGTAAATTCATCTGGTGGATTGAATAGTATGTAAACAGTATGTGGGAGGTTTCCCATGGTTGTTTGCATTGTTTTATTTCAGAACTTTTTGAGGAAGACTGTCACTTATGCCGATAATCACAATCTTTTTGGTTAATAACAATCACAATCTAGGCTGTAATTGAGGCTGGTCTCATTGGTCCTCTCGTTAATTTACTCCAAAATGCTGAATTTGACATAAAGAAAGAAGCCGCTTGGGCAATTTCGAATGCTACTTCTGGGGGAACTAATGACCAAATCAAGTAAGTTAATGCAGCTTCTTAAAAATGTTTCTCAAGTTTGCTTTCTCAGTCATTTGTTAGAGGCAATTGACCCATTTTTTCATGGTTGGTAGGTACTTAGTAGGTCAGGGCTGTATAAAACCATTGTGTGATCTCCTTGTATGCCCAGATCCAAGGATTGTCACAGTTTGTCTCGAAGGGTTGGAAAACATTTTGAAAGTTGGGGAAGCTGAAAAGAATTTGGGCAACAGTGGAGACGTTAATTTCTATGCCCAGATGATTGATGATGCCGAAGGATTGGAAAAGATTGAAAACTTACAGAGTCATGACAACAATGAAATTTATGAGAAGGCAGTCAAGATTCTTGAAACATATTGGTTAGAAGAGGATGAAGAGGCGCTACCAACTGGTGATGCTACCCAGCAGGGATTTCAGTTTGGTGGAAGCGAGCTTCCAGTTCCATCTGGTGGATTCAACTTTGGCTGAAGGTATAGTACCTAGTTGGCATTATTTGAGCATAGTTAAGTAATATGTTGCTGGACATTATATGACTAGCTGCTTACAAATTGTTCCTTGCATGCATTGCAATCCTATTGATTGAGCTTTACTTTGGTTTTTACTACTTGAGCAAGTAAAAAATTATTCTATCTAGAAGTTGGAAGTTTTAATTGGTTTGCAAAATTCGCAGGGGGGTATATTCTGTGTGATACCCAATCGTGATGATGCTGATTAATATATTGGAGTCAAGTGGGTCTATTAGATGGTACCTTGCATCTGGTCATAGTCTGGTCTAGCTTCCGTTGTGGTTGAGGAGTTGCCTTGGGTGTCCTGTCCAAATAAAAAGGGGGTTGGGGCGATGCTGAGGAGACTGGCCTGTGATGGTTGATATACTTTCTGGACAAGTCTTAGCAAAAGCAGGGTCAGTTGCCTCGGCTGTACTGGTGGGGGTCTAGTCTAAATGCATGCGGGTCGAAATGCTTTGCTGTTTTTAGTCTTGAGTTGTGCGAATAGCATTTGTAAAGCTGTTATTTTGTCATGTCTGCATTTACTGAAGACATATTTCAGGAACTATGGTTCCCTGGTGCATTTCAGAGAGGAGGATTATGAGTGGGCTATTTTAGTTTTCTCCCCCAATTTTGTGTGGATCAACTTGTGGATAGCTTTTGATTATGTTTATTGACGTGTATTTACGTTTTGGCAAGTTTTTAGTGAGAGCTTATCTGCTTTCTTCCTAAACTAGTTGATTTGTTATTGTATTCTCCTTTCTTTCAAGGGATCTTTACTTAAGGTCCAACACAATAACGGTAAAAAAGAAATTGCTGATACAAAAGGGATTTTCAAATAAAAGAAAATAATTAAAATTTGTTATTACATGGATCTGATATATTTCGTTTTTTGTTAAATCAAAAGAAATCCCAACAGGATTAACGACTCTTCTACCGACAAACTTTACTACACTATTTGACTAGTCGGTTGCATACCTGAAGAGACCCTCATTTATTGATATTGAAGAATTAATAAAGAAAAGGGTAAAACTTTCTCAAAACATGGAAACAAATAGGGTAAGATTTTTGCTTGTAAAGCTCTCAATCTCTTTCTGTCACGCAATAGTATCCGATGAATATTTTATATTTGTCTATTTTTTTAGTCTCTTATCTCATGTTTACTAACCTTTGTCCCCTGTTCTTTGTACCAAAAGGTGGAATCAGCCACCCTAGCTGCCCCCACTCACAGGCCCGATCACAAGATGAGGGAGTAAATCACGGTATCTACTCGGTCAATCCACTAGCAGAGGGGCCTCTCCTCCCGTTACCGGGAATCGAACCTAGGACCTTGTACCAATTAACCCTGCTAGAAGACCAACCGAACTACACCCGTGCGGGCAAGAGAGGCGCATTTCTTGTTCCAAAAGGTTGAATCCCCAACCCCAAGGGCCCCCAGTCGCAGACCCGACTACCGCTGGAGGATTGAATCACGGTCTGATCCTGAGCAGTCCCCACACAGAGCGGTCCATTTCTATATGTCCCTTCGGGGACATCCGATAAAATATGTCGGCCTTTCTGTCTTAATGGTTGTTACTAAATTATCGTACAGTTGCTACAACTTAGGACACCCCCTGTAACTATTTCGAACGAACAGGTGTCCCACAGTATCATGTCACCATGCACGTAAGCTCTGGAATTGTAGCCTTTCGCCTTTGCTTTTTACCCATGTACACACGTCATGCGCTTTAGCTTTCGATGGTATGTTTTACCAGTTGGTCTAAAGAGTAGAATGTTTAGGCTTTATCATGGAGACCGCATGTCAAATCGATCCTCCATTGATGGGTCATGTCAAGGGCTGTCGTGTAAGCTATTTTATCATTGCTCAGTCTGGCCTTTTCAAGGTTATACAAATTACAGTGTCCTGTCAACGTAAAAGTCCAGTGAGGAGCACAAGCGTATCTACTTCAGCACATTTTGTGCATGGGATTTTATTTTATCCTTTTGCTTGGTTGATTCTTGTGGAGGATCTTACGATTTGTCTATTGGAAAACCAGTTGATCAAACAAGAGGCTTACAGTCTAAGATGTAGATAGTGAAGTTTAGGGGAGACAGGTACTCAGCAGAGGAGCAACCTCAAATTGGACTACCATAACCCATCCAAAACAGGAATCACAATAAGCTGACTCAATGAACTGGTCTATAGATCTAAGTAATCTATCTCGAACTCAATTAAAAAAAAAACATTATTTTATATATTTAATTTTTAAAAAATTATTTTAAAAATTTTAGTATAACCGGCACATGACGGGCCTATTGCCATCCTTATTCCCAGATTATTGCACTAGGAGATTGACATAAGACACACTTGTACTATTCCCTTGGAAGTGTTTATTCATCAATCTGGTCAAAAAAGAGAACGATATGTGTTTTGATCTCTGAGATAATATGTTTATAGGCTTAACAAACAGCATTGCCGATATGATGAATGATGACAGTGTTTCTTGCATTACATAGAAACTATGAATCTAAAGACTTGCTGATCCTTTTCAACACCATTCTAGCTTCAGATTTCTTCTATCTTGAAAAGAAGATTTGTTATATCATGAAGACAGAGAAGCAGCTGCCAGACTTTTCTCCTTTTCATCTAACACTTGAAACTTTATTGTTGCATTCTTCTACAGGCTCTCAGAAGTAGTACTCATAGGTTGCTCAGATTACCTGACAGCAGAAGAACAAAACCTATGTCCAGAAGTGTTCTTTCTCTTTGATAATGCAAACTAGATATTTCGCCATATGAAAATGGAACCGGCAATGTTTCTTGTGTTTGAACTCTTGAGTCAGAAAAGTGATCTGTAAAACAGCCAATGCATTCCTGTCGAACAGAAATATTTTGTTGAAACTTACCACAAGATCACCCCAGAATGCACACAAAGATCTGTTCCAAGCCAGATCAGCATCTCTGCGAGATGATGAACTTCACTTATTATAAACATGATTAACATATGGAGACATTAGGGGGGCAAAAGAATGGAACTTACTAACCATCTGAGATACAAAATGTTTAAATCCCTCTTCCAACAGAGGAAGCTTCATCATATGGTTTGCCAGTTCATCTACTTAATTCAAGAATTAAGTAGCGGTTCCAGTACCAACAACAATCACATTGCAAATCCTTTATGATATAGATTGCTTGAACTTGGCATCTGATACTTCAAATTGTCACGAACCGAAATAGATTTATCAAATCCCGGAGCAAATGCCAGTTGTTGAGACAGACCTAGATCACTTGCACTTGTGACCTCATTCCAACCACTCCAGTGCCCACTTGACGCGTGCAAGGTTCTAAGCTGCTGAGCTTTCAGTTGTGCAAGCAAGGATGGGTTATCAGAAGCAGACCAACCCAAAAAACTTGGTGATGTAAGGCTGTATGCATCATCTGGGGAAGAGATTTTACTTATAAAATAGTCTGGGAAACTTGGATTCTGGTGCGCAGGAACTGATTGCTGCATCTGTACCTGAAACTCTACATTGTGACCTTGCAAATGTTGAGATGGAGATAAAGCTGGAGCCATATCAAATCCCATGTTATTCAACCGTGATGCATGAAGCCTTTGACCTATACCCTCTATGGTAGGATCAGTGAATTGAGGATAATTGAAGCTGTCAACATTGCTCATCAGTGGTGCAGAATTTTGTAACCCATGATTGGCTGGAAAGTTAAATTATTTTTAGAGTTCTTCAAACCAAAAATGAGAAAGGTACAACCGTGACAACATATTATACAAACCAGATTGAAGGGAAGCACAGTGCAATCTCTCATGAATAGGAAACCCCGAAGATATTGCTGTATTTGGCACTACAAATCCTGCTGGTGGTGAAGTTGGAGCTTGGAAAACTGCACCAAGGTATTGATTGAAACAAAATCTAAGAACCACTGTTTCCCAAAATATCAGGAAGATTAAATATTATAGATTATATGATGCACCATCTCTATTACAAATAAAAATTCCAGCATTGCTAAACAAGAAACTGGAGCCCTAAGGTCAACAGTGCTTTCATTCCATATACACCGTCCTCAACACATCAAAAATTTTCTTATTCTGTTGAGCAGCAAGACCGGCATAATGCAAGAAGCAATGTTCTTCTAGGTCTCAATGAAATTGAAATAAATTCCAATGTTAAATTCATGAGAGGAGAGGATGCACAAAATGTTCAAAGTCAAGCCAAAGTGAAACTGGAGAAAAGAAAACTGCTGTCTTACGTTATTGCTTCAACTGATAGAAACAAGGTGTAAAACACCATAGCAAAGTCAATAAACCACAAGACACGTTGAAAATTATGACATAACATTAAAAAGCTTTATGCAAGAAACATAGAAAAAAGCACGGATCAAAATTGATGTAGCTCACCGGGAAAGCTAGATGTATGAAGGTGGCTGCCAAGAAAATCAGTGGATTCAATGATATTCCTATTTGAAGACATAAAATGGTCCTTCTTGTCTCTGGTTTCAGTTATCGTGTTTTCATGAAATTCCTTCCAACCAGGCACTTGATTAACAAAATCATCCTCTCTGGCAAAAGAGAATCTTGACTGACTGCAATCTTGAACTTTTCGTAAACTTGGTATGTTCAGGGATTCATGCTGCTTATGAGTCTTGGTCAAGAACTTCATTAAATTCTCAGGTAAGGTCAATAAATCTTCCCATGCATTCCCATCCATATCCAAGACACTAGAGATAATGCCGGCCTCCCCATTATCTGAAGCAACTTTCTGGTCATTAAAAACTACAGGATTATCACCCATTCCCAAGTACTTCTCTTGGTCCAACTCAGACAACATGCTGGAGTTGTTAGAAAGACAATTGGCCAAAAAATGAGATTGGTTGTCATAGAATCTGTTAGACAATATTGGGTTGCCAACTGTGCATGAAATCGCACCATCTTTTACAGATATGGCACTTGCACATGCACCGACAATGCTACTACCATCATCATTGCCTTGCTGCCAAGGATGGTAACTAGAGAATTTCAGATTCTGACTTGACGAAGATGAAGAGGACACACATGGTGGATGACCAGTTCCTTCAAAACCCTTGAGCTTCTCATCATCAAATCCCAACAGATCTTCAACCATGGTTAGTCCCCTAGGTGATGTTGAGGTGGAAGGCTCAGTAAATATGTCTTGTATGCTTTCTTTTGAACCATGGTTGCTTGAGAATTCAACAATAACTGGAGACAAGCACTCATTCTTAGTCACACCACCAACACTGATTGATGATAATCTAGGGGCAAGCCCCAGAAAAACCTCACATGTACCAAATCTTTCATCTTTGAGGGGACTTAGAGAACCAGACGGGTTGGTGAGATTTGAAGGAATGTTATCAGCAAGTGAGTCTCCAGCAACATCCTGTGATGTGGGTAGACAAGGTATAAGGTTGTTTGGTGTTAGGAAGTCATCACCTGATCCACAACTTTCATTAGTTATCACGGTTGGCTTTGCATCACTAAATCTTTCAAAATTCTTAACTTTTGGTCTTAACCCTTGGCTACTGTTTGGAGGTTTGGAAACATGATCACTGGATCCACCAGCTGACAAACTTGTCACCGGTGGTAGCCCAGCAGAGGCACGCATGACCCTGACAATACATATTAAAATAAATGGCAAGTCAGATTTCCTAGAAGATAAATTTGGATGCTAAGGCAACTAAGCTGCCACAAACCACCAATACCTATACCATGAGGCTGTGCCAGGAGGCTCATTAGATCTTTCAGTACCATTATCCATACAAGATCTACTATCCTGGTTTCTATCAGTACGCTGGAAAGAAAAGGAGAAGACATCAGATTGTGAGCAGACTGCAAAGCTCAACTTCCACAACAGAATATCAGGATAAATTATTTCTACACAAGTCCACCTAAGAACGGAATGCCTTAAGCAGAAAGAATACTGGAGAGCTCAAATCCTTAACTGCACTCTATAAGATAATGCTGCAATACACAATAACTGGTCTCTGAGACATATCTTATTTACAGGCAACCACCAATGGTAACTAAGTTTCTTACAAAGACAGTACACGACTAAAATTCTTACATTTGACAAAATTTTGGAGTCAAGTTTGGTCGGTGATGACATGTTTCTATTGGTCAACTCATTAGCTGGAGGTGGTAAAACATTTCCAGGATGCCAGTGAAAGTTATTTGCTTCGCCGATAACTTGTTGAATTCTACTCCTTTAATAACACAAGTAACATTCAGTACATTTAAAGACAAGGAACTGTCAGTAGACAAGGTATTTTGATATCAGAGATCACAAACAAGAAGGAGAAAAAAGATAAGGGAAAATGCGATCACCAATAATTTGTTGTCGTATAGCTTCTACCTACTCAGAGTGGTGTGTGAGTGTGAGAATGCACAAAATTTCCCCCCAATTAATGTCATACAATACACGAAACGAAAATTATAGGAGTTATATGAGACGTAATGAAGGGTTAGCTAGCAGTATATTACTGTTTCTGCATTTGGAATAAACTTCAATATAGTTCTCTTTATAACCAAGTGCAATTTATCCAATTGCAAGAAAGCAATTAAATTTCTTAAAACAGAAATTGAGGTCAATTGGCGTCATCTATTTAGGTTATGAATGGTATGAAATTCAAAACTAACACCGAAAACTATACCTCGTAAAAGCTGAAACTAGATCATCTTTGGTAAAACTATCTTCATCAGAGCCAAAGTCGTGCAAATATAAACAATCAGGAATGCTGCAAGGCTGGAATAAACAAAGCATTAACATATTAACAACAAAGGCATTGCAGATTGCAGGCTTATAAGGAAAAAGTTTGTCTGCATAGAGATAATACATGCATTTGAAAAAAAAAAAAGATTTACCATGTTTTTCAGCCATGCATGGCAGTATTTGGTGGTGCCAAAGCATGCCCTATGAATAGAATCTCATGTCAATTATCAAACAGTAATAAAGGAAAAATGAACCTAGCAAGAATACTGCTGCTTACCTCAAAGATTTACCTTCTAACACAAAACTATGCACCGATTGTATACAGCGTACTGCTTCCTCCTCTTTCGAGTATGTTATATACCTAAAATTAAATGACACCAGTCACACTGCAACTTCCACGGATTAACATATTTAGACTGAGGACAGTATAGAACAGTTTCAACCCAGTTAAGCCAGCAATTAGCGTGTGAACTTACACACAACAGCTGTTGCTTGATGAATGTTGAATAGCCCCAGTTGATGTTCGGGAAATGGATACCTTCATAACTTTCCCATATTGTCCAAAGTATTCTTTTTGTTGAAGAAGCTGGTACAAACCAGAGGTTCTAGGTTGGAAGTTTGAAAAAAATATGAAGATGCTAAGCATATAAAGATACATAAAAAAAATGTAGGACTATGTCCAAATAAAAGCCATTACAAGATATACAAACGCAATCAAACTACTTACAGCTTCATCTGCAAGGTCAAGTGGTAATCCAATTACATAAACCAGATTTCTCTGAATGACTCTAACATTTGTGAGATGTATCCTTCCTTCAGATGTTTTTGGCTTTACCTTCTGGGGTTTTGATTTTTTTTCCAAATTTAGTTCAGCCATCAGCCTGTGCATCAAAGAGAAAATTGTTAGCATACCTGTAAAACCATCCACTAGCATATGTTAATAGGACGATGCTACAAGAACATTTTAACCTTTCACAGTCTGCTGCTGCCTGCACAATTCTTTTTTCGTCATAAGGCGTACGGCACGCAGGGCACCGACCCTCAATTTTGTCCTTTTCAGCCATTTCCATAATGTGATTCCAGCACCAAACACAAATCTTTGGAAGAAACAGTAAGCAATTTCTTAGACACTAACCTAAATATCTGAGAACAAGTAAAATATGATAAAAGAATCCAAACAAAGGAGGGTTGAGTATTGTTATTCCCAAATATTTGTTATGGGAGCTACCTCATAACCACATTGGCATGGCTTCAACTGCTGGTCTGTTATGTCCATCTCTTCCGTGCACAGTGGGCATGTCTTGTCTCCTTTGTTACTCATAGTTGCTCTGTGAATTCAAC
The DNA here is from genome assembly GCA_027478365.1 of Erythroxylum rufum. Lineage (NCBI taxonomy): Eukaryota > Viridiplantae > Streptophyta > Magnoliopsida > Malpighiales > Erythroxylaceae > Erythroxylum > Erythroxylum rufum. Next base: position 69,355,461 of record JANIHZ010000005.1, on the reverse strand, counting down.
AATATCAAGCATAAATATCAATAGCATTTCTTTAATTGTTATATGTCTCATTATATATTTTCACTTTCATAAATATTTATCTGAAAATCCGCTACCAAATGGTGGAAATACGGAAAAACCATTTATATTACAAAATTAAGTCAAAATGTCATGCAAGAACGAAGATGTTCTGATAAAAAATGAGTTTTTTTAATCATAACTAATTTATCCCAACAGCCCTCATAGTCACTTCAACTCCGACAACAAGTGATGAACTAAATTGGTAGACCACTATTGGTAAGATAATACTGACGGTCCATATTAGTGAAATAACCGGATATGTAGACCCAACAAATGAAAAGGGTACATGAAAAACTCCTATCATTTGAAACGTTCACATGAAAAATTAAGAAAAAGAATTACTCAAACCAGAAACATAATAAGACCTAATGTGTGCTCCACATCTGGCACTCGACTTGATCATCCCTTGTCAATGCATTTTTTGTTTTTCAATTAGAGGGAAAAGAACAATGGCAAAACTCTACGGCATTTCTGGGCTCCAGTCCATTTCATTCGGCAGTCTCACCAAGCAAACAACGGTGTTTTTCTTATAATGCAATCAAACAAACAAACAAATAAAAAAAAGAATTCTTGAGTTATCAGTAGCATAAAACACACAGAAGAACCCAATTTATTATCACAAAGACCAGAAGAAACCTCTGGTGACTCGCAACCCAGAACCTAAAAAGGGGTGTCAACAAAGAAAAATGAAATCTTTCACTCAAAGACGTCAACTTTCTTGCTTCCGGGGATCTTAAACAAACGAACAAGAAACAAGCAAAGTCATCGTGAATGGAGGGGGGCCAAAAAGGTTAGGAGGAAGACTGACTTACAAAGCAAAAGCGCAAGAGCTATTAGAGGCTGAGAGAAGTGAAGTTTCGGATAAAGGAAGACTGAGAGCCTTTATACTAAGAAACGTGTGTGCGCGCGTTGTTGGTGGCTGTTTTTAGTTGATGAGGTTGTGTGTTAGGCACCTAGACACTGCTCACAGGTTCTTTCCTTCACAAATTGTCTTGTTAAGGTTCGTGTTTTGCTGGCGTGTCATAAATCAGTTGGGATAAGACCAAGCGCATAACTAAGAAAGCTCAGTCTAGGCACTATCAAGATTGGGCCTTTGATCCAACTGTTCTAACTAATTGGCCCGCCTCAATTTCTTTCTACATTGGCCCAAAACTTCTAAATTTTAATAAACTAAAAATAATTCTTTAATTAATTAATTACTTTATAGTTATAACTAAAATATAAAATAATTAACTTTATATCCCCATAAAATCAAAAGATAAACATTTATTAAACTTTTAGTTATTTATAAATTTAATTAAAAATAACTAATTAAATATATTATTTTCTTTAAAATTATTTATAAAGCTTAAAACTTAAAGTAAAGTTTTGAAACAACCGATAAAATTGCTCTTTTATGATTATAAGGTCGTAAATTTAAGTCACATAGAGCCTTATGCCTGACTTTTTAAAGTTTAGAACTTGAATTTTTAAATATATCTCCCTAATTAAGAAAGTTAAAAACTTAAAATATAATATGCTTACAAAATTAGGGATAATGTTACCTGAAGTCACTAATTTGTGTTCTGATGGAGATTAAGCGAGAGCCAAACCTTAATTCAACTTCCACTTGGGTTTTCGCCACGTGGCTATCAATTGGCTAGGGAGTTGAACTAGACGTGTGTAGAAATGTCCAACGACCCCACGACGTTCCAAACATCAGAGTTTTCATGTTCTGCTCTATAATTATTGCTTCACTACTTCTTACATTCAACCGGAGTCAACATACTGTGTTACTTGTGTCTTTGACGAGGTAAGGTTTGGTTCTTGAATGCTTTTAATTAAATCTTGTTCTAAAGGAAGTTCATAAGCGATCGAGCAGCCGTTTAAGTACAGTGAAGAACGTTGGAGGAGTTGACGATCACCCATTTTTAATTGGTTTCCGTTGGATGTCCGAATAGTGCAGTTTCTGTTTAAGGGACATCATGGGAAAATGCTATCCGAAAGTGAGTGAAGAGTACCAGAAAGCTGTCGTAAAATGCAAGAGGAAGCTGAGGGGTCTTATTGCTGAGAAACACTGCGCACCTATCGTCCTCCGTCTCGCGTAAGCTTATCTTAGACTGGTGTTTTAGTGTACATTGTAGATGTATGTGCACTAATTGAAAAATGATTTAAAATATCTTAAATTTATCGAGAATAAATAAATCTTTTCTTTTAAATTTGAATGAGTCTTAATTTAGTTGTGTTTTGTTCCTAATTCATAGGTTATTACCTAGTCCATAAGTAGAGTAAGCATTTTGCTAAGTTTACTTAGCATTTTCCTGAGGTTGTTGAGTCTGTAAAATGCTTATAAATAATAATATTTTTATTGAATAATATATCTCTTGCAGTATTTTTTTATTTGTTAATTGTACACTTTTATGTCTCTATTTTTTCCAACAAATTTGATATCAGAGCATGGGTCTTTTGGGTACTTTGGGAAACACTTGAGTAATATATGAGAGTATGGTAACAACTGAGTTTTCTTCTGCCGCTGGATTTTCTTCTACACAACCATTTCTACCAATCTTTAATGGTGAAAAATACGAGTAGTGGAGTATCAAAATAAAAACACTGCTCAAATCATAAGATTTATGAGATTTAGTAGAATACGGGTATATCGATATACTAAAACCAGATGAAGAAACAGAGAAGAGAGTGAAGGAAACTAAGAAGAGGGATGCCAAAACACTGTTCATTCTCCAACAAGCAGTGCATGACACTATTTTTTCAATAATTGCAGTAGCAACTCATCAAAGGAAGCTTGGTCAATACTAATTTTCAAGGTGATGCAAGAGTCCTAGTGGTAAAATTACAATCACTAAGATGAGACTTTGAAACCTTGATTATGAAAAATGAGGAATTAATATCTGATTTTTTGTCGAGGGCAATGGCAATAGTCAGTCAAATGCACTCGTATGGTAAACAAATTTTTGATGAAACAATTGTTGCAAAAATTTTGAAGAGCTTGGCACCAAAATTTGATCATGTAGTAGCTGTTATAGAAGAAGCTAAGGATTTATCAATTCTTTTAGTTAATGAACTGATGGGTCCCTTCAAGCTCACGAGCCACGAATCAATAGAACGGTTGAAAAATATGACGAAAAGGCATTTCAGGTGATTGAGGAAACAATCAAACATGAAAAAAAAACCATTCGGTATGTCCTTATTGTAAAAAAAAACAAACCACCCTCATTATAAATGTTGGTGGAGACCGGACATTAAATGCAACAGATGCGGTCAATTAGGACATATAGAGAAAGTTCGTAAAAATGCCTCACAAAAAGATGTCAATGTAGCCGCTATGGTCCACCTTCAAAGAAATGATGTGTTATTCTAGCATACGATGCCTACATGTTGGACCCCGAATCTTTTCTTGGAAGATTGGAATGATGGTGAGTTATTCTTGTGCAAAAAAAAATGAAAATTTGTGAATTGAAATGATATTTTGAGGTTAATGCATGAAATGGGTTTTTGTGAATGCATGTATCGTGGGTAACATCCTTATAATTGAAAAGTGAGCTTGTATAGTTACTATTTATGTAACTGCTTTGAAATTTCAATTTGTGAGACTTTGATGTATTGGGGCTAGAAATGCCCACTAAAGTTTTGTAAGATTGCATATGTTGATATTCATGAAGAATATT
>JANIHZ010000005.1:69272281-69287066 GCA_027478365.1 Erythroxylum rufum | reverse complement strand
TGGTCCCACCAAACAACTATAAGACAATAAAAGTAACCTTATAAATAAAATAAGGTGATAATTAATTTTCAACAAATAACAAAAGTGAAAAACTATTACCTTAATTAAGTTTGCCTCTTTGAAGAATAGCAATGGACATCCCAAAATCACCAAAAACATCCTTATAAACCTCCATTTGTGAACTTAGAAGATCTTGCATCATTTTATTGGCAACAATTATTATAATAATTAATAGTATTCCCCTATTAACTTCAATTTCCTTTATAATACTTGGTCCAAAATAGACAATAGGATTAAAAAATGTCTCAACCTTAAATAAAAGAGAGTAAAATTGTCTTTCTCATCTCTCATTAATGACTACAAGGTAAGGTGTGAATAAAGAAGACCTATTTTTCATATTAGTATTGATTGCTTCCTTCGTCCATCCTATAACATTATAAAAATAACATATTGTTGCCTTCTTATCACTATTAGTCAGACAAAGTACTTTCACAAGAAGCTCACAAATTTGATTACAAATTGACTTTGGAACCAAATTCCTAATCTTGAAGTATAATTATGAAAACCTCCACTCTAGTATTAGACTTGGCACATTGAGATACAACTCATTTATCACTTGTAAACATTTGCCTAAACTTTTTTTTCAATAGACTAAAGTGATAAAAAAAGTTAGTCACAAATCTTGTAATAATTCCTACCATTAATGAAATCCTTCCTTAACAAATTTAGGACCCATATTCGATTATAGAGGAATTTGTTCTTCTTCTTTTTTCACTTTCTACATAGTTTCATCAATGATAGAAAAATATTTAACATCTCTTATATTTTTCAACTTTAGTTTAATGCAATGTGCAGTACAAGAAGTCCAAAAAAAATAATTATACCTGTTTGCAATTGTTTCTCAGTTGCTTTGTAAGCAATATTAGTAACTGAAAGAAATTTTCTAAATCAACTTCATCAAATATTTGAAAAGGAGTATTAACATTTCTAGCAAGTCAAATGCATTAATAGACTTCAAAAATATTGTCCTCTTAGCAAAATAAACCAAAAAATTAATAACAGTCTCTTGTCTTCTATTTGTCCAATTATCACACGTGATTGAATACCCAAGTCATTTTTTTCATCCAAATATCTATTCATTTCATCAATAAAGCTATAAAAAAGTTTAACTTTGCAATCATCAATTGAAGGATCTTTATATCCTAGACCGTAAGAGGTAATAGCATCTACCATAGGCTGGTAATAATAAGACTGAGCACCAATGAATGATATACACAAATCATATCATTGTCATATTTATATTATAAGTCGTTTATTTTGATTATAAGACATCACAGATTGAAGGCTGAGCTTTAGGAGTTATTTGTAATGCCAAAAAATTACATCTCTCTTTTTTTTTTCTGACATCAAGTAAAACATTCCCTTGTTATTGAGTAAGAATAACACCTTCAACATCTCCATTATCATCCTAACCATTGAAAAAAGAACATTCACTACCAATTTCTTAGTTTAGTATTTGTCTTATATCTTTCTCATGATGATTCTCTTCAAACAAAGTCTTTATTTGTTATTTCACGTCATGATTGACTTTCTTACACGGTTCTACATCACCTTTAATCTCAACTAAATGCTTCTTTAATTTAGTAATTCCTTAACCTTTCAAATATTTATTACAATACAAACAAATGGTATAGTTCTTCATTTATGGAATCAATGAGCCTAAGTTAGATTATTGAATCTTCCTAACGTAGTTGAAATTATTAAGAGAACTTAAACTTCACTCTATTTATTGTAAAATTAATGAAGACATATGTCAACTTTAAATTAATACATTCATTTTTTTATTTTTATATATAATATCATTATATAACTATAAAAATTTAATAGTCAATTATAGACATATCTAGATAGACTTTATTATACACATATTTAGATATATTGTATCTTACACCTTTTATTTATGATAATGCACATTGTAAAAAAGACTTTATTATATTAAATAAAAGGAAAAAAAATTTCTTAAACTTTTACAATTTTATATTATGTTGAGTAATGAGTAAAAATATTATGTGAAAAACGTAATATAATGTGAAATTGTAAATGTTTGAGTAAAAATTTTTGGTTGTATTTAGTATAATAAAGTCATTTTTATATTTCATCATCCAAGTCAAGTTTTGTAGTGTAAGTTGATTTAGCAATTCTTGGAAGTTGTTCAAGTATAAGAAGCACTTTCACCATCTCGATACTTGAGATTGACTGAAATCCTTATTTTATGCCTTTTTCCGTTGCCATACATCATAGGCTCTAATCTCTACAGCAATGTGGTAGACGACATTAATGTCGACCCCCTGTTGAATGGTGCCAAGAGCTTATCAGTCCATCTTCCATTGATTTTAAGCACCCCCTTCAAGAATAACTCCTTTGTGCTCGATTGTGACACACAAATTTTTGCAGCAAAGGACATCCTCCATCATAGTCTTCCATATGTCGTAATTTGCAACTGTTAGTTTGATCATGCTACCACCAAATTTGTTGTCCATCTTCACTTCGAATAAGGAATAACTAAAAGAACTTGGTTCTAATACCAATTTTTGAGAAAAATAGACTTTATCAAAAAAGGTTTTAAGAAAATACTTTTTTAAATTACAAAGGGCTACGAGGAATCTAACATTCTTTTCACTCTTCTTTGAAGTGATGTACTCTTTGATAATGGATGCATATAACTAAAGAATTACCTCTTTTTATAGGCAAAATGTTAGAACCTCAGTTGACTCCAAGTTGATTTTCCTAAGTTAAACTACTTTAACTTTTAAAAAATATTTACTTAGTTAAGCTGCAGTCCCAACAATAGTCAAAGTGTTACTTTCCAAAATAAATATGCTTCCAATGATATCTTTGACCTCATTCCTGATGAGAAATTATTCCCACGACCACCAAGTACCAAAGGTAAACGTGATCTATTGCTCAAACAATAAAACTTTGAAGGCAGGATGGATGGAGCCTATACACTACAAGTGCTGGCTGATAGGACAAAAGTTAGTGTGCCCACTAACACGATTACTTGTAACATTCTGCTTTAGGATCTTTGCGAACACTTGCAAATAGATAAGACAAAGGAGTTTTTGAAAGAGTTGGCTGATAGAGCTAAACCCGAGCGTTGATGTTGTCTGTTACAAGATCCTGATGGGTGAATGCATAAAGGTTGATGATAGATCAGGGCCTCTTGCCCTCTTCAATGAGATCACAACAACAGAAATTCCGCAGACTTCAAGTCAGTTAACTTACCTTGATGATGAAGGCTTTTGCACTTCAGGTTAACCGAAGTTGGTCAAGAAGATTTTCAATGAGATGATCAAAAGACCTCACGAGTGAAAGTTGATGTAATTGCTTCGAATATATTGGTATAGGATAGTGTAGAGCCGGGTTGGTTAAAGGAAGCAAAGTAATCTGGAGAATGGTTTCATGCTAGCAAAGCTACCTATGGAAGTCTTGCAAATGGTATTGCCCTCGCTAGAAAACCAGGAGAGGTACTATTGCTATGGAAGGAAGTGCACGAAAGGTTGTAAAGGAGGAAGCAGATTCTGATCTAGCTAAAATATATATAAGAGCTGCACTTTCCAGCAAGGTTTTAGAAACTGTGGCTTGTATGGAACAGAATGGGATACCACCAAATGAACCCAAGTATAAGAAGATATATGCATTCAAGGATGTGTACCTGTAAGCATGCTTCTAAGGCCAGATAGGACAGGAGAGAAAGAAAGAAGGCAGCCGAGGCTTCCTCGAGTGGCAGTTGGACTCGATTGCTAGAGATATTTATGGCTGCTATTTACTATAATCTGATTTGTACTTGTATACTAGATCACTGAGATTGACGTATGTTAAGTCATATAGCTCGAGTTCAGGATGTAATATTAACTTTACAGAGCTAAGTGAAGCATAAGTGGATCTTTGTGTAATTAATGGGAAATCTGAGGACATGCATGTAATTGCTGTGTAAGTGGAAGGATATGACCATTTCTTGTGGACCTGACCCTCCTCCCAAAAAATGAATCCAGGTTCTGCATGCAGACAGCCGATTGACCACAGTGATCACAAACAGGATTATCAAAGTGTTTCCAAGAGCTTCAACCCTTTGACCTTGACGATTGACTTCGTGTGTAAGATGATGTTAGTACCTGCATGAAGAGGACATTAGTTAACTAAAATTGTTGGCTATTGACTAATCTTACCAAGCTGTGGTCATAGTTTAGGAAGTTATTCATGCAAGCAAAGGAATTGTCCACGATTGTCAATATATCCCTGATCAAAGATTTGAAGCGAAAGAGCAGGTCTGGAAGATAAAACAATATGTCTGACTCTTGGGGCACAGGATGTGTAGAGTGCATTTCAGTACCTGAAATGTTTTCGGTCCCTTCTTAAGAAGATATCCGACACTATTCAAGTTATCCACAAATGTATCAATATCAGGCACTCTCAGATCAATCCTGTCCGCCAAACTGTAAATTTCCTGAAATACAAAAATGAATGGGGATTTATGGAGAGCTTCATATTAGGAGGTATTACTAATGGGCAGAAATGGAGGGAAAAAAAAATTCGCCTACAGCAATTGAAAAGGTATCTTTCTGCTGCAACTCCGACTGCTTATTAAGAGCACTTAGGAACCTTTTTGCCTCTTTCTGTTGACTCATTCCACCACTCCGGCCAAAATCCACGCAACCATGCTCATCAACATACTTATCATAAAGTGATTCTTTCATTATTTCAACCACCTCCTGCAAACAGCTCATGTTCGAAACCAGAAGTCATGTTATATATAGATCGGAAGCAGCGCTCTTCCAAAATACAATCCAGGAGGATGGTTAAGTGTCAAAAACTTCAAGGTTCACTAACCATTGCATCTTGGGCTGTTATTTCTTCTCTTAACTCAATGCGAGCTCTAGCTTCCGCCAACCTTACCAAACTTTCCAATTGCCTTGCTGTTATTGGTGTACCATCGGCTGATGTATTGCGGTCTCTAAGTCTTAAATAAAACTTTTGAAGTACTTCTGCCGCTGGTCTAGACATCCTTATCAACAAAACCACTCAAGTCTCCTTATCAGTAATGGTAGTTACAAGGTGGAGATTATGCGAAATGCCAAAGAGATCAGAATTACCTGGGAAAGATGTAATTTCTTGCATAAGCAATATATTTGCGGAGAAGTGGACTTGGCAATGGAGAAAAATCAGAATCCTTCCTTGAGTCAAGTCTCAACCTTGAAACTAAAGAACAACCTATGGTTGTATCTATGCCTCCATCATTTTGTGAAGCTGCATTTTGTGTAATCAAAACACAATTATTCACAGGAAAAACTGAAATTCCTAATAACATGCATTAGTTTGCCATAATGCTTCGTTAATTCCGCTTTCCAAGAGGAAATAAAACAAAAGGGGGCGGTTGGCTACCTATACGTTGCTTTTTCGCTGCTGATGACTGTTCTCCGTATCCAGCATGAAGCTGCAAGGTTATCATAAATATTTGTCGGTCAATACCTTGTTATTCCTGAGAACAAATGTCCCAATATGTAAATATCAGACAGAAGAACTTACGGACATTATGTGGTCTGAGACTCTTTTATCCAGTACTTCATCAGGTTTATCAAGTAATATAAAAACCAAATCAAATCTCGTGAGCAGAGCAGCACTCATTTTCAAATTTTCGTTTACTGTCTTCGCACGGCTGCAATTTAGATTTCATACAGCCTAAAATCAAATTTTTTATTTAGAGAATAACTATTTGAGATTTCAAAATTATCAACTGTAGGAAATGATTGATATCTGCCAGTCCATGTTTTGACCGACATCGGACATTTAGTCAGCTCACATAGCTGTCAGGGACAAGTTCCTTGAAACCAAATCCATGAATTTCACCTATTATTTATTATTATCAGGCAGCATTAAAGGAAAGAAACACATATAAATCAAATTCAGAAATTACTTGTAATGGCCACCAACGGGGTTTGCTGCTGCTAAGATAGAAGTTCGTGCTGATAAACTTGCTAGCAGACCAGCCTTTGCAACAGATACGCATTGTTGTTCCATGGCTTCCAGAAGCGCCTGTGGTAGTCCCATTGTCAGCTGAGGCAGCTCGATTAAACAAATAAAAGAATTTGTTACCAGTCAGGATAAACCTGATGTTCTGCAGACATTTTATCAAATTCGTCGATACAACATAATCCACCATCAGCCAGAACCATTGCACCTATTGGAAATAAACTCATCATTAATAATCTCTCTCTGAATATTTATAAGCTGCAAAGATAATATGTAGGAACCTTAGATTGAGCTACAAGAACCAAAGTTTTCATTAATAGACGAGCTAGTGACCATGCGAACCACACTGATAAGTTCCTTGTCTGAAATTACCTAAGTAATTATGTCTTCAATTCTTTTTCCTGTATTTTCTGTTATCATTACCAGTCTGTCAAATACGGATCTCCACTGACCACTGAACTATTGCAATCAACAATAAGATGGAAGCTTTTAAGGTCACATTATGATTTCTCCCAAGCATGGGAGAACAGTTAACAGTCAAATTGTGCTCATCCATCCATGATCAATTCTACAGGGGAACACTCATTTTGCAAAACTGTTACCAGCTTATGATAAGACAATCAATGCAGCATGCTCTAAAAAGCTAATAGGAAGATGAATACCAGCCTCAAATGCATAATCACTTGTTACAGCATCCTTGACTACGGCCACAGTAAGGCCGGCATTGGTTGTGGCATTGCCACACACATAGATGCCACGAGGGGAAACAGCTGCTGCAGCCTGCAGTAACTGGCTCTTGCCTAGTCCAGGATCACCTGGCAAAGTATCATCTTAAGTTATTTTCTGCTCTCATTTGTCCCCAAAATAGGAGAAAACAAAAAAAGTTGCTAGTGCAGCAATGCAGCATGTATATTCCACTATAGCGACAATAGAATGATAGAAAGATTTGGAAAGTACCAACAATTATTACATGGATGTCTCCTCTGACAGGAACCTTGTCCTGGTCCATTGAATACTTCCGCACACCTCCAAACAATGCTAACGTCATCCCAGCTGTTAAAAGAACATGAATTGGGCACCAAATGCTTAAACAAATATAAGATACGATCACAACAAATAAGCTATAAACAATTCGAGAAAGGTAGCTTATTCATTACCATCCTTGTAGTATTCAAAAGGTATTCCAAATGCAAATTAGAAAGTTTACTACTATGAGTGAAAGAAATAGAGAATTAGAATACCATGGGCAACTGGTTAGGCACTATATTTCAAATGTTGGCAAATTTAGTATCACATGGATCATTGTTGTATATTTCCAGATCGTGTGACTATAAATTGATAAATAAAGATCTGAACATCCTTGCTTGCCAACTATATGAAAGATGCAGTGGAAATAGCGTAAAGTTTTAATTAGGAAAAAGCCTTGGAAGCCCTCAAGAGAAATATTTACCTTTAACAAGTTCATGTCCATAGATTGATGGACATATTGATTGAAGTATCTGGCGGAAGATATCTGAACCATGTTCTTCTGAAAACTTCACAATGAATTCCAAATCCCTTGGTGAGAATGAATATAAATCAGACAATTTTGTGGCTCTGTTACTGGATGTAGAATCTTGCATATCTTCAGATGTTGATTGGGACTTGGAATTTTTTATGGAAATTACTTCAAGATACAAAAAATAAAATCCTTGGTTTTGGCTTTTTGATTTTCCTGCAAGTATAGAGAGTCCAGATAAATGTGCTAAACAATGGTTTAATAGCCTCAAAATGTCAATGATGAATGCCGTACATACAACATTTCTCGGATAGTTTCATGTTACTCATAGAAACATAAAGGGCCTAAAAAGTTCTAAACTATCAACTTCCCAACTTCCAGGACCATTCGTTCCATTTGTAGTCACAGGTGGTATCAGGCATCAGAATGAAGTCTAAGGGTGAAAATTCAACAAGAATAACACATTAACATGGTAGACATTATCATATGGAAAACTTTTTTGGCCTATCGTGGTAATTCTTTTCATTTAGAAAATAGAGCACTAAATGCATGCACATGGGTTCCTGTTGATGAACCAGTTTTAGAAAGGCAGGGAAGATACATTGACCCGAAATATCCACATAAATTATGCCTAAGATAATGAAGCAATTTGTGTACAAGAGAGAATATGCTACATGTACCTCCTCCTATGTCCATGTAATTATTGATACTTCTTATGATTCCAGTAACAGTCACCACGTCACCAGGGATACACGCATCAACAAGATCTTCAGTTAGTTCGCATTCCACAGTTCTAGGTACCCTCCCATCTTCATGATCTTCGGGCCTCAGTAGCTCCTGTATTCTGGACAGATTACAGTGACAGGGCAATATGTAAGTGCCAGAAAGATATAAAAGAAAATCAGCAAATGCTGCCTTATATCATGTGCTTGCAAGAAAACCTATCCCCGCATCTGGACCAAATTAAGCTTTAGAAAGATTGAAGTTTTGATTTGTACAAGACATACAGAGACAACCTTATTTTCTGAAAATCTATGGCTACTGCAGAAGATCGAATAGGCTTGAAAGTTCTGCTCCTGCACCCATTTAAATTGCAAGCAAATGGTGGTGAAAACTTTCCATCGGGAAAAATCCGAACTATGTTGGATTTACATTTTTCACAGTCAAAAGTCATCTTGACAACCAGTGGCTTGACGGTGGTGACTTTCACAACGGTTCCCCGCACAGAAACAAGCTTTTCTGTCACGTGACAGGAGATCATGTGATTCATAGCAATTCCTCAACATGGAACAAACCGGAATGCAAAGATACATCCAAAATCTAAATTCTTAGGCCAGAAAAAGCAGGAAATTTTTAGATTAAAGATGTGATACCAATATAGGCCGCTTTAAGATTCTTCAAAGCAATCATAGACTCAGGGTAGTTGTGAAGACGAACATTAGTCTTCATCCCTTCATCCAATATGTTATCATTCCATTGCATCAAAAGCACCTGTTCCAATTCTAACTAATTCATTTCCTTTACTTAAAAAAAGGCAACAGAAACAAAATTTCAACTAAACATTCCATCATTTCTGCTCTGTACCTTGTGAACTGCAGCACCCATGCAAGAAAGAGCCATTTTAGGCCTGTCTGCTAAAGCCGCATAAAATTCATCAACATCACACACTTTCCGAAACTGTTGAAAGTCCACCGGCAAAACGAATATGCTACTCTCACGCTTCACCTAATCATATAATAATAATTGTTAACTCTCTCAGCTCAATCCCTCTCTAAATCATCTCATAAACAGCATAAGGCTAAATATTTCGAAACTAAACATTAAAAAGAAACAAATCGATTACTCAGTAAGTCATGCCCTAACTAGAGAAGCAAAGAAGAAACCTGAGAAGAGAAATCTCCGCCACGAGGAGTAGAGAAGAAGTTAATCAAATGCGACGTAAGCATAAGCTTGTACTCATCGACGACGAAGTCGTTTTCTGGGAAGTATGTCTCCAAAATCTTCACCACGTCGGTGCCGACGGTCATCGGACTGTGGTACTTCATCGTTTCCATTCTCCAGAATTTTTAATTTTCACTTCCCTCAATTTAATCCCTCTGGTTTTGGCGGGAGAGAGGAGACAATCAAAACGCGAACGACATCGTTTGAAGAGGAAAACACTTGGAGACCTAATGGATCACAACATTACAACTGGTTTGAGGAGTGAGCCGTCGGATGCAATCCACGTGTACATACTGATTTCTGGCCGTACACGTCATTATCTGAACTGGAAACCAATTTCCATACGACACAGTACTCCACTTAAAACTCCTCAACGCTCTAATCACTCTTAATCCTGTACATTTCTCATCACCCCCTCAACTAGCTCTCTCTAGAGAAATCGTTTTCAATATAGTAATAAAAAGGTATTTTTCCGTTCTCTGTTTCTGATTTATTGGAATTGAATACGGTTTATTTTGGCAGGAGTTACCTTTTTTTTTGGGGGTAAATTATCAATGTTTTGATGATACATATGTATGTGTTTCTAGGGTTGATTCATGTCTATGAATTTTGACCAAATCGATCTTAATTCCGACGCCGTTCCGGCTGAACAAGGGAATGATGTTAGTGGGGTTGATACCTGTGGTTATAAAACCCTAATCATTCCTGTTAATGTTAAAGGTCAAACTCGGGAGTCTGTTGATGGCAACGTTGGAGGGGTTAATGGAGAAAAGGTTAATTTAGACGAGAAAATTTGGGGGAATGAAGCCGAAACTGGAGCTGTTGGTGTGGCGGAAGTGAGAATGGAGGATGGTGATGTTGCTGAGAGTTCAAGGTCCGTGCTTGGTGATGGAAGCCATCTAGGGGACGCGGGTTCTTCTGGTTTGGTGCCTGGCATTGTGGACGTGGAAGTGAAATTAGCTAGTGGTAGTGATTTTCAGGATCAAAGAGATTGTGATCCGGTCGAGGTGGAGGTAGTTTCACATGGGAATGAGGTTCGTGAAATGGAAATTGATGAAGCCAAGACCAATAAAGTTGAAATCAATGGTGATGATGTTATTGATGAAATGATTTATGGGAGAAGTGACAATAATGGGAGCAGAAGAGATTGTAATATTACAGGGGCTATAATTGAAAAGGCAGCAATCTCAAAGATGGAGGTAGGTGTTGGTGATCTGGTATGGGGCAAAGTGAGGAGCCATCCTTGGTGGCCTGGCCAAATAATTGATCCTTCTACTTGTTCAGATCAGGCGAAGAAGTATTTCAAAAGGGATGGCTATTTAATCGCATATTTTGGGGACCAAACCTTTGCTTGGAATGACGAGTCTATGATAAAGCCTTTCAGGTCCCATTTTTCTCAAATGGAAAAACAGAGTAATACTGAGGATTTTTCTTATGCTGTTGAGTGTGCTTTGGATGAGGTTGCTAGACGGGTGGAGTACGGATTAGCCTGTCCTTGCATGCCTAACTATAGCAAGATCAAAACACAGTCTATTATCAATGCTGGAGTACGGGAAGAATATAGTAGAAAGGATGGAGGGGATAGTTTCTCTACTGCAGATACTTTTGAACCTAAGACTTTTGTTGAGTATGTCAGAGCATTTGGCCAGTTGCCTTTTGGTGGAGTGGAGAGACTTGAACTTTTGTCTGTAGAAGCCCAACTTCTGGCATTCAACCACTGGAGAGGTTATTCTGACCCGCCTCAATTGCAAATCCTTGGAGCCATATTGGAGAGCGATACAGAGGTCCCATCATTTGAAGAAGTAACGGATAATAGTGAAGAAGTAATGCTTGATTCTAATGTGAGTGAAAATGAAGTTTCGGAAGTTAAAATGGTTGATTTTGTGTTGTCTGGAAAGGGTAAATCAAAGAGTCAATATAGCCTGTCTAAGAAACGTAAGCATTTCTTTGGACTTGGTGATCATTCTGTCAAGAAAGAGAAAAGTTTGGCTGACCTTATGGCCGAGAGACGATCATCTCTTCCTAATGGTAAAAGTTGGTTGGTTGGTAAAGGTAAAAAGAAGTCAGTTTGTGTGTCCTATGGTAAGAAACGGAAGGGTGTTGATTCTTCTGATCCATCAGCTGTAGAACACAGCAAAAGTTCTTCAACATCAGGTGTTGACACAAATCATTACCAGCCCGAAAGTTCTTCAACATCTGGTGTTGACTCAAATTATTCCCAGCTGAAGAAAACCTATAGAGTTGGGGATAGCATCCTCAGGGTTGCTTCTCAAATGAATGGGCAGACGCCAATACTAAAATCAGATAAAGGAACCTCCAAAAAACTGTCAGCACAGAGCGAAAGCAAAGATAAGTCTATCTGTGTAAAATCTCAAGGCAAGAAGCTGTTCTCCATGGAGGATTCTTCAACTGAGGACATGGTCTTACGTCTTTCCCTTGCTGCCAAGGATCCCATGAAGGGATTTAGTTCCTTTGAACCGATGACGAGCTTCTTTACTGCGTTCAGGAATTCTGTTTGCCCGGATCATCTCAGCGAGCAGCGGCTTACAGAGCCTATAATGGAATGTAGACTCGATGATGATTCTGAGAAAGAATCAGTGAAGCTTGAAACGGAAACAAATGTGTCTGAGCCTATGAAAGATTCCTATTTGGCAGATACGGTTGTGCAAAACAATCCTGGAGAATTATCTTCCCTTAAGAATGAAAAAGAAACCGCAGAGATTCTGCCCAATAATGCCATTGAAAAAGACCCCACTGCTGAGCCAGAATCAGTTGTTCAATGTGGTACCAACTTGGATATAGAACAGCAAAGTGATGTTGAGTCTCCTGATATGGAAGCACTGGACACGGTATATGACTTGGAAGATGATAGCGATTTCGATTCGACTCCAACAGCTTTGATATTGAAGTTCACAAACTTGGATTCCGTCCCTTCAAAAACTAACTTGAACAAGATATTTAGCCGTTTTGGACTTCTCATGGAATCAGAAACAGAAGTGCTGAAGAAGAGCAGTCGGGCTAAAGTAGTTTTCCGGAAACAGGCTGATGCAGAAGCAGCTTTCAGCAGTGCTGGTAAATACAGAATATTTGGACCTTCACTGGTGAGTTACCGCCTGAAGTATATGCCTTCAATGCAAAGCAGAAAAGATGCAGCAAATGCAACTTAACGGTGAACTCTTACGGATTTGAATACCGAAAGTCCCGTCAGTACTATATCTTGTCTGCCCCGTCCTGTTTTAGATTTATGTCTAGAGAGAAACAACACGAGTAGTCTGACTAGATATAGTTTGCACAAAGGATAGGAATGAATAGTTACGTAAAATTTTGATCTTATGTAATGTTAGGGTATGGACTTGGCAAGTTATAAGAATTCTATTTTGTTTGCAGTAAATGAAATTTGTTACTATCAAGTCCTAATCTTTCATTCTTCCGTATCAGATGAAAAATTGTCATGGAGCAGCCGGACTGTAAGCTGGTTTTCTAATAATAAATTTTCGGATCTTTTGTATGTTCCTGCTCCTACAAAATTGCTTATATGAGTTACCTTTTTCTATCATAAGAACAAAACATAATAAGTTTGGAATTTAATTTGATAAGACATACAATACTTTGAACTTTTCTTTCAAAAAAACACGTTTTAAAGAATGATAATTCTAATCGGATCAAGGAAATACCAACTTTTATCCGATTAAAGAATCCTAGTTCTACTCGGATTAAGGAACCCTAATTCATTATATGTAAACGTTCTTCAAGAATCTCATGAACTGATCTAACTCCTCCAGTCAATTTCTCTTTGACGACGATGGGAAATAATAACCTCCTATCTAATAGCATCATCAACAGGAATAACATGAGCAATGACCACACTGGTCAGGACCTCAGAAAGTTACCACCTGGTTATCGATGGCTTCCTACCGACGAAGAGTTGCTTGATTTCTTGTATAAAAAGGTCAATATCATACCAATGCCCTTCCATAGAATCCACGTGGTTGATCTCTACCGTTTTCATCCTCGAGAACTAACAGGTTTATACATACCACCACTATTTAAAGTTTTTAAGAAGAACATGATAGAGTATTGATTCTAAATTATTATTTTTATTAATTACGTGGTCATGTTTATCTGGTCTGTTAGTTGTGAAGTTTGTGGGATGGTGAGCTTTTTCTTGATTCCCATGTTATTCTCCTAGTTGCTAGCATTAGGAAGGTTAGTTTATTTAAGGCTGTCATTATTTTGAGTCTAATTGAAGATTAGTAAAAGTTTGGCTTTTATTATCTTTCTTTCTCTTTTTGTTCTTCAAAAATTTAATTTGGTATCAGAGCCATAGATCCTTAAGGGACTGCGAGAAGCAAATATGGTGAAACAAATATGGTGGCATGGTCGATGAATAAACTCTTTTTTGAGAGTTGCTGAGATATGCATCAAGATGTTTTTGAAAAGACGTGCTCCAATAATTATATGTTGGTAAGAAGGGCATCACCAAGATAATTAGAAGTGCATCAATAATTGAAGTTTGATGAGAAGTGCATCAACAGTTGAAGATTGGTGAGAAATGCATCGTCCAGTGCTTCACATTATAAATATAGCATGTAACATTAGAGATATGTGCTCCAACAAAATAATATCTGTAATTTTAAATCAAAAAGAAATGTTAAATATTGATTCAAAATTATTATTTTTATTAATTATGTGGCCATGTTTATCTGAACCGTTAATTATGAAGTTTGTGGGAGAGTAGACCTTTTCTTGATTTCTATATTATTCTCTTAGTTAGTTGCTAGCATCTAGGTTCAATTGGAGATTAATAAAAGTTTAGATTCTATTATCTTTCTCTCTTTCTGTTCTTCAAAAATCCAACTGAACAAGCCTCCTCGTTTATGTAACTTGTGCATGTTACTATGAGCAGATATGTATAAAAGGGTAAGAGAGCATCACTGGTTCTTCTTCACATCCAGATATCGATTGGACCCTGATGGGAGCCCACCACCATATCGACCAGCTGGCGATGGATACTGGATATCTACTGGGATTGACATGTCTATTCCATGTGACAGAGCCATTCCTATAGGCTACAGGAAGTCGCTGAATTATTATGAAGGAAAACACCCTAATGAAACCAAAACTATATGGAAGATGCACGAGTATACTTTGTTTTCTCCATCCTCTAGCACAACAGCTGGTGAAGACCAGACGAAGGTACGTAGAGCTGTATATTATAATTATCCAAAATCCACAATTGTTATTCTTTGGGTTAATATTGATTAAAAAAAGTAGCTTATCTAACTTTTTAATTTAGTTTTTAACTTTTCAGTTTAA
>JANIHZ010000005.1:68979070-68995448 GCA_027478365.1 Erythroxylum rufum | reverse complement strand
TTATTCAAATTTATTATTACAATCCATTCATAATAAAAGCATAAATGAATTACATATTTCTAATCATATTAAGGACCAGGGGCATATTCGTCATTTGCACTATTTTTGTTCCATCCCCTGCAACCAAACACATTCTGTCCTTGATATCTAGAAGCTCGATATCTTCTAGATATCAAAACTCAATATGAAATTTGAGAGTTTTTAAAATAAAAATTCAAACCCAATTCAAAATTTTGATTAAATAATTTCAAGCTGAACTAAATCATGTCGAGTCGGGTCTGGACTTTATTACATACCTAACATTATCAACACAAAGATTTTAAAATTTTAACACTTAAGATTCTCACATATTCTTCTTGGTATAACATATTTTAAAATATCTAATATTTTAATATTTCTTCAATATAGTATCAAACTTTTTAAACATTTCAATTTAGTAATTGATATTTTAAAACTTGTAAAAATCATGTCAATATTTATTTTTATGATGTGATATATCTACTAAATATTACGTAAATGTCTATCTATTAATCACATCAATAAAAACTAACGTTTTGAATAGAGATGATTATGAGCTGAGTCGACAATTTCTACTATAGCCTAGGCTTGACCTGAAGCCTAATCGCCCCTGAAAACCTAAAGCTTGGCTCAGCTAGATTGGACAAAAAATTTAAAAATAAAAAATAAAAATGACATTATTTACTTAAAACGACATTGTTTTGCTTTTATATGTCGAGCTTTAGGTTAGAATGAGCTTGAGCAGTCCAAACTTGAACTTGAAACCTAATCAACTTAAGCCTGACTCGTTAATGTTGGTTGGTCAAATATTTTGGCTCATTCCATAATCCCACATAAAAAATGTGTGGGAATGGTGGAGATTTCTAAAACCATAAAAGGAGCCTTCCCCCCTTAGTTAAATCATCTCAAAAATTGTCTTTCATAAAATAAAATTTCTTCTCTCCTTTTATAGTATTTCACTTGTATTATTTCTAGAAAAAAGTGAAATATCAATTTAGTAGTGTCCGAGAAAGTAGGCATAATTGGTTGAACCTCGTTAAATTATGGTATTCTTTATTTGTCTATTTAATGCCTATTGTCGGGTATAGTTGTAGTATATTATTGTGCTATTAAATTACATGTCTAGGAAAATTTTGTCTAGGAGATTGGAATTTAAGTGGGACCATCTGTGACCTCTAGTCTTTCTTAGGAATTTACCTGGTGTGATTTTTCAGTACAATCGTTCATATTCTATTCACCTAGGTAATAGTAGTTAAGGTGAAGTCAGCATTATTGAAGGAAATCAACCCGAAGTTTCGCAATAATTGGTATCAGAGCTAAGGTTTTTTCTTAATATGCTCTGTGGTTGCAGCATGGTCTGATCTTCCACATCAGAAAAGATTTTTTTTTGGGTTATTGGCATTCCGCATTGACAGCTATTGAATAGAAATTGTAGCAGAGATGAAAAAAAATGCGACTGCAGATTTGAATAGAAAGGACATTGAATATGCTATTAGTGACAAGGTTTTCTTGAAAGCTTCACCATGGAAGAAAGTGTTTCGATTTGGTAAGAAGGGTAAGTTAAACCCTAGATTCGTTGCTCCATATGAGATCATTGAATGTGTGGGACCAGTAGCATACAGATTAGCATTGCCACAAGATCTGGAAAAGATTGATGATGAATTCGATGTATCTATATATCAGTTTGATCCATCACATATTATAAAACTAGAAGATATTAAAATACAACCAGATCTAACTTCTGAAGAGAAGCCAATGAAAATTCTAGCAAGAACTACAAAACAACTAATGAACAGGATGGTTTCATTGGTGAAAGTACCATGGACGAACCACAAGGTGGAGGAAGCTACATAGGAACTGGAAGAAACCATAAGAAAGTTTTATCCATGGCTATTTGATACAGGTAATTTTGATGATGAAATTTTATTTGGCATTAGATAGTATTAGTTAAGGACAATCCAATTATCAAATTTGAGTTCAAAACGAGTTGATTTCGACAATTTGACTAAGAGTTGACCAGTGATCAAAATTTGAGCCGAGAAAGGGGTGAAAGTCAAATCCAAAATAACTGATATTAATTAAGGTATTTATGTGGGGCAGATATTTTAGTAGGACAAAATTCAACTAACGGATTAAAATTGAGTTAATTTTGGATCTTAAAAAAATAAAAAAATAAGAATATTGTTAAGCGACATATTGTTTGTTTTGTCACCTAACTATGCTCTTCTTCCCCCAACTTTGCTGAGAACATCCCTCCCTCTTCCTTCTTCCCTTTCTTTCATTTTCTTCCATTTTCAAGCCAAATTTCTCTATTTTTAACTCGTAAATCAACTATTAAACACTAAATTATCAACCTGGGGTCCCTAAGCTCACCATATCAACAAGAATTTTAAGAAAAGATGAAGAAAAAGTAGATGGGTCTTCTTGATAAATAGTACCCAAAATTAATAAGGTAAGTTAATGGAGTTTTGGTTGCTTTTATGATTTCAGTGTAGTTGCATGCATTAATGAATAAAATGCATGATTTTTTTGTGCAATATTATAAAGAAAAAGAACATGAATTAAAGGAGAGAAAGAAAGGGAAAGAGAAGGAATAAGAAATTAATGGTGAAATTGAAGTTTATTGAAGCTTAATTTGAAGAATTGGACACAAATTTGGTATCTATTCAAGCAAATTTAATTTTCCCTAAAAATTGTGTATTATGTAATTTAGGATTCTTGAGATAAAATTGAGAATTTATGAAATTGTTGTTAAAAATATTTAATTGGATGCTAAATAAAGTAGTATATGTTATTAATTTGAATTTTGGACTTATAATTTGTATTTTTCTCAATTGACATACATTATGTTTGAATTTAGAAATTTGATATACATGTTACTTTGACTAATTAGTGAGATGGATATCTTGAATGTTCTACGAACTAAATTAAAACCAATAATGAAAAAAAATGACATTAAGGAGTGACATTTATTTTGACCGAATATGAAATATCTTGAATTGGCTATTATGAGAATATGTTATTCAATGGAATTTAATTAGATTTGCCCTTAGTAACAGGAATTGGAGGAATGTGATAAGGTTGATGTGCCAATTATAGAGTTAGCAGTATTGCGTTATGATATTTATTACCGGACTGTATGGCTCCAAAAACTCGGTTTCGGTGTAAGATAGTTGATATGTGTTATGAATTGCATGACTCCGAGAGCTTAGTCCTGATATATGCAAAAGGACTTTATGGTTTTGAGAAATCAGTCCCGTGTTTTGAAAATCCCACTTATCTGGCTCGGTGATGCAATTTTGTTGAATTTTACTTGGAGCATTGACAAAAAAAATATAAATGCATAACTAATTATTAAAGAACTTCAAATGAAAGTAGTAATTGATTGTAAAATTAAATTGTACAATTTGTTAAGCGTTATGTGATTCGATATGCAGTAAGATAAGAGATACATGTTTAAATTTCATAATTTTGTTGCCTATTTATGCTTAGAAATATATGAAGATATTTATATTTGCAAAATATTATATATTATGTATGCTATGGTTGAATGAATTGAATTGGATGAAAAATGAAATTGTTTTAACACCCTAAGCATATAGCTTAACAAGTGGTTCTCTTTCTGCGCATAGGTTTTGAAGAAAAGTAGAAGAAAGTTGCGGTTCTCTAGAGTCACACAGAAATGTAAAAGACTTTGAGGTGGATGTACTATAGAATTTTTTTTATGACATATACATATAAAGAAATGAAGGATCTTATAGAATTATATTGTGAATTATATATGAAATTTAGTTTAGACGAGTTGAAATATATTAAAAGATAGACAAATTATTTTGTCAAAAATTTTGACATAGAAATGGATAGTTGAGTAAAATGAACGAGAAGTTTATTGAAATTTCTTACACGTGATTTTAGGTAAATATAAAGGAACTTTGTTAAAATTTTTATAAAGTTAATAGTATTTGCTAAAATTATGAGATTTTAATTAGAAAATTTTGTAATTCAAAGTTTTAGACATTTTAAAAAGTGATAACATTAGATATTTCGATTTCATTATCAAATATGAGTGTTCCAAAAAAAAAAGATATTGTTTAATCAAAACGAGTCTTTTTGCTTCTATATGTTGGATTTCAAGCTGGTCAAGCCTAAGTTGTTGGATCGTTTTGCTTCTATCACCCTGTTTGGAACACAAGGAATTGAATTCAATCTTGTAATTAAATTCAATTCACCTGTTTGGAACAACAAGAAAGCCAAGAATTCAATTCACGTGTGGGTTTAAATCCCCCTCCCTTTGTAAATTCAATTCACGCTATAAATCACGTGAATTGAACTCCAAAAGCTGTTGGATACTTTTTGCCCTTGGTTCTTGGCTTCCGTTGCTGTACACATATATATATGTTGTTTCATGCATGTATCCTTATGTAAATGATTTGTATGAGATGCCTGCATGCTGTGGTATATTCTTACATTTGGTATCAGAGCTTTGCTACCTCTGTCTTGCTGTATAATCTGATAAAAACCACCGAAACCTTTGTCTCTGTTTTCCTCTGTTTTGGGTTGCGTTTTCTGTCGTATATATATATGTTGGAGGTTGTTGTTTTGTGTCGACCCCTTGGACCTCTTTGAGACGCTAGAGTTTTTTTTATCGTCATCCATGGTGCACGCGACGTTGTCTGGACTATGAAGGAGGAGGAGGGACGACCACCGTGCGTGGAGCTTCAACGTTGTCCTTCGGGAAGCGTTGCATGGTCGAGTTTTGGACATCTCATGCAGTTCGCGTTGTCCACATCATCCCAACGCCGGCATCCGTGCGAGCTCTGGCGTCCTCTGGTGGTCTGTAGTGTCGGGGCTCCGACTTGCTCCAGCCGAGTCACGCTCGATCCGGCTGGAGGTTGAAGACGATACTATTTTTTTCTTTTTTTAAATTACGAATTATTATTAATCTGAAATTGGGCTTGGACTACTTCAGATCCAGTTTTTAATCTTATGATTTTTATTATAAAATCAATTTTGGGTTTGATTAAAATTATTCCTTTTAATTATGTATGCCTTATTATTAGCATTTAATTTTATGACATATATATAGTAATTGTTTAATTTTGCACAAATTACATGTGATTAATTGCCAATTTTGTATGTATAAATTCATGAGTATTATACATGCAAAAATTAGATTAATTATTTTGTGCATTATTATTTAATTTACTAATTATTTAATTTTGCACAAATTACATGATTAATTGCAAATTTTGTGTGTAAATAAATTGACAGCATCTTGGTTATGATTTTGTGGCATTAATGCATGCTTTATTAGTTAATAACATTATTTTTTGTCAGGGGTAAATGTGTCATATGAAATAATTAAATTCAATTCTAATATTACTGGATTTGTTCCAAACAGTGTAATTGAATTCAATTCTAATATTATTAGATTTGTTCCAAACAGTGTAAATTGAATTCAATTCTAATTTCATTAATGTATTTGAATCCAATTCGTTCATGAATTCAATTCACTGTGTTCCAAACAGCTTGTAAGTAGGGCCTTCAGCGACAGCATATGACATTTGCAATTGGGAAGATTCTCCTTTAATATCAGTTTATGATACTGTTATTATTGTAGTTTCATTACTTATTTTCTAAAAAAATTATCACAAAGGTAGAATTTACCACATGATTTGAAAAAACGAAAACATAATTACTTATGAATAGAACTTCCATTTTTATATTATAATTAAGGAATTTGAATCTAGATTACTTCAAATTTGGTGCAATTTCATATGAGAAGATTACAATGTATTTTCAGAGTCAAATGGAACACAAGAATTGATAGTTCCAACTTCCAAACTCTTACTTCACTGGTTTTAGTTAGATAATTTTGTTAAGTAAGCTAATATGAACAGAAAAATAAAAGATACAATGACAAGTCACTTGTTTTACTTGCCATTGTAATCTCATAATTAATGAAAAAAAATCAAATAGTAAATTCACATCTTAAATATTTCTTTTTTATCTTATTATAATAATATGGAATATCACATCTTATTATAGTAGGTATTTTGAAATCATAACAACATAATAAAGATTATTTTTTATTTCTTTACTTTTATTTAATAATATAGCATCATCACATTATTCACTTAATTTATCTTTTAAAAAGAAGTTTCTTTTTCTTAACTTATCTACAAGACCAGAAATACAAGTTGCCTCTAATTTACTTCTCCAAGGATCACGTATCTTTGAGTAAAACATCTTTAAATAAAGTTGTGTATTATCAACTTGATTATAAATATGGTAATAATAGTATGAGAAAATATAAATATATTATTGATTTAACACATATCACATAATTGCAATCTTTGTAATGCTGTAACATATTTTCCTACAGTAGTTGTACCTTTTAAAATATTTCTTTCTCCTACAAATAATAGAAAAGTTTCAGTTGCTCAAGCTATTATATTTGCTATATCATTATTTGGATTAAAGATAGAATTTTTAGAGTTTTCATCCAAATTTTCCAAAATGTGAGAGAGCTGTTTGACTAAAGTTTAAAAAATTGTTTAGTTGTTTCATAATCCATTTTATTAGTAGAAACAACTACTTTTAGATTAGCTTCTCATTTATCTATTGTTTCTTTTATATTTTGGATGCAATCTATATCTAAATATATTCCAAAAGGATTTATAACTTCTGTTTTCATTTTATCTATGGGAGTAAAACCATCTTTATCTTTGGTTATCATATGAGTTCCAGCATATACTAAATTAGGTCTATTAAAACTTTGAAAATGATACCTAAGAGGTAAATTTCTAGAAGTACTACATATATCACTAATATTAGGATTCAATGAACTTCTTGTTTAACTAAAATCTAGTTTTATCTATGCTAAAGTTTATAAGTTTAAAATTTCTATATGCTCATTTAACTCTTCAATTTCTGAATTAGAAGCTTATATAAAATTTTTCATTTTATCTGTAATTATGAGGTATTTTCAATTTTAAAATTAGATCAAATATCTATTTTTTCATAGGATTTTTGTTGGGTTTATTTTCTATTTCTAATTTATTTAGTTTTTCTATCATATCTTGCATATCTATGATGATTTGTTTTTGAAGTTTTCTATAAAAAAATGTTATTTCCATAATATTTTGTCGTTGGTTTTGAATTTCTGCCCAATTAGTTTCTATTTTTAATCCTTCATGTTTTAATTTTGAGTATTTATCTTCCTCTATTTAGGTGATAAGTTTTATAATGTCTAGTCATTTTTAAATGAGTTTTTATCTGCAGTTTTTTTTACATCTCTAATATATTCTATCTTATTCGTCCATCATTGCTTTAACGACTTTTATAGTCTCTTTTATGACAATTTGTAAATAAGATATAATTATTTATTTATACAATGATCTAATTCAATCTAGGCCTCTTGTACGTAAGTATAAAGTTTGCTTATTTCATAAAGTGTATGATCACAATAAGGACACTCTCTCATAGTTAACAACATAGGATGTAACATCTCTAATAACCTCTATTTCTTAGAGAAGCTAAGACGTAACTCCTTATGTTCATCTTTATATTGATGATTTTCGAGTTGATATTAAGGAATTATAACCTTAAAATCTAATAAAGAATCTAATAAAATAGAATTGCATGTTCTCAACTGTAAATAACACTTTTTTTATTTCTCTTATGTGTCTACTGTTGACATCTATCAAGTATTTTTTGTGAATCTATTGGTGGATATCTTCACAAGTTGCACACCAAATTGTCATGGATTTGATATTATTTTAGGAAATCCATCATATATCAACACAAAATATATTTAATTTTAGGAAATCCATTATAAATCAACTAAAAAATCAACACAAAATATCTTAATCACAAGAAGAAATAAAATATTTTATCATATCTAAGCTACTCATAATATCAAAAATCAAAGAGATTTGAAACAAATCTTCATCCTCTAATTTATCACTATTTGTTATAATATTAATAACTTCTTCAAAAAGAGATGTTATTATCTCATTTATAGATTCTACAAAATCTAAATCTTTTCAAGATAATCCATATATAAACTTTTCCAGAAAATAAGAAGTTATTATATAATTATATGCATAACAATTTCAAATTTCCAAATTAAAGGGTCCATTATGCTTCTATAACTGTATCTTTAGTGTTTTAATCAAAGCTTTATAGGGTTTTCATTGAATCTTTTATCGAAAATTTCAGCTCCAACCTTAGAGTAAAGTAACTACCCTTGACGCTCCTTTAGTAAAGTCCAACACAACCTTAATTCTTTTCCTACCTTAAGGCGTATACTAAAGATTTTAGAAGAAGAATATGTTTTTAAAATGGAAGTTGTAAAATGTATCTATAGTGTGGCACTCCACTCCTATAAGAAATTTGTGCCCGTATGTCCTTCCAACATCCGAGCATATGCCCGACGGAAGCAGTGCACCAACTACATCACTTTAACTTACTCATGGCATCAAAAATTAAAACATAAGTAAAACCCAAATTCCTCATTTCATTTCTTAAACAATATGTACCTTGTAGCTTTACAACAACACCTATATACGTACATTATCAAAAACTAATCAGGTTTACATCTCTGTATACTGAACATGCTACATATATGAGGAATTATACAAAAATTATTTAAATCCCTCAGTCCCAGCTGACCAAAATTTGAGCCATGTCTTCTATCTACAATCAGTGCTAGTTCTCTTCTAAATTGACTTAGAAGCTATATCGTCTCTCTCGAACCTGAAAAGTCAATGTGCAATTTTTTTGGTAATTTTTGCGAACTCCGTAAGTTAACCATCTTCGATGGTTCACTCATATCACAGACCATAACAATCCATGCATTCACATAGTTCATATCATTTCAAGTATCCTCCTGTAGCATCACAAAACACCTTGTACACAATTTTTACATTTCTCATTCAACATAATTCAATAATACATTACAATCATTCAATTCATACATACATCAAGTGTATATGCAATGCTCATGAGACTCACGTTCGTTTATTTCGTTGCTGTGATCGAGTTCCTTTTTCACTGTCCCATATCTGTAGTGGATATCGGGCTTATGAATACTGTCCCTTATCCGTTGAGGATACATGGCTCATTTTACATATTGAGCCAGAGGCTTTTAGCACGTTTTGAGCTTTAAGCTCTTTTTACTGGTGACTCTGGTCACAACTGCCTTTATCTTTCATGCATTCATGTAATGCAATGCACATATTCAATCATTGTGTTCAATCAATAACATTCACAGTCTCATTCACATTTGTCATCAGACTTTAGTCTGGCATTCAACATTTAAGTTGAGAAATCACATATTCAGTCAAATTCACATTCAATGAGCACTTCCAATGTTATTCATGCATCAAATGCCTTGGACATTCAATGTCGGGAATCAGTACATACACATCACATAATAATTCAATACATAATTCAAACAAACAAATAATCATAATGAGACCATCTAGGTTACTCACAGTTTGCTCCAGATAGCTATTGTCTCGATGTTCCGGCAACATTTGGATGTTGTCGCTCTAATTGCTCTTCTATATCATGCAACACACATTTATACACATCACAACCCTGCATAATTATATAAGTACTCATTTACGCATATATGTATATTTGGATTATGTATAATGCATACTCAATGATAATCCCAGGTACATTTCCTTAATACACGTCTCATAACTAATTAACATCATCTTTAAATCATTCCTTAATATCTAATACACTTTCCTTACTTTAATCGCTCAATTCATCACCAACCAAGCTCATTCAAGACCACATTCAAGCCTAAATGAATCATATGAAAGTGCCTTACCATTTGTTGTTTCAAACATCGCACAAAAGAATAATAACTCATGTTGATGGCCTTTCCATTTTTTTTTCAAGATAGATTTTTGGGTCAATTTTTCATGGCCATTTTGACATAGAAAATGAGGTATTTAGGCAATACATTCTTCTAAACAAAAGTTTCTATATGTCTTAAGTTTCTAAAGAAACCAAGTTCACACAATTTGGTTCAGTATTATGCAATTTATACTCAAAATACTACAAACTATTCTCATACTGCGATAGTAAACAATACTCAACTTTAGGCGAAGTTTTGAAACCCTTAGAGACAGAATTCGAAGTAGATTCCTTTATGAAAAATATATCCATTTGTCTCTAGTTTAATTTAAACTTAAAATCATCCCATTTGGATATGTACAGATCAAGATATGGATAAAATACAAATGCATGTCTAGTGGAAACATTACAACTAACATATTCCAGCCATTATCTTTCAATTTTCCAGATTTTTAACTCCTACATTTTACATCTAACACATCTTGTATATAGATCATCTTTTCAACTAAATCTCATCATTCATGAAATCCTATCCTTTTTCCATAATATATCTCATTCATAAGTATCAAACAATTCATTTTCAAAATTAATCATTTCAAGTTGATAACTTCCTCATTTATATGTCAATTTCAGTTCAATATCATCCACACACAAATCAAAATCCATGCTTAATCATAAATACCAAAGTATAACATATTCTTATACACTTTCATCATTAATTTTCTATACATGTTCTACTTCATTTTTCACCTTCATTTCATTCTTAACTATCACTTTAATTCATCTCATTTCAAGACATCATAATACTCTTCCTTATTATCTCTAAACTTATGAATTATCACTCATTTTAACACAAAGTAAGACATAATGTAACAACTCAGATCACCTGCCCATATATAATGTCCGCTTTGGGTTGCCCCTCGAGCCAAACCCCTCACAGTTTTGCTCTTCCCCCACCAGGGAAGACGTGTCTTAGGGGGAGAGGTATCCATACCCTTGTAAGGCGTACGTTGTTATCCTCTCCAACCGATGTGGGATCTCACACTCTCTACCCCCTTAGGGCCCAGCCTAGCTGGCACAATGGTTTAGGTACCGGCTCTAATACCATTTGTAACAGCCCAGACCTCCCGATCACATATATTGTCCGCTTTGGATTGCCCATTGGGCCAAGCCCCTCACAGTTTTGCTCTTCCCCCGCTTATGAAGACGCGTTTGAGGGGGAGAGGTATCCATACCCTTATAAGGCATACTTCGTTCTTCTCTTCAACTAATATGAGATCTCATAATCCAGCCCCTTAAGGCTCGGCCCCTTTAGGGCCTAGCATCCTACGCTGGCACAATGGTTCGGGAATCAGCTCTGATACCACTTGTAACAACCCAGATCACACGCCCTTAGATATTGTCCGCTTTGGGTTGCCCCTCGGGCCAAACCACTTACAGTTTTGCTCTTCCTACCCTTGGGAAGACGCATCTATGAGGGAGAGGCATTCGTATCCTTATAAGGTGTACTTTGTTCTCCCCTCCAACCGATGTGGGATCTCACAATCTACCTCCTCTTAGAGGCCAACGTCCTACACTGGCACATCGGGTCAGAACTCGCTCACAGATATTGTCTGCTTTGTGTTGCCCTAGGGCCAAACCCCTCACGGTTTTGCTCTTCCCACCCTTAGGAAAACACGTCTTAGGGGAAGAGGTATCCATACCCTTATAAGGCGTACTTTGTTCCCCTCTTCAACCGATGTGGGATCTTACAATCCACCCACCTTTAGAGACCAGCGTCCTACGCTGGCACATCGGGTCAGGAACCGACTCTGATACCATTTTTAACAGCCCAGACCACTCGCTCACAGATATTGTTTGCTTTTTATTGGATCCCGCTTCCGAAGCCCAACATTCGGATTCACAAAACATGGTCTTCATTACCCTGTAGGCCCCGTTTGGTTGGCGGGAAAGTAAAGTGAATTTGGAATATGATTCTTTGGAAAATAAATCCATAGGAAAGTAAAAATATTCACATGTTTGGATACTTATAAAAATTATAATAGAAAAATTGGGTAGATTCTTATTATAGTGTTTGGTATGTAAAGTATTTTATAGAACGTAATTTAATTTTAACTTAATTTTCCAATTATATCCCTATTCCCTAAACAAAAATTATTATTATTATATTACAAACAAACGAGAAAGGAAGTTTTTTATTAATCCTCTAGCCTGTCCCCATCAACAATAGTATCATAGTGAATTTTAAGTCTATAATTTGATTAAACGTTTGATTGTTATTTGACTGAAATTTTGGAATTGAACAAGAATATGAACAGTTCATATTCTAAACTCAGAATTGTTCTGATTGTTATCCCGAAGCTATTTCCAAGACTTGAAATTGTTTCATGTTCGTTGGTGTATATCGTGTTCAGCGATTGTTGATTTTTGAAATTTGTTTTCCGAAGCCTTTGTGTTTATCCATGATTGAATCCCTGTGTTAACTGATTATGCATGATTTGAAATTGTTTCCCATCTGAGCATATACAATGCAAGCCTTACGATGCCCTAGTTTTGCTTCTGGGTTTTGCGTTTTTGTTGATGGGTTTTTACTGCCGAAGGAGTTGCTGGGCGATTGTTGCCAATGAAAAACACGATGGGCGTTAATTGGCCATCATAGGCAACGCCATAGGCGCCATGACGTCGCTTGAGCTGTCCTTGGTTGTGAATGTGAAGAGACGAGTCGACGGTTGAGGATGAAGCGTCGGAGAAATCCTAAATCTGGAAAAAACGCTGGCTGGGAAAGTTGCAAATATTTCGCATCTGCTTCTTGCGTGTTGAATGGAATAGAAAAGCATATGGCAGGCGGCAGCAGTTAGAGACGTAGGGAAGCAGTCATGGGAAGCAGTTAGTGGATTGGCAGAGACGTGAACAGTATACATGGACCACTTCTTTATTTGTCACATCAGATATGAACAGTAGATAAGATGAAAGTTTGCGCAGAGAAGTTAAGGAAGAATAAGATGAATATTTGAAGAGGGGAGGAATCGAGCAAAAGTCTTAATAAGAAGAAGAAAATATTTGGCTGTGATTTAAAAAAAAAAGAGTTGTTGCAGAAGAAGAATATTAGAAGAAGAGGTAGTCTTTTAATAAAAGAGTTGTTTAAGAGTTGGAAGAAGCAGAAGGGTTAAATTGGTCAGTATAATTTTTAGATTAAAATCCTAAGGAAAGTAATCTAAATACTAAGGGGGTGTTGGTATTTAGAATCCTTAGAAAGTGCTATTATTTTCCCTAAATTAGGAAAATTTTTACTTTCCTAACAACCCAAAAAAATGAACCAAATATAATAATTAAAAATTTAGGAAAAAGATTGCTTTCCTAGTCAACATTCCGTGCCAACCAAATGGGCCTCAAGGTAAGCAAACTCATTAAACTCTCTTATACTCGGTAGATTTTTCAATTGGTTATTTTGCCTTTCAAACACAATTATAGGAACCAACAAATAGATACACTCCAGACGAGGAACAAAGAAAGACCAAGTATCTAACTGCAATTACGTATCTACTCAAGGTCTATCTCAGCTCTTATGACTTTCGTTATGCCATATTCTAGATGGTGTTGAAAAGGCTTTATTTGATCCAAAACGTATATAAACATGTTGGTTTATACTTTATAGCCAATAAGTTTGGTTGCAGTTTAGTGACAATTATTTAAAAACATTATTTATCTTGTACATGTTTAGATGTATATGACAAATTTCATGAGATAATTATATATTGTAAATGAAATTATATTGATATTATAATTATGAGATTTATATTACATTTACGTATTATCACTAAATTGTTCCTAGTCATTGTTATATTAAGGTTAGACATTAATAAAGCATAAAAAGACTAACACAAGTTTTAATTTTTCTTATGAAAGAAGTAGTTAATTTTATAGGTTAAAATATGGAAATACTTAAACAAATATGTAGGTGCTTGTTAGAGAACAAGTTCACTAAATCGATCTGATATAAGAAATCCATTTAGAACATTACTTGTATGTCTATGAAAATTCTCATTGACATGATTATATAAGTGATCATTTGACTTAAAATCTCCAAAGTTATCTTATATAAGAATTGTTAAGTTTTGATACTACTTATAACCTAATATATTCTTGGATAGTTCAGTCTATAGTCATTGAATGTAGCATTAACTATATAAAGGTAATTGAGTGATCAAAATAAGATTTATCACCATAAAGTAATTAGAAAAAATGTTCTGTTGTTCTCAATTAATATTGATTTGAAAAATCCTTGGATAAGGTGAAATGAAGTTTTGTAAATAGTTAAATTTCATTAATTGAATCTATAGCTAAAGACAAAGAACTAATATGATTGAACTTAAAATATAGTATACATTAATTTAATGCTCTATATCTAATCTGAATATTGTATGACAAAATGATTGAATTATATGAAAAAAAAATCATGCACAGAAAGGTTAATCAGAACTACTTTGATGTTCGTAAATATTTGGGTTGTTATAATGTGTTGCTAGACATCAATTTTAATCTATGATTATAAATTATTTAATTAGAGATTTAAAGATAAATTAAAAGAAGTTTTAATTTATCTAATTCTAATTCTAATTTATAATCATTGTCAATATATTTGAGGTTCTAATGTGTCTCACATAAATAAATGGTTGAAGAGAGCAAAGATATTTTAATCAAGTTAGACTTAATTATAAAGTTTGAGAAACTTTATGATTAAAAAGTAGATATTTAATAAATAAGGATCAATATAAAATTTTGGAGCTTATTTGGACATAATTTATATTTAATTGGAATTTAATATTTAATATTTAATTAAAATTTAATTTCAAGTAATTTACTAAAATGTCCGAAATTTGTTATAAATAGGCTTAAGTTCTAATAAAGCTAGCATTTTTTACTTAACTCTCTTTGTAAAAATTAAAGAATTATCTTAACTGATTCTATGAATACCGTTAAAGGTCGGACATTTGAGTAGCTACGATGGTTTAGATGGATCAGGTTCGGAAACGGTTCTAGGGATATGACAAGAATATGATCAAGTTTTGAAATAAGGTACTAATTAAGATTAATGTTATATTATGGTTTATGTGTTAATCATTTTATACAATTAAAGTGATTTTTATTTTTCGAAAATCAAAAAATAAAAAAATTTCTTAATTATTATACTGCGGTCGGATTGAATCCCGTCCTAATTTTTTAATAGCGGTATTAGAGTCAAATTTTAATTCTATAATTTGATTAAATTATTTGATTGTTATTGATCCTAAATTTTGGAATTGAAATTAAAGCCCTAAAAATGAGATTTAGATATGATTGATTTTAATCTAAAAAGTTTAGATTGAAATTTCGTAGAACCATAAATCTAATTCAATTTAGAATTAAATTGTCAATGTGATTAATAATTGTTTAAAAGTTAAACAATATAGTAAACAATACATGAAAAGTTCGTATTAAATCAACTAAAACCCAAAACCTAAAATCTGGAAAATTTCTATGATAAAATTATAACTTCCTCGTCGCATGTTAAGGGATTATGAAAGCAAGGAGTCACAGAAAGCCCTTCCATAGGAAATATTTTGAATGAATGTTGCTGGAAATCTTGTGATTGCGAGAGTTTGTGGCTGCCTGGAAAACACCATGTTTGTGGCTTGAAAATCTAGAAAATACAACACATAAGCTGCTGGAATTTGGAATAAGTGGTGTTATGCAAGTGATCTTTGTGGACCTTACCATAGGAGAATGCGTTGATTTTGTGGTAGCTTGTGATTGGGATTTCTGGTAAGGCAGCTACGACGTCGGAGAGTCAAGAAGACGTTGGCAGCACCAACAGCACTATGGGTTGCGTTGTGAGCTGTGTGTCTTCTGTTGAAACTACCAGATGTTGTCAGCTTGGGCATTACTTGCGTCTGGACAACAATGGGCAACGTTTTGCAAGAGTAGATAGCGATGCTGGTGGATACTACCGGATGGCGGCAGCTTGGAGAATGTCGGAGCTTATATTGGAAGCTGTTGGTGGCAGCGACAACTGATCTCCACTGTTGGTGGCTTCCCGCATAGGTGAGGAAGCAGCCACTGCAAATTAACGACATCGCGCAAGGGCAACAATTCACCAGCTACCCAGAAACAACATCGCGTAAGGACAACTGAGTCGAGGAGCTGTCGACGGCAAAATAACTAGCGGCTGCGTCGACCGGAGATGATGGCACAAGGCGACGACAGTCCTTGGAGGTGGCCGCAGCAGCGGCAGATTGTAACTGGGTTTTTCCAAAATTTGATTTTAGGGTTCCTTAACTTGACGAAAAGGAGTGTTTGGAAATATACTTATGATATGGGGTGTTTGGCAACTTAACTAACATATGAAAGTTATGTTTAGCAACAAGCTGAATGCATAAGTTATAGCTGATTCTATCAGTTGATTTGATCAACGAAAAATTAATCAATATATATTTTTTATTTTATT
>JANIHZ010000005.1:68962584-68974018 GCA_027478365.1 Erythroxylum rufum | reverse complement strand
ATTAATTTGATTCAAACCTCAAATTAATTTTGTCATTTATGTGTTATAGTTATTTTTAAAAAGTTTAAGTCTTAATAATTTTAAAAAATTAAAGAATTTTAAAAAATTAGTTTAATTTGACTTTTAGTGCTAAAAATTGAAAAAGTGAAAATAGTAAAATATGGTGTGCCGTTGGATTGGTAATTCCAGATCCATGATGGAGACTAAGAAACCTTAATGGGGCCCACAAGCCGATTCCATATTGACAAGTATCAAAATTTCGAAACAAGCGGGAATCACATGAGCGTGAGAGAGAGCTTTGGCCTTTGAGTCTGTCTCAGCGACTAAAGTTGGCAGCTCACCTCTCCGCCACCTAACGCTTTAATGCGATCTCCGCTCCACCTACTTTCCACCATCTCCCATCATGTGGCAACTTCTCGTCGCTGCGGCCGTGGCCGGATCCACTTCTCTCGTAGCCAAGCACCTGCTTCTCTCCGATAAGTTCGAGGAGGAGCAGCGGACTGAGAACCCTGAACTTGTCTCCTCCGAATTTCAGTCGCCTGTAGTGACCAATGAGTGTGGGTACGAGAGTAATGAGGAGATCTTTAGGTTTTCGAGCTCAGGATCGAGCGGAAAGAGAACTAAGGGTTCGAGGAAGAAATCGGGTATCTCCGGCCGTCGATTGAAGTACGAAGCTGCTAATCAGAGATCTGAAGGCGACGGTACGGAGAGGAGTGGGAGAAGGTTTGGGGTTTGCTTGAAGAAAAGAAAAACTGCTAAGCGTGTGCTTGGATCCTCTTCTTCTAAAGGTTAACTTCTTTTATATAATACGATCTCGAGTTTTTAAAATTGACGAAAATTGAAGGGAAAAAAGAAACCTATAGTGTTGATCGAGCGCAGTTAATGTGAGTTATGGAAGTATACTTTTGCTTTTGGATACAAAAATTAATAAATAATTAGTTTGTTCCTTTGATGATTACTTTGTAAGTTCCATTGTTGCTGATTTCCTGAGCTCTGAATATTTGTGAGATGAAATTCTTTGATTCCTTCGAGATTCGGTAAGTTAATTTGCAGGATTGTCCCGTTTCAATGAACTTCAGCGAACTTTTAATTATTCAGGACTTTCCTAACGGGCTAAAACCTTATTATCTTAAGCATGTAACAATGTTGATCATTGAAGTGATGCTGTGGTTTTAAGTACTTTGATTACTTGTGAAGTCTCTGTCAAGTGATGCTGTTGATACCTCAATGTAATGTTCCACAGATGGCTCTTTGTTTGATTGGGGATTGGGTGTGGGAATCATGCACATGATTTCAGCTGAGAAAGCTGAGATCAATAAGCTGAGCATGGCCATGGATGAGACTTCAAAGGTTGTTCAGGAATTAAGAGCTGAGCTTTTCAGAAGGAAATCAAATAATGAGCATCTTCATCTAGAGCTTAATGGACCAAGGATTGGGGCCAAAGATGCAAACAAAATCAAATTGCCTGAGCTCTCTGTGACTGATGATGCTGAATGCCCAAGTAGCGTTCTTACGGAAGAGTTGGTTCCTGACGCGAAGGAAATGGATGAACTAGAGGCAGAGCTTGAATCTGAACTGCAAAAACTTCCTTGGTCTCCCTCTGAAGCTCTTGACGATAATGTGATGAAACAAAATTTAGACAAGGTGAACTCTTTCAAGTATCACTCTGATCTTACTGCAGATTAAGTTACTATTTAAAATTCTGCTTGTTTTGTTGGTGCTTTTTTTCTCTTTAACTACTGTTATGGATAGATTGGTTGCACAAATGCAGTTTAACTTTCAAAATGCCATTGTTTAACACTTAGTAGTTATAAGATGAATGTTCAGATCTAGCGTTCAACGTGTGCTTACTAAACCAGCAATGCATTTTATGATAATGAAATTTCAGGACTCATTGTATCATTAATTGGGGATCCACATGTGATTCATTGAGGAACTATAGCATATTTGTGCAAAGTCCATTCGTTATTTGACCAGGTTTTATGTTTATTAATTTGGTTCAAATTGTACACTGGTGGGTATACACCATAAAGAGTTCGAACTCTAATGGCTATTTTCATATTTCTTGGCGCAAAAAGATCTCCACCTGACTCTTATCTAATCATAAGGCAGCAACATTAGTGTTTCAAAAGGTTTTATGTCTAATTTGGAGATTCACATGCCTATGATAGTATTATGGTTAAAAAAATGCTCCCTGCTGTAATGAATCTATCAGCTATGAACTACAGATTTCTTTTACCACAAAAATTTTCTGCAGGCTGAGATATCATCCGGTGAAGCAGACCACGAAACTGCTACTTCTTACCAATGTCATGGGGTATCGCCATCAGAGCTCGATCAGAAATTATGTCATGTGCTCATTGAACAGCAAGGAAACCAGATTGCGGGGCTGGAATCTGAATTACACTTGGCCCAGTCCAAACTCTGCGAGAAGGAAGCTGAACTCCAAGCACTGAAGGACTGCGTAAGACGCCTGACAGAGTTTTCCTTATCTTCTATATCCGGTAATTTTATTGATTTAGCGCCTTTTCTTTTCGTTTTTTATATCAATTCGTCCGAAGCATACTTGACAGAGTTAACTAAAAGGACAACGTATTGTAAGCTAACAATGATTCATCCTCTGAGTACCGGTTAATCTGAAATTTAGTATTGATTCTCAGATGATGAAACAGAGTTACAAGTACGGCAACAATGGACCAGTGAAGGACATAGCAGCAGCAACATCGGATCCGAGTTTAAAAATTCAGTGGTCGGAATGAAAAGACCTATAACCTCTGCATAAATCTCTTAGAATATAACAGGATAGCGTATATATAGGGTAAGGAAGTAATTTAAGAGGCAATCATAGGATGTCAAGGACTTTCTGGCCTCTTGTGTGTAACACCATATAAGCAAGGCCCTCATGTATATCACCTTGAATTGGCCCAATTCTCTAGTATCTGTAGAACAAGTAGCACTTTAATACGAAATCTTCGCATTTACTTCATGTTTTGTGGTATTCATAGTTTCTATGCCTAACGTGTACAGATCAACAACACACCTTTTGATCATTGATCGTTGATTGACTCGCTAGGCTTGCCTCCTACGTCAAGCCCTTTTTGCTGAGTGTCGGAAAGTAACCTGAACATCAGTTGACCTTTTTGTTCCTGTTCTTGGAAATGACATTGCCTGTTGATGTGCTTCATTGTGGAATTACAAACGTACACCGAGCTCCCCAAGTCTTGTGCGATCGAGGAAAGGATAATGTTGGAAACTTCACGAACTAGAGATTTTTATAGTGCGTTGGTGGTTGCTTGGGCATAGACAAATTGTGACTGGGGGAGCCACTAATGGGGTATGGAGATACCCCACTACACTTATTGTCTACTACTTTCTTTTCACAGTGTAGGTATCCTCTTTATTGCAGGGGTGGGTAGAACTTGTTGGAAGTCCGTAGGTAAAGTGGAGTGCCAACGCCGTAAATCCCAAGTACCAAAATTTCAAGGCAGGCATGTAGTTGATGAATGATTAGTATCAATAGTTCAATACCATTCTTTGACAAGAAACCGACACACCTTTTTACCCTCTTTTACCCCATTACTTAGCAAGAAGTGATCCTCTGTCTAACTTCCCATGTACCAACTCTGTCCAATGCTATCTTAGCCATCTATTTATGTGGGACTTACATAAGTGGATGGTTAAGATGACATTGGACAGGATTGGTACATGGGAACTTAGACAGAGGATCTTAGGGGTTACTTAGCCTATCAGAACTGCCCAAATTTCCACCTATAAGCAGCCACAAGTTGGTGGCTCTTAAAACACCTTCAAGACTCCTTTCTGTGCAGAGTATAGGCCAATTCGAGGGCCGGGCAAGTTAGAGATGAATGTTTGTTATGATTAAGCAACGTCAACAACCAATTGTTGGGCTAATACGTATGATGTGATACCCAAATGATGTTTGGTGATTGATACTTCTCAGTGACAACCCCGCTTTTGGTCAGTAACATCTCCAACCCTACAATCCTCCTACCAAATATATGTCAATACAGTATTTCGATTAAATTAATTTTAAAAGAGGTTCAATAAAATTACAAAATTTCTAAAGCTCCACTCCGCAATCCGCATAGTTTGTAAATAGGATGGTCTACTCCGAGAAAGACATAAAAACAAAGTGATCAGAGAATGTACAAGATGGAGAGGAGAGAAACAGATATCATCCAGAAAGAATCCTAAAGCCTCAGTCAAGTCGGAATCCAAAAAAATCTTTTGCTTTCCTTACCGTCAGATTTCACCCAACCGTGTACGCACCCAAAATCACCAACTACTGACCTAAACTTATAACAACAACATAAAGCCTTCGCGGAAAAACTCCTACGACCAGTGAAACCCCTAACTCCGACATATAAAACCACACCCAACACACTGATTAAGGTTTCTATTTCTGCGTAGGTGTGAAGACATGAAGCTCCCGGCAAAACGCATTTCGAGTCCGGGTCGGGCGGAGAAGTACCCCCCACCGTTGATGACGTTTTTGAGAACCAGTGTTGGGAACAGAAGCAGAAGTCGGTCACGTTCAAGCCCCATGTTTGTTAGGAAGAAGAATACAGGTATGGAAACTACTCAGGAGCCTTCCTCTCCAAAAGTGACTTGCATGGGTCAGGTCCGGGTGAGACGGTCAAAGCAAGATAAGACCCGACGCACTAAACAGAAAAGCCGGTGCAGATGGATCCCAAGCATCTTCTTTTGCCACCATGAAAAGGCGAAGCTCAAGCTTAAGTGTTTTAGACCCGCTTGGTTTAAGTGGGTACTATTTTTTCGTCCTGGTTTAAGGAGAAATCCTGAAATTATTGAAGACTCTTCAAGGATTGAACCAGAGTTTGGTCACAGAAGCAGTGGAGGTGTTTTCCAAAGAAGTAGTGAAGAAGATGAGGAAGATGACGGAGAAGAAGATGAGGAAGAAGAATTGCCCAGTGTTTATATTTCTAGTGCTGTTACACCACCAAAGAATGCTTTCTTATTGACTAGATGCAGATCTGCACCGTATCGATCTTCATCTTTAGCTTGTAGATTTTGGGGTTCACCTTTAAGCGGTGAAGAAACAGAGTCAAAGCAAAGAACGGATCTTTATGAGAGCCCAACATCGAAAAGAGAGTTTGTTTACGCGGAGTCTGATCAAGAATCGCAATTGGATCCAGAGAGCCCGGAAAAAATCAAGTTTTTTAGTGAACTCGAGGGTTCAGTTACTTCAATTAGAGAAAGAATGATGAGAAGTGCAAAAATTGAAGATTTGAGACCAGAGGGTACTGGGAATTTGCACCCTTTGATACTCACAAGATGTAAATCAGAACCAGCTAGAATTGCGAAGAAGCTTGATCCAGAGATGACTTTCTGGAAGAAGGGAAGATTGGGTTTCATATGATTAATTTAATTGCATAGTTTTAACTTTTTTCTTTTCATTTTTAGTATCTTACTACTTCGTTCATCATATAATACATATATATTTATTGGTAAACTCAATTAAATATATTTTCTCAAACATGGAAATCATAATCAAATTAGTAGAAAGTCTTCCCTTTTGTATTTGTTATATAATATGCAGAGGAGAATCTCAATGGGTCGCCACTCTAATAATAAAAAAATAAATGGCTGAATTATGGTACAATAAGAAACATGGTATACATTGTTGTTGTTGTGTTTTGATGTTATCTTTTTCACTGCCACTGGTCATGGGAAGTTGTATTTTATAACGTCTTTGGCAATTTCATGCAACTCTTTATCAGTCTTTCTTTTACTTTTCTGTTTTGCTGTATGGATTTGCTTCTCTGGCCAGTTTTCATTTTTGGTAGAAAGTTTATAATATCTGCATTGACCCACCTTTTATCTTCCTCTTTGAAGGAGTTCAGGTTAACTATACTACTCTGTGTATTAGTCTTACAGCTAGATTGAGTTGGGTTCTTTCTCATCTGAGAAGACTTGAGGTCAAAAACACTCAAGTTTATGGCTGAGCTTTTCAATGATAAGAAGAATAGTCAAAACAGATCGGCTGTGTGTGGTTGGTTGGGCGTCTGGACCATGAAGATTAAAGAACTTAGCCCCATCATTGATTTGTCGTGTTTGAGAGGAAAAGACTTGGGTTGGCTGACCTCTGTATCAGTACAGCGTTTCTAATGTGAACTTTCACAAGCCAGAAGCTTTTACAATTGGAATCTGGGTATAAAGCTGTAAAGATGTTGGAGAAATATAGATGGAAAACAACACCACCACTTTCTGGGGCAATTTGTCTTTGATCAGATCCATCTGTGGGCATACGGACAAGCACCAGATTTTGAAGAGCTCAGAGCCCAAACCTGGAACTGAGTTTGTGCCTTTTAGGGCAGGGTATGCAAACATTGATTCTGAAACGAGTTAGTGTGATTGTTTTATACAAATAATATTTTTTATTACTTATATTACCAAACTCTGTTCTATGGAAAAAGAGGTAACAGCTTTTTATTCACAAAAGCCTTTTTTCTCTGGGCATTTTGTAGCTGTCCAAGGCTCTACTGCCACACGAAAATGACGTATCAACTGGTAGGTTGCTTGTTTATCACTAGTAGGACTCAAGAGGCAATTATAGCTGTGAATTTCCTAGAGTCACAGCATACGAGTACCAAAAGGATAGGGATGGTAATTATGTCGGAGTTTAAAATAATCATGTCCAATGTCCAAAACGCTCATCTGTTGACAATACATTCCCATTCCTATCCAGCAGTAGACCATCCAGCAGTAGAGTAGCTGTTGACGTTGATCAACCCTTTTAGACTTTGAGACATCCATGGAAGCTCACCCTTATGGGCATGCAAGCTCCATACCGTACAAAAGGGGACAATTCAAAGACAAAAATATTTGATAATCACAACTTTGTTGGCTCCATCCAATAATATTTTGCTACTTTCACTATATATCCCACGTACAATGAATCACTTGTTAGCTGTTTCTACTTATCTGGACAGGCCTTTTTACTTTCTTCTCCATTTCCCTTTTCATTTCTCCCTTATATTCATATCTGAAAAAACATGGAAGACAAAACAGATTGTGTGTGTAGTTTCTGGGTTGCTGTCAACTCATATTTATTCCTTTATCTTCATATTAAAATTGTCTGTGATTCAAGCATATCCATCCAACGAGAACCAGTGCCAATATTGCACATTAGGCCCGCTACTAATAGGCCTCATTTAGTTACCAACTAATCAGCTATTTTTTCAACCGAATGGTTATATTTAACTGTTTGACTCTTCAAACAGTTAATAACATTGTTTGGAAAAGTTTAGAAAGTAGCTTTTTCATAAGCTAATTGAAGTTAAACAGTTAAAAATGAAAACGCTATTATACATAGAGCGTTTTCATCCAACAGCTAAAATTATATGTATTAAAACTCAACTGTACCTTTTCCTACTATGTATCCACCACCGTAGCAACTAAAGAATAAAAAAGAGCATCAAACGCTTCAACCCCTACTTAAATAAGGACATTCTTTCCACTTTTCTTCTTTCACTTATTTGTGATTACAGCCAGCCTTCAATTATTCCATTTACGAAATTACGTAATATTTTGATGTTTAATTTGTATTCTAGATTAAGTTGCAATTAAGTACTACACGTGTCATATTTTTATTAGTTTTAATATACAACAAT
Source organism: Erythroxylum rufum (assembly GCA_027478365.1). NCBI lineage: Eukaryota > Viridiplantae > Streptophyta > Magnoliopsida > Malpighiales > Erythroxylaceae > Erythroxylum > Erythroxylum rufum. Next base: position 68,966,363 of record JANIHZ010000005.1, on the reverse strand, counting down.
TTCTTGTAAATAGGACAATCTAGTTGAGGTTCCTATATACCTACGTTTTAGGAACAATATTTGTTCTTATAATTGTTTTATACAGTAATAGGTTAGAAATAAAATGTTAACCTTAAACAAAAATAAAAATAGAAAGAGTTGCATAAATTTCTCGTAGATGATGAAACCGTACAGGTAAACATGACTTCTCTAAAATCTAAATTCTTATAAGAATATTCAACAAAATACTAAGATATATAATATTTATACCTTTATAATTTTTTTTAAGTCATGTCCTCGTAAGTCATTTTACACATAGACAGCTTATTTTACTAAACATCTCTAACAAACAGCTAATACAATCTGCTGATCAAATCAGCTCATATAATCAGTTATCAGCTAACAGCTAATGCAATCAGTTGATTGTCAAACATGATCATAATTTCCAAGAGATTAATTTTTGCATTCCTCAACTGAAACCAGATTGATTTCACCCTTCATCCACTTCTAACGAGATAGATGTCACCATTTTCCTGTTAAAGTATAGGTACCACCGTATCAGTTACTAATATACGTATACATATATAATGGAGGGTTATTATTCATTAGAATTTGAAGATTTTAAATTTAAGATGTTAGGTGTGATTAATGTGAAGTCCAGCAAGAGAGCTAAATAGGATGTCCCTCAATAAGACTTTACAATAACACACACATGGAGCTGTCCACACCATGCATATGCATAAATGAGAAAGAAATAATGAAAGAATTAAAGCCAATAAGAACATCTTTAGATATATGGGCATTGTTAGAGCAAAATAAATGTTCCAACCGAACACATCAACATCGTTACCTTGCAACTTATTGCTGTGTCGATTATGACGGTCTAAATTTGCTAAAAGATCGATATGATATTCCCTCCAACTGTGTGCACCCTACTCTCTCCTATGACCCTTTTCAATCTATAAAATGATCATATCCATGTTGTATAGCTTTGTTTACTATGAGACTAACTCAATCTTTTCCTTCCATGGAGATCAAGTCCACTGTAGCAACCATCTTTGTTCTCTTTCTCCTCCTTTCTTCGCCTTGTGCTTCAAGAGGTTTGTAGTTCTTCAACTTAGTGTGCGCATATGGCATGATGAATGGTTTTGTTAGCTAACATGGAAAAACATGTCTCTTTGATCTAGTGGTGGCTGATCCAGAGGTGTATGAAATTGATTATAGAGGACCAGAGACTCACTCCTCGATGCTCCCTCCTCCTGGTCATTCTCGTAGACGGCCTTTGATTCGTCAAGAAGGCCCTTTTGCATCTCCCTCCCGAGGTTTTAGAGATGGCAACACTAGAGGAAGTGTAAGAACACAAAACCAAGATGATGATCTAGATTAAATTATATGATTTGATCGTTTAAGGTGTCATTTCTTTATAAGCAATGCTGACTTGTGACACAATAAATCTGTTTCATTTATCATTGGGATCCCATGGATTAAGAAACATATGCGATTCTATAGCTTGACTTTTACAGTCTTCTGATAAGTGGATGCACTAGCAGTTAGTTATATGATCAGATGACTTTATTGTGCCTTGCAGGAGAAGAAAATTCATGGATGATCCACTTATGGTGTTGGATTTTGCTTTTTTTTTTTTTTTTGGTCTAAAGCCATTACAGTTTCTTCTCATTCTCAGCATTACAATATAAGAATGAGGAGAGACATTCTTATTTTAACTTTTGTCTATCTATCTATACATTAGTGTCGTTTGTTGATGTTATCAAATCATCAGAAGTGGATGTTACATCACATTATGAGGAATGGCTTCTTAAGAAGATTGAAAAATCGCTTGTGGCTATGCTTTTGGATTTGTAAGCTAAATATCAAGCAGAAATGGCTGCCTGCCTAGCTAACTAATCAATCCCATCTAATTGCCATAATCATGATGGCTGTTGATTGAGTTGTGAAATCTGTTTCTTCCTATAGTCGTCGTTGGGATAATTAGGAGGGACCTGTCAATTCAAATACCTAATTAAGTGGGTCTTATGTACGATGCTCATCACTTCAATTACCAGAATGATTATGGCCATTTGTTTGTGCGTAAACTATTAAGCCTGTGAGCACATAGAGCTGTCAATTTTGCACCTTACTATGGCATTGATTGGGAGACACTGAACTTGAGTGCCAGATCCATTCGCAATTTCTAAGTACATGCAGATGGTTCTAGGGTTACATGCAAAGTTATGATAAGGGAGAAGAATGTTTTTATTTTACATTCTGAAGTTAGGGATCTGTACGAACTAGAGATGAAAAGATCATTCTTGGTTGATGAGTAATTCCGATTTCAAGAAATGAAAATCAACGAAGATGAAACATCACTTTGCCCTTGTCTTCGATGGTAACATAAAACTAAAACATGTAAAAATTTGAAGCCATTAGGGGACCAAAAGGAGTTGATGCCAACAAGAAGACAGCTACAGCTTTCCAAATTATTGCTTATGCAGTAAAGTTAATTTCAATATTTCACTTCCTTGATATGCGGATTTTTAAAAAATCAAACACAAAGTTAATCCGAAAAAATAATATGTTTAATATTTGAAAAGTTCAATTGTATTAGATCGTCATACGCTCTCTAAACGGAAGTGACTATAGATGGAGCGTCTCACGGACTCTCAAGGGATTCTGATTTCCGACCCTGACCAACTGAGCAAGTTAGCCCGGGATTTTTTTGTCACTTTGTATACTTAGGAAGATGGGCCTATGCCTTGTTATCCGATTTTAGGAGCGTTTCCTCGGCTCTCGACAGACAGACTACAAGCTTTGACCCAACCAATCCACGACACTGAAATCTGGTTCGCAATGTTTGACATGAACCCAAATAAAGTCCCTGGAATAGATGGCTTTAATGCACTCTTATTTCAGAAGCAATGGTGACAAGTCGGGCTGAAAGTGATAGAGTATGTTCAGACAGTTTTCAGGCTCGAACGATGGGGAAAAGGTTTAAATCAAACCATTCTCGTCCTGATTCCCAAAGTTCCCTCCTCACAGACAATCACGCAATTCCAGCCAATTAGCCTCTGCAACATGCTTTATAAAATAGTTTCTAAAGTTCTAGTCAATCGTTTGAAAAACCACATGGATTGGCTAGTTTAGGCACCCCAAAGTAGCTTTATCCCTGGCAAACAAACAATGGATAATATTATTATCGCTCAGGAAGTTATATATTCAATACGAAAGAAGAAGGGGAAGAAGGGGTTTTTAGCTATAAAGGTGGACCTTGAAAAAGCGTATGACCGGCTTCAATGGGATTTTATTTAGAATACTTTAACGGACATCGGGCTCCCGGACAATCTAATTTCAGTCATCATGAAGTGTGTGTCGATGGTTACTCTGCAAGTCGCGTGGCAAGGCACTTTGACTGATCTTTTTAGCCCTTTCCGAGGTATTAGGCAAGGCGACCCACTCTCGCCCTACCTCTTTGTTCTATGCATGGAAAGACTCAGACATCTTATCTCAAAAAAGGTGGAATAAGGAGTATGGAGACCAATCAAACTTAGCCTACTGGGCTTCAGATATCCCACCTCTTCTTTGCAGACGACCTAGTCCTTTTTTCAGAAGCCACAAAATCCCAAACTCATGTTATCGCTAGTACGTTGGTAGAGTTTTCTCAGGCTTTTGGATAGAAAATAAATACTGACAAAACTAGAATTTTCTTCTCAAAGAACGTATCCCCCTCTCTCGCGAGTAGACTCAGCCAAGCCCTGCTTATCTCCCGTACGTACAACTTGGGGAAATATCTAGGCATTCCTTTG
>JANIHZ010000005.1:68842959-68858798 GCA_027478365.1 Erythroxylum rufum | reverse complement strand
ATATAATGAATAGCAATCATTTTAATATTTAAATTGAGAATAGCAATGTAGTTTGTTCTTATATGAATCATTGATATGGCAATGTAGTTTGTTCTTATATGAATAATTGATAAAAATTGCTAAGATCTCTTGTAAATTCAGTTCTTCTAAAAAAAGGTAATTCAATCCAACGATCTTAATACAAACTTTATAAATTTGTGGCTAAGATCACTTGAATCACAATTGATCTTTTATCAAATATCAGCCATTGAAGTTAAAAAGTTTTTCCCTCGATGAAAACAAAGAAAAATTAAAGGTCATTATATTCGTTCAAAAAAGATAAAAAATTCATTCAATCTTTCATCCTATAGTCACTTCTCAACCTCTCATCTCTCAAACTACCATCCTACCATCCTATTTGAAGAATAATTGTTTAATAATTTATTTCTTCTTTTTTTTTTCTACTATGTATCTTTTATAAGACATTGTTTGGCTTATTTTTACTTTGATTGGGTTTAGCATATTGGATTAATCTTTGATGGATTTTATATGCATACTTTTATGAAAAATTTGTATTTGTTTTCACCAACTATTTTTATAATTTTTGTCATATATATTGATATGAATAGGTTCTGGTTATCCTGAGAACCGAACCTGAAAATAGGTTAACCGATCCTATTGGTTCTTTAGGTTTACGTTCATGTTATTTATGAACGGGTCAGGTTACCCTACCATGAACACCCCTAGTTGAATGTGTGCATTGCATGGATGAACATATATGTGTTTATATGTGTCGTTTTAATTAATTGGACAGTTGTATAAAAAACTGTCCAACTGTTGGTAACTATCCCAATTGTTATGGATTTTATCCTTTAGACGTTGGTGTTTGTTGGGATGTGTAAATAATGTAATCCTGTAAGAGTTTGTTAGATGTAAACATATCTTTTGTGTATATTCCTTAGTTGGCATGTATATCTTTATATAGGCAAGTGAATATTGTGTATATCGGTAGCTTCATCTTAGAAGCAAGTTTAGGGAAAATTTGTGTATATATTTCGCTGGCTTTTCTGATAAATGGAGACAGAAATTCTCTCATGCTCTTTCTTGACATGGTATCAGAGCCATGGGAGAAAAAGTAGAACCACATAAAAAGTCATCTTTTTGCATACGACTTAAATTCGAACGACAACCTTGGAATTTGCATCACGCAGGTGCAATTGAGGGGAGAAAATTATGAAGAATGGGCCTGTGCTATGCGCGTGTCTCTAAGAGCTCGCCGAAAGTGGGGCTTCGTTGAAGGGACGATCACCAAGCCTACAGACACGGCCCCTGAAATCGAAGATTAGTGGACAGTGCAGTCCATGCTCGTCTCATGGATGATGAATACAATAGAGCCTTCTTTATGCTCGACGATATCCTATGCAGAGAATGTAAAGGATCTGTGGAACGATTTGCAGGAAAGGTTTTCGGTGGTGAATGGACCAAGAATCCAGCAATTGAAGAATGATCTTGCTGAATGTAAGCAGCGAGGTCTTCCAATGGTGACTTACTATAGGAAGATGAAAGCTTTAAGGGATGAACTATTCGTTTATGAACCAATTCTCACATGTAAATGTGCAGGATGAAAGTGTGATATATCAAAAGAACTCCAGAAGAGGCGTAAACAGGAGATGGTTCATCAATTCTTGATGGGCTTAGACCCGACTGTGTATGGGATGGCTCATTCAAATGTATTAGCTGCTGACCTGTTACCCTCATTGAACCGTGTGTATCAGGTCATGGTATAGGAAGAAAGATTGAAAAGCTTTGCTCTCACCAAAGAGGCACCAATTAAGGTTATGGAGCTCACTGCTCAAACCCAATATAAAGCATAAGGTCAAGGAGAGGTGAAGGACAAGGCTGTGATTTGTTCTCAATGCAACAAGACTGGGCATAAAGCGTGAAACTACTTCCAAATAATAGGATACCAAGAATGGTGGGAGCGCTCACGTGGTGACGGACGAGGTGGGGGCCATGGCAGAGGAACCCAGCAGAACTGGCGTGGTGGTGATCGAGGCCGAAGAGGTGGCATGAGAGCTAATGCTACGCAGATATCGATAGGAGCTAACTCGAGCCACAACAGAGAAAAATCAGATTTGTCATTCAATTCTGCTGATATTACAATGGAATAATGGTAGACCTTGATGAATTTTATAAGTTCTCAAAAACCAGGTGCGAGTGGCACAAATGAAAAGATGACAGGTAAACATAAAAACTTGTCCAGGATTATTAATACAAGCACATCGAATCATATGATGGGAAGAGTAGAAGGGTTTCTAGACGTGCGCAAGATGCCAAGCTGTCGTGTTGGTTTACCAAACGGGAATGAAGCATTTACAACCAAGGTTGGATTAGTATGCCTTTATGACAACTTTATCTTGAAAGATGTGCTTTATGTCCAGGGTCTAACTTGCAATTTAATATCTGTATCCCAACTTATTGATCATGAAAATTTTCTTATCCAATTCATAAATAATTTGTGTGTGATACAGGACTTAGCCTCGAGGACGCTGATTGGGGCGGGTGAGCGCAGTGATGGACTCTATTTTTTTCAAGGGATACCGAAGATAAAGGCCCTACAAGTTAGTGGAAATGGATCGTTTGAGACTTGGCATGCAAGAATGGGTCATCCATCCATGAAGTCAACCAAGTTAGTTTTCGTAGTGAATTCCAAAATTAGTAGTGATTTTATGAATAAAGGATGTGACATTTGTCATAGAGCTAAGCAAAAACGTGAACAATTTCCGATTAGTGACTATAAAGCTGCTGGCATTTTTGAATTGATACGTTGCGATTTGTGAGGACCTTATAGAGTTAAATCCTCTTGTAGAGCATCATATTTTCTAACTATTGTTGATGATTTTTCCCGAGCGGTTTGGATTTATTTATTGGTTGACAAAACTGAAGTGACCCAATCTTTTAAACAATTTTTTGCTATGGCTGAGAGACAATTCAATAAGAAAGTAAAATTTGTTAGAAGTGACAATGGAACATAGTTTACTTGTATGAATGAATATTTTCTAGAAAATGGTATTGTCTTTTAAACCTCGTGAACTAGGACACCCCAACAAAATGGGCGTGTAGAAAGAAAGCATGGGCATATTTTAAATGTGGCTAGGGCACTACATTTCCAAGGTAATCTACTTGTCAGTTTTTGGGCGGAATGTGTTTTGGGAGCTGGTTATTTGATAAATAGAACTCCGTCTTCTGTTCTGCGTGGAAAGAGTCCTTTTGAAGTCTTACTTGGTGTAATACCCCCTCTTGACCATTTGCGTATATTCGGGTGCCTTTGTTATGCTCATAACCAGAAAACCAAAGGCGACAAATTTGCTAGTCGTAGTAGGAAATGCATATTTATAGGATATCCATATGGCAAGAAAGGGTGAAAATTGTACGACTTGGAGACCAAGCAATTTTTTGTGTCACGAGATGTCATTTTTTATGAAAAAGAATTTCCCTTTGCCTCTGTGGAGCATTCCGTGGAGCATTTCGTGCACCCATCTAGAGACAATCCCACTAGTATGCTCATTGATCATGTGGATGATTTTGAGAATATTGAAGCAAGGGGGGTACTCATAATGAGCATATTGATGAAGATCCTGACCAAAAGATAGGAGTGTTGTCGCCACAACTCTCATCTGATGCGACTCCCTTACCAGAAACGCAATCCCAACGAGTTGAAGCAAGTGAAGAGAGAGAAGGTGGAGACGAAGAACTAGGAAAGGGTAAACGTCATAAGCATCCCTTGGTCTTATTGAAGGACTTTGTCATTCACACCTTTCAGAAAACGAGTCCATCACGAAATTCATCTGTCTCCCAGCGCCCCTCAGGTACTCCTTATCCCCTTGCACACTTTGTGAGTTGTGATAAATTTTCTGTGGGCCACAAAAACTTTCTTGCAGCAATTACTGCGGAACAGGAACCAGTACACGTTTCCGATGCAGTAAAGGTAGACAAATGGCGTTCTGCCATGAATAAAGAAATTGAAGCTTTGGAAAATAATGGGACCTAGATAATCACTGATTGATCTCCTGGTAAAAAGGCTCTAGGCTGCAAATGTGTTTATAAAATCAAATATCATTCAGATGGGACGGTTGAACGATATAAAGCTCGCTTGGTTATTTTTGGCAATCATCAAGTGGAAGGCATTGATTACATAGATACTTTTGCTCCAGTTGCTAAAATGGTTACTGTTAGAACTTTCTTGGCAGTTGCAGCCGTAAAGAAGTGGGAAGTACACCAGATGGATGTACACAATGCATTCTTGCATAGAGACCTTGACGAAGAGGTTTATATGAAATTGCCTCCAGGTTTTCATGTGATACAACTAGGAAAAGTTTGCCATTTGAAGAGGTCACTTTATGGTTTGAAACAGGCTCCCCGTTGTTGGTTTGCCAAACTGTCCGTTGCCCTGAAAGCCTATGGTTTTGTTCAATCCTGTGCGGACTACTCACTTTTTTCATTTGATAAAGGTGAGATTCAGCTCAATGTTTTGATTTATGTTGACGACTTGATTGTTTCGGGCAATGATAAGCAGGCGATTCACACCTTTAAACACTATCTAAGCACATGTTTCCATATGAAAGATTTGGGGACTCTAAAATATTTTTTGGGTGTTGAAGTTGCCCGACATCCTACTGGTATCTTCCTGTGTCAACGGAAGTATGTTGTGGATATTATCTCTGAAGTTGGTCTGTTGGGAGGAAAACTCGCAACGATTCCTATGGAGCAGAATCAGAAGCTTGCTCTTGCCACTGGCCCATGTTTAGATGATCCTGAGCGCTATCGACGATTGGTTGGTCGACTAATATATTTATGTTTTACTCGCCCAGAGCTATCTTATAGTGTTCATCTTTTATCTCAGTTCATGCATCAACCCAGGCAAGACATTGGGAAGCTGCTTTGAGAGTAGTACAATACTTGAAAGGAAATCCAGGACAGGGCATATTATTACAGTCTTCGTCTGATTTACGACTTCTTGGTTGGTGTGACTCAGATTGGGCAGAATGCCCTTTGACGCGTAGGTCGCTTACAGGTTGGTTTGTTCAGCTTGGGGACTCTCCTGTGTCTTGGAAGACTAAGAAGCAACATATTGTCTCCCGATCCTCAGGGGAGGCAGAATATAGATCGATGGCTATGACTACATGTGAGCTGAAGTGGCTAAAGGAGATTCTTTGGAGCTTGGGTGTGTCTCATTCTCTGCCTTTGATGTTGCATTGTGATAGCCAAGCGGCTCTACACATAGCTAAAAACCCTGTTTTTCATGAATAGACAAAGCACATTGAAATTGATTGTCATTTTATTCGTGATGAGATCTTATTAGGTAATATTCAAACAACCTTGATTCGTTCCAAAACACAACTTGCTGATCTTTTCATGAAAGCCTTGGGTAAACCTCAGTGCGATCATTTCGTTTGCAAGTTGGGCATTACGGACCTTCATGCACCAACTTGAGGGGGGGCTCTTAAAGTTTTTTAGATGTAAACATATCTTTTGTGTATATTCCGTAGTTGGCATGTACATCTTTATATAGGCAAGCGAATATTGTGTATATCGGTAGCTTGATCTGTGTATATCGGTAGCTTGATCTTAAGAGCAAGTTTGGGGAAAATCTATGTATATATTTCGTTGGCTTTTCTGATAAATGGGACAGAAATTCTCTCATGCTCTTTCTTGACACAAACCCTATTTCTACTTCTTGGTCACCTGCAGGAATTTAATTCTAAAGCAAACATGTGACCTGCAGAATCAAAAGTCAATATTACTTACCACACATGTTCATGTATATTGAATACTAGGTAAGACTGTAAGAGAGTAAAACAACATAAGAAATGACTGCACAGGATGTACCAAACCTGAGCAGTTTATTATTAAATGACTGCACAGGATGTACTAAACCTGAGCAGTTTATTATTATCATACCTGCAGTCACGTGACCTTGTGATCACAAAACCACGTTCCTGCCCGTACCGCAGAAGGTATTGCCTCTTGGTTATGCTTAAAGGAAGCCATGTTTTCATCGTTTTCCCGTCAACTTGCATGTTGTAGGACCCCTTTTAACCTTCAGAAAGGGAGAGCTCATAAATCACCTTTTTGTTAACGAAGTGATGGAATTATTCCTTATCTGCTCTAAAAGTTTCAATAACATTTGAATTCTCATAAAGAATGAAACCTTGAGCTCTTTTTCACAATGGAACTTAAAAAAATGTTTAGCAACTTCCTTCTCAATCCTGACACCTGCGAAACTACAGGATATTATTGGAGTGGAGACCTAATGATTGAGACTAACATTGATATGCTTCTACTGCTTTTTTTTTTTTTTTTTTGAACTATACAAAGCTAGATTGTCCATGTACCTTTTACTGTACAAAAGCTAAATCAGTAATACAAAATGGGATCCAAACCACATATTTTATTTCTCCCTTTATATACATATATATATGACCAGAACGCTTGACAAGCTCCTTTTTTTTTACAGTTGCAGGCTTGCAGCTGTCGGTGGAGCGCAGATTGATTAAAGACTAGACACCCATTAATTTCAACATTTGAGTGGTTCATATCTCTCTATCAACAATTTCCTTAATTGGAAGAGCAGATGCTCAGTGCTGCAAGATAAAGCTCCTGCGATAGAAATTGTGAAGAAACATGTTCAAGATTCTTGATGAATGACAGAAGCAACAGTTTTAGCCCAGAATCTTAGGTGTTTTTTCATATCGGAAGGTGCGGACACTCTGGCCAGTCTTAGTTTTAACAGCGGTGAATCAGGTCTCTTTATTAGCCAAGCCTCTGACAAATATGGCCTAATAACAACTCTCTCTTGTTCAGCTTCTGCTTCTTCTTCTCTAAGTTTATCGTCCCCTTCAGCTACTGATCCACGGTCAATTGGTGACGAGTTGTTTATAGGTTTCTTGCACAATCCTAGTCTTTGCAAACCAGGGACTAAAGTGATCATTCTTGGACTTAAGTTTTCTTCGTTGAATACAAAACCAAGATCCATGAACCCTTTAACTTCTTCTAGCTCTAGATCTTCCAAACTCCTGCAGCTCATAGATTTCTGCAGCCTCCTCAATGTACATGCTCCGCATCTAGTTCTCTTGGAACGTTTCCCAGCTGATGGTGAAGAAGAATGAAAACGAGCTCTGCCAGTGATAAGGTTGAATCTTGTTGGCCTTTCTCGCTGTTCCACTTCGTCTTTATCTCCTATTTTATCGGCCTCATCCTTGAAAACGATAAGAAAAATATCATAAAAAATAATCAGAAAAGAAGAAGCAAAAAAACAACATATGTATTTAAGGAAGTTATGGTTTTTATTACCAGTAGGGAGAGTGGAGAAGAGGCCGATGACGATGTCGTCTCATATTCAGGAGGCGATGAAGTAGCCAGTGAAATTTCATCATCTGGGGGAGTTAGTAAAGAGAAATCAGTTGATGAAGGGTATATCATAGACTCTGTGACGATAATAGAGGGTGGTATTTCAAAAACAGGCTTAGCCGACGGCTCTGAGGACAAAATGTCTCTGTGAAACCAAAGACTATCCATGAGTTCTATGAAAGAACAGAAATCAGCCATATAGGCTTGTGAAAAGCAATAAGACAAGATTCAGTAATAGTAGTAGTCAAGGTGGTGGTGGTGAAAGATAAGAGAGATTGGAAGGAATAAGTGAAAGAAAAGTCGAAAACAGCGCAAAGTGGAGGAACTTGGACAACTGAGGATGTGGTCGTAAGATATGGATTCCTTTTAACTCCACAACTTTTGCTCCGATGGTTCTGTTCATGGCTTTGTGTGTGTGTGGGTGTTGGCGGCTATATCCAATAATATGGTGCCAATATGTTGGGGTCTACGAGGATAAACCCACCAAGGGTTGGTTTGACTCTTACAGGTGTTGTTTTCCATTTTCATTGTCCTTTGTCCTTTGTGTTGCCTGCATAGGACAAAGTTAAAACGCGTTTTGCTCGTTTAGAATGACGCATCCTTAGCATGTTTCGGATAAATAAATAAGCAAAGAAAAGAGACGGCAGACACAAATATGGTAACTCTTTTGTCTTTTAGTACTGCAAATCAGACAAAATTGAATTATGCACTAGTGCTAAATATTATCTCATTCAGTATACACAATTTTTAATTGCTGGGATAAGAATTAGGCCGTTCTTCGCTACATTCGTAATACTGAGAAGAAAACTGTCAAGAGTTCACCTTTTCATCAGAAGAAGGAAGAAAAAGATAATAAGATCCTAAAAAGGTAATACTTTTGTGGACGACCAAGCCATTATGCGAAAGATGCCCTAAAAAGTTCAAAAAGATATGAAAATCCTACAGTCTATTAAAGTTCGGTGTTCATAAGAGATGACAAGGATATTGAATTTCTTTTTCAAGAACAATCAAGTGAAACTGAGATGATACCTTTCACATTACCTTATTATGAATCTACTGATGATGAAGTCTCTTTTTTTTAAGAAGAAGATGACGAACCAATGTACATGATCAAACAATCTCATTTCAAGCTAGAACTCAGAAAGTCAGTAGTAATAACAATCTTCTTTCAAGCTACAGCTCCGAAAGTCAGTAATAATACGAACATATGTCAAGCTCCAATTGCTTCTACAGAAGTGTCATATACTAATCTTAGCTATTGGTTACATAGATACAGATTGTAACCAATAGATACAGATTCTGAATATTGAAAAGATGACGATTCTGATACTAATAACAAAGTTTATATCCTTCGATGAAGAGAAGAGCTCATCAGAAAGTAATAAATTAGGAAGAACTATCCACTTTGGGCCATTCTTTTCAATTATCAAGCTTTATTATGTTGAATGACTTATTTACGTTTAAACTTATTCAATTTTAAAAAGCTAAAAATATTTGTATTTTTTAAAATTATTTTAAAATATCTTTTGATATTAAAAATACTAAAATATTTTTATTTTTGCTGAATGTTATATGACTCATTGTTAAATACTTGATAAAGTATCTATGATTATTCTTACCTTATTTCAATAAAAAATTACATTAAAATAATTAATAAAAACTTAAAAAGATTATTTTTAATATTATAAGTGTTCTATTGATAATTTAAATTAAACCCACTCTAATTTAGCTCAAATTAATAAAAAATTAATTTAACTAGATTTTGAGTTATTCTCAAATTAGAATTTAAAAGTACCATAATCTAAAGTTGATTTAATCAAACTTTAAAACGATGTCGTTTTTAGATTTTAGATCGATTGACCATTCAGGTGAAATCTAAGTCAAACAATTTGAACCCAAACGAAAAAAAGTATGGATTAAATCCGACCCACCAATCTTTGTTTTAAATTATAAATACTTAACTCATAATTCAGCTGTATCCTAGTTAATTATTTGTTGTGTTTACGAAGTTGAAGGGAAACCTCGTAGTTGGCAATCCCTCTTCAAAACCAAAAGATGATAGACTAAGTCCTCACACGAATTGTAATAAACTTTAATAAAAGAGGATTACTCTACTAATTAGTCATAGATACCTAGTATGCATGGAAAAGATTATACTTTTTCGGTTTAGTTACTGACAATACCTATCCATTGTTTCTAGAATGACTAATGTATATGGATAAATATCTCAAGAAAGAGAAGACTTTGATGAAAGCTCACTACCCTACTTAGAATATTTGCGAGGAAGGCTATTTATTTTGGGGAATTAATTAGCATCACCTAACATTTCTCATATTGATAAAGTCTGACTCACTATGTTGTTGTTGGCACTATAAAACTCGTCAGCTATCAATTCATGCGAACATGCTAAGTTACTTCTTGGTCGGTGAGACTTCGAAACTGGTCAATTTGGACTATTAAAGATGTGGGCCGTACTATTGACTAGAAATTAAGATATTTTTGTTACGAACCAATTGTTGATTATATGATTATTTTTTAGTAGTTATCAGTAATCGTTATTATTAAATAAGATATTTATTTTGTAGATATAATATTCACTAATACTCACCAATTATTGGTTACAAAGTTTCATTGTGGACTTAGATTTTGTGTGTTTGTCGTCGAGAGGTATGATTCTATCAGTAAGTTTAAAGCTTATATGTATATGAATAGGTCAAAAACATAGGGAAAAAAAAAGAGATAAATCCATGGAGATTTTGGGGAATAATTTGGGGATGAAAGTCCAGAACCTATGGAGACTCTTCAATGTCCTGTCTCCTGAGTTTTCATGATGAATAATGGGAACTATTTAGTTCACAAGCTTGAGGATAGTGAACTAGGTTTGCTTTTAGGAGATGATTGGATAAGGGAACACACGGACAAGATCAGGAACTCGAGGACCACTTGCAATAAGGTTTTGTGTGTGTTGAGGAGAGAAGACAAACAGCAAAGGGGCTCCTCCAGATGGTTGGGAACTCCACATCTATGGAAGAGAAGATCAGGTTGTTTAGTATGTACATCTTAACGGTTTATAGAACATAATTTCAGTAGACAATTTTGGACAAGCAACTAAGATACGAGTTTGCAGATGTCATTGTCCAAGCTCCCCAGAAGTTGGGAAAGTACCAGAGCTCCCCAAAAGTTGGGAAAGAAGCCAACGAGTACATTCAAGTTGAGGACTGCTAATGTGCGAATTAATGAGTTGTCCCAATGTGGCAGTGTGTTATAGACCAAATTAAAGCCTGCAACGACTCGTAGTGTTTGATTGGAAACTAGTTGAGGAATTAAATTGTCAAGATACTCTAGTAGTAATAAAGCTCCACAAAAATGAGACGGGAGCCTGAAATTAATGGATAGTAATTGACTAATAATTTATATACATCTGCCTATAATACAACCATCCTTTTGAGCAAATGCCTTAAATCATATGGACACTAAATCTGGAAAAAAGAAGAAGATATTAACCATTTTATCAATAAGAAAGATGAGTCATCCATCCTTGAGGTTATCCTCCAAAGCGGAAGTCTTGCAGATTGGGCATGAGTTCTTCATGGATAGCCATTTCTTGATGCAGCTTACATGGTAATCATGACCACAAGATCTCAAACCCCCGATATCATCCAAGTTCTGATACTCTTCCTGCAATTTGCAACAACAATCCTTTATGGGGAATATGCAATAAAGGTTTAAAGACTATAACGAGTCAACCATTTTGAACTTCTAGTCCAATGCGATACTCTCTAACAATATGTTTTAATATATAAAAAATCATACCAGACAGATCACACAGATTCCTTCTTTGTGGTCTGAACAGTTCTGTAGTGTCACTATCAAGCATTTAGATATTGACTCTTCCGATAAGCCAGTGTTCACATGGCCAATCCTTTCACCCAGTGCCAGTAATTCCTGTTCAGGCCAGCCAGAAAGTTAATATCATGGTGTGACACAAATGGTGTGTACAAAGAGAAATGAAAAGATCAAAGACAACCTCATAGCTCATGTTGTCTATGTCTAGCCTCATGTCCCTATGCTGATCAAACATATTTCTGGAGCGATAAAGTTGAGGGTGTTCCACAATCATTAAACCCTGTCCAACAAGAACATGGTCTGTAACAGCATGCCTCAGTGAACATTAATGATCACATGCACATAAATACAGAAATTGCTCATCTAAACAAATGTATGAATCTGCATCTTACTAAACATGTAGTTAGAAGAGAATGATATTCTTCTTAAAGCCAGTCTGGAGAGCTGCATTCCAATCTAGACATTAAATAACTGAAATTATTTGTAAATACTGAGTACCTCTGAAGAAAACCGATCATGAAGAGCTGCCTCAATGGGCAATGATCGATATCTCTCATTTGAAACTCTCAATCTCCCATTCCTGTCACCACTTTGCCATGCCGGAGTGAATAACTGCCTTTGCTGCCTAAAAGAGTAACTCTCGGCCACCAACTCCAAGTTATCATCAGAAGGGACAATGTGTCCCAAGCGTATACTACCTGAGGAAACCCGGAAACTTGGGCTAGATCTTAGCAAGTGGCCTCTCCGGATACTCCTCTCAGAATGTCTGGAGGCAACATGAGGACTTAGAGAAGCAGAATTTCTTCTTGAATAGAAATCACATTGATAGCCTCGCACTTCTAAAGGTGGATTACACATGCTATTTCCTACAGGGAAGTAGTTTGTGTCACGACCAAAATCACCTACATCTGCATCCCACAAGCAAGAAAGCCTTAGAAATAAGAATTTCTATTTGTAGAGGTAAAATTATATCTCAGTAACTAACCTGAATTTATAATCCTTCCACGAGGTGGAGACATTCTGGCATGGTTCCATTCATGTGTCGAGGCACTTGAACACTGCCCTTGAAAGTCCAATGATGTAGGACGGTCAACAGGGTGAGTTACGGAAAAAGAACCATTAGAATGAATACCTGGTAAATTAGTAGCTAAGCTATATTCCATATCAAGTGCAGGCTTGCTTCGTACATTTCTGGTAGAGCCCTCAGCCTGAAGTGAGAGATTGCCTCGATAGCTAGAGTTCATGGTTAATTGTTCCATAGGCATACGTTGAGGATCTAAATTTGATTTATCCTGCCACAACTCCAGAGAAAGAGGGAGTTCAGAAGAACTTCCAGCGTCATTGTATCTACTTGTACTGCTTCTCTCAGAAGACGAAGGGATTCCAGGACTTTTTCTCTTGTGAGGACCTCTTCCATTTCCCATTGTGAGATCATCCTCAACATGATGGAAAGTCTGTCTGTTATAGTTGGAAGAAGATGCAAGGTGTGAATAACTTTCTGGGAATGTACAAAAGTTCCCAGGAGATGATGAATGCAGAAAAGGGTCCTGAGGAGGGACAGAAAGATCTGGCTGATGACATGATACTTCAACACCATGACTAGAGGAGAAATAGCCATTCATCGTTGGTGCAGAACTCCAAGGAGGAGTAAAATGAACTCCATTAACGGACATATTTTCAACAGGATAACAGAAAGAGGCATTCTCTACAGGAACAGTCCTGGCTGCAGTCGAAGTCCACGAAAACTAAAGTTAGTCCACAAAGGTAATTTTAACACATATAATCTGATGATAAGAACCAGGCCATAAGCATTACGGCACAGTAGCAAATGTCAACTATGCTAGGAAATAATATTTGTGGGGAGAGAAATCTTATGGGAAAAAAGTAGGTGAAAGAAAGTAGCGAAAATAAAAAATGTCATTGTTTGGACCAAGTGAAATTGATAGGTGAACAATGATGGTCATCTATTAGAAGAAAATTTTACAGCTTTACTTCCTACATTTCAAATAGATGAGAAGTATACTACAAATGGCGATATATTTGAGGTTTCAAATTTTGAATCATTAAGGACTTCATATTGAAATTTCTTCCCAATCTGTACATGCTTACGGTGGGACTCATGAAAAAGTTAATCCAGATCTCTTCTTATCACCATTGTCAAGCAATGGAAAAGGGTTATATTCCACCATCTGTTCCCTTCACTTTTTTCCCCATCCTTTCTCCTCAATCAAAGCATGGTTTTAGTGTTCGTCACCGTTTGGCTTCATTGTTTCACAACTTTAGTTCTTCAATTCCAAGAGCTCAGCTCTCTTGATACAAATTTGGACTTAAATGAGTCTTAGGGAACTTAAAAGAACTAAAGGGAATTTATATTTTCAAGTTGTCCAAGACTAAAATAATGTTAAATCAAGATTTGAAAAGCATAACTGCCTATCCTTACACCCTTCTTACTAAATTATAGTGAACCCGACCTTGCAAGTAAACAGATCATAGATTGATGAATAACAAGTGCATAACAAATCATGTTAAGTTGCTGTACCCATATTGGTGTAAAGTTGTTCCATATGTGCATGACTCCAGTGCTGATCTTGTTCATTTTCAAAATTTTGAGGTGGGTTTAAGAAACATCTATGCTCCATAACCATATCACTTATATAGGTTGTGTTCTGGAATTAAAACCACGATCTGCAGGACAGACAAGGAACAATAAATTACTCAAGTATGCATAAACATACTTCAATGTGTTGACATGGTTATTTAACGGGTTAAGGAGGATTATTAACTCAACAGAAAGTCTAGCAATAAGCAGAAAAACATGCAAGAAACATAGAAACAAAAAACATGCAAGAAACACACAAACAATCTTATCATCTCCTTGCCTCTATGATTCATATGCCTGTCAACAATTCTTGATCAGATTTAACTTTTAACTAATTTGGTATAGAATTACTTTCAGCATCAGGGAATTTCTGTCTTAAGTGTCAAGTTTGTGCTCACAAACTTCAAACAAAAAAATGGACAAATAGAAAAAGAAAGGACATCTTTAGGTTCAATGGATGAGGAAGGGGTTGCAACAGGTTTTGTAACCATTCTTTCACAAACTTCAAACAAAAAAATGGACAAATAGAAAAAGAAAGGACATCTTTAGGTTCAATGGATGAGGAAGCGGTTGCAACAGGTTTTGTAACCATTCTTTCTCTAACTTAAACTTCATTTCAACAATTGCAAACTTTTAGACATTCAATGTGCGACAAACATTAAGCCTCATATGATACTACCATGAAAGAAGATGCTTTAGCATATCCATGAAAAGAATAGTTTTATAACAAGATTTCAACTATTTACCAATCAAAACTTATGACAATCATATTTTCCTACATTAGAACTGCAAATGTTCTATTTATGCTGCAGACTTTTCCTTCGACTACTTATCTGAGTATGCTTCTACACCACTAGCTCTTTTCTTAGATACAGTATGAAAAAAGTCGTAATAATGTCTCCTTTCTCACCATCACCTCAACTGATCTTAGTTCAGTGATTCAAAATTCGTCATCTATAAGTAGCTCCTCCACCATACAGTGAAGGTGGAGGCCATCCTTCACATTCTGGATCAAAGAAACAAAGAAGACAAAGAGTGAAGCATTATATGATATTAAAAACTCGTGTGTACAACTCTTCACGGTTTCAGTTTAAGAATGAGAATAAGAAGCTGGATCATCAAATTGAAGAAGATTACCTGGGTGTGGATCATAAAAGCTCATTCAAACTGCTAAAAGAAGATTATTGTAATCCTTTATGGATATTTATGTACCTAAGAATAAATAAAATACTTTTGTTCCCACACCAGAGAAGAAAAATCAAGCAAAAGGGAGAGTGGAATTCTTTATAGGGTGTATTATGGGCTGGGAATCCTCATAAGATAAAGCACTCACTTAAAACAGAAGAAAGGGATAGAAGTATCAAAAAACATGAAACATGAAACCACATCCATGGGAGTAATATTCTTATTATACTTTTTCTCAATACATAATAAATGAGGAGTATTAAGATAATGTTGGAGAGGGATGAAGAATCCTAATTTCTTATTTTCTGGAGAATTATTGTGCTTTTTGCTTGATTCTTCTTTCTCTCATGTTTTGTTTGATTCTTCTCTCACTTTCTTCCTTTCTTATGCTTTTTTTCCCTTCTAGAATTTAGGAAATATTACTAGTACTGCCAAGCAGGCAGTATACATGAAGATCTTTCATTTCTCTCATTAATCAAGGTTAAAATGCTTTGGATCATGACTGGAAAATTTCCCTTTCAATTTTACACTTTTTCTTCCAAACTAGGCAAAGATACTGTCATCATAGAGCTTAGGAAGCAATTGTTCTATATCGGCATTCATCATAAAGGAATGCAGGAACCTGATGTGCAAGGTCACCTATGAAGACCAAGTGATTCAATGCATGAGATTTGGAAACTAGATCAACTTCATATGTGAACAAATTTGAGGATAATTTCTGTATATTATTTCTCATAAATGACATAAATACTTATAGGGAAGATAAGTAATTGTTTTACAATTCAATCCCTTGATTATTGCCTAGAAAGAAATAAATAAG
>JANIHZ010000005.1:68827569-68842859 GCA_027478365.1 Erythroxylum rufum | reverse complement strand
TTTAAACATACAAGTTTTTGTTTAAATTCACCAACACAACACAAAATAAGATAATAAAGTTCACTAGTCATATTTCATCAAAAAGATTTTTTAAAAAAAAATTAAAAAAATCACTAATTTAATATTCATTCAAGTTGAAATAATCAAAATCAAAGTATTTTAAATGAACTGGTTGGTTCTTTCTTTCACCGATTCAAAGGTTTTTACCGATTCAACCGTAAAATAAACGAACCAATCACTCACAAAAAATAAGGGCTAAATTGGACCGCTTCATGCTTCGAGTCACCGGTTCTCCGGTCCGACTGACCGGTTCGATCCGTTTTTAAAACACTGCATTAACTATAAAATTAATTAAATAAGATTAATTATTTTTGAATTACCAGCATTAACCATTTCATAAGCATAACCGAGTTACATATGTCGATGAACCGTTTTCCACCGTATTAAAAGAATATGGTACTAAGCCGTAGCCAAATTGCCTAAGAAATAAAGTGAAAATATATAAACAACTTGAATTAATAATGGTTTTGTGCAAAGGTCTCTATCCAATAAGTGTGAATAAAAGTATATTGAACTTTTTCAACTATATCATTAAATACATAAAATTATGAAGGAATTCCTGAAATTTTCGTGGATTAAAAAAATAGAAAAGAAAAACTATACATTGGTAATCAAAATGTTTGAATCCAAAAACGGAAAATATATGTTAAAAGATAGTGAAAAATTAAAATACAAATGTCAAAAACACGTATTCATTTCCAAGTTATTATCGGCAGAACCTACGGGGTACCTCTAGATAACGAAAATGATGCCATACGGAATGATAGAAACATATCTCATGAGAAGTAATTGTAGCAATATCGTTGTTGGTATTAGAGCAGAAATTTATTTTATGAAATTAGAGGCAAAAAGTTAGACTTTTAAATATAGTTAGACTTTAGAGCTAGAGTTTTAAAAAACTTAATATATTCTTTATTCTTAGGTAGGAATAACAACTCCCCGACATGAAAAAATAGATAAAATCATCCTAAAAATAAAAACAGAAAAATAATTTAAAAGATAAAGTCATCATAATCTAATTTATAAATGACGCAGTTTTGAATACTCCTCTTTGCGTTAATATTTGCAAACTTCTAATTTGTTGCTCAATTCGTTAAATTTAACTTTTGAAAGCACCTTTTTTGGAATATCTGCAAAGTAGACATATTTCACCTTCTTTCTGCACTTTCTTAAGAAAAACAAATTAATCTTATAATGCTTAGTCATGCCATGAAAAACACGATTGTTTGAGACTGAAATGGCAGCTTAATTATCAACAAAATTTTGAGTTGACTCATTTTGCTTCATATGTAACTGCAAGCATATTTTTGAGCCAAATTACTTGATTTACATCAACAATAGTTATCACATATTCTGTCTCAGTTGTACTTTGTGCCACAACATCTTATTTCTTTGAACACCATAAAAATACCCCTGAGCTAAAGCTAAAACAGTAACCTATTGTACTCCTCATATCATCAACAGAACCTCCCCAGTTACTTTCAGAATATCCATGAAGTTTGAAATAGGGTGTACTTAATTCCATAATCTATAGTACCTTTGACATATCTCACAATTCTTTTGACAACTTAAAGGTGCACTTCATTTGCGGAATGCATAAATCTTGAAAGCATACTTACTACAAACATAACATCATGTCTAGTTGCAACAAGATACATTAAGCAACCAATTAGGCTTCTATAATGATATTCATTCAACTATCAACTCCATCATCTTTGCTAAACTTTTCCTTCTAGTTCATTGGAGCAGTAGTGCTTTTGCAATCCTCTATATGAAAATTCTTAAGTATTTCCCTTGCATACTTCTTTTGGTATATGAAGACTCCATCTTTATCTTACTTCAACTCAATTCTCAGAAAACAAGTCATTAAACCAAGGTCAATCATCTCATATACTTTAAAGGATTTCAACTTTAAACTCCTTTATTAGTTTCTCATCATTTCTTATTATAAGAAAATCATCAACATAGACAAAAATTATGATTAATTTAGCTTTTGTTTGCTTCACATATAATGTAGCTTCACTTAGACTTTTAATGAATCCAAGGTTTTTAATATAATCATCAATTCTGTTGTACCAGGCTTTAGGGGTCTGTTTAAGATCATACAAGGCCTTTTTTAGCCTATAGACCTTCTCCTCCTGTCCTTGACTTGAAATCTTTTTGGTTGTTATACAAATGTCTTCCTGCAAATAAACATTTAAGAAAGTAGATTTTACATCTAAATAGTAAACTTTCCATCCTTTATTGCGCAGTCAAGATTAACAACGTTCTAATCATATCAAGCGTGCAGCTAGACCAAATGTTTATGAAAAGTCTACTCCAAATACTTGAGAATATGCCTTCAACATTAATCTGGCCTTGTATTTATTTATAGAACCATTTACATTAAGTTTGATTCTATATATCTATTTAACTCCTATGGGCTGCTTGTGTTGTGGTCTATCAACCAATTCTCATGTGTCATTTTTTTCAATCATCCTAAGCTCTCATTTCATTGCATCTATCCAGTTGTCATCCTTCTCAACTTCTTTGAATTATGCAGGAACTAGGACATCAACATTGCTTCCTTCATAAATTTTAGATAAGGGCCTTGTACCTCTGACTTGTATGTCATCTACGACATCATCAAAGTGTTTTGGAACTTCTGAAAATTGCCTTTTCATTGGCTTCTTCTAGCTCCATTGTTTGTCCTCCATAATTTTGACATCATTGTTTACAATTTTTTTTTTCATTTTGTGGTTGAAAAATTCTATAAACTTTGGAAGCTTTGTTATACCCAATGAAAACACTTAGTTTAGCAGTTTTATCAAGTTTGTCTCTCTTAAACTGAGGCACATAAGCAAATCAAACACAAAAAAAAAATTTCAGGTTTTGTAAATCTAGCTTGTAACTAGACCAGGCTTTAAATGGAGTTTTTTTAGATAAAACTCTGGTTGACAACCTATTTAGCAAAAATGCAGTAGTGTTTGCAGCCTCTATTCGTAGTTTCTTTAACAATTCCTTTTCATGCAACATACACCTTGTTATTTCCATAATACTTCAATTTTTTTCTCACTTACACCATTTTTTGTGGGGTGTAAGGTACAATAAGTTGGTGTTCAATACCAGCTTCTTCACAAATTTGTCAAAGACTTCATTTATGTATTCTTTCCTATTATTTAATCTTATTGTACGTAACCTGCAACCACTTTGATTTTCCACAAAGGCTTTGCTTGTATTTAAAGAAATAAATCCAGCAAAATCTGGTGAAATCATCTATAAATGTAATATAGTACTTATTACCATTTAAAGATGATTTCTTCTGATGTCCTCCAACATCTGTGTGCACCAGCTGTAACTTGTGTGTTGCTCTTCATGTTGTTTAAGGGAATCATTTTTTGACTTTGACAAGCCACACAATCAACTAACTTGTCTTCGAGTAATGAGATACCACTCACGAAGGCATGTTTCTGCATGTAAAGAAGTTCAACATGATGGTAATATCCAAGCCTCTTATGCCATAATTCAGCACTGCTTATAATGCTTGTAAAAGCTTTGCTCCTCGTCCATTAGATTTAGAGCATAGCTTTTAGCCCTTATTTTCACCTTAAATGCATCCCTGCCTTTTACAGCTTTGATCAATCAACATTTGCCTTCAAATATGACCTTGAAGCCTTTTTCAACTAGCTATGCAACACTAAGTAGATTTTGGTCAATGTTGGTTAGATATAAGACATCTGTGATATGTTTCAAACCTGTCATACTCTTAATAGCTATAGTTCATTTTCCCTTAACTGAGATAAAATCACCATTTCCAATTTTCACCTTGGAAGCAATGGTTTTATCAAGCTCTTTAAAAAGGTTTTGGTCATTGGTCATATGGTCATATGATTTGTGTAGCCTTTATTTATCAACCAAGACTCACTAGAACTTATCAACCAAGACTCACTAGAACTGTTGCTTGTAACAAAGCATGTTGCAACAGAGAGTTAGTCCTCTTGGTTTTGTTTTATGGATACCTTTGTCTCATCAAGTTGAAACTTGCAGATCTGCTCCACATCTCTATATTACCACACTTTCTGTACTTGACATTAGGCCTCCACCAACATTTTTGTTGAGGGTTATTTGTCTTTTTAAAATGTGGACAAGGTAGAAAAGCCTTATCCTGCTGTTTGTTGAAGCGTTCAAGTTTTTTGTTGCTTTTCCTCTTATTATTCTTCTTTTTTTGCCTCCTTCTAGGTTTTGTGCTTTTATACAAAAAGAACCTTGTACTACTTCCTCTTATCCCATCATTCTTCTTTACTACAATGCTGGCAAACCATTTACTAATTCTCCCAAAGAGATGTTAGACAAATCTTTAGATTCTTCCAATGAAGATATTTTGGATTCATATTTTTCAGGTATAATGACAAGCATTTTTTGCACAATTCTTTCATCAGGAGAATTCTTACCAAGAAGTCGTACCTTATTAACAATGTTTAACAACCTGTCAGCATAGCCTTTAATAATTTCTGTCTCCTTCATGCTTTATATCTCAAATTCTTTGATCAAATTGAGCATTTGCATACCTTTATTCCTTTCACTACTTTGATATTTAGATTTGAGATAGTTCTAAATATATTTAATAGAATGTAGATTTATAATTCTTGTAAAAATCACTCTTGACACTGCTGAAAAAAGATAAGCTTTCGCCTTGGACTTCTTTGTCTTTCACTTTTTGTGACTCTTCATATGCGTCATTGTAAAACTTTTGGATAATTGAAACACTTCATAGTCTTCTTCTATAACCTCCCAAAGATTTAGAGCTTCGAGATGAATAGTCATCCTGATAACTCACACTTTATAGTTTATAGTTGTCATCATAAAAAACTGGCGATGCAACAATTATGGATGTTATGTCAGTTGGTTTCACTCAACTCACAGATCTCTCAAGATGAAAGCTCTGATACTAATTTGTTGTTATTAGAGCATAAGTTTATTTTATAAAATTGGAAACAAGAAGTTATACGGAAAATGATATTAAACTTCTAGAGCTCTTTAAATAGAGCTAAAGTCTAGGGATAAAGTTTAACAAAAACTCAAATCCATTCCTTATTCTTAGGCATAAATAACAACTCTCTAAACTGAAAAAAAAAAAAAGTCACCTTAAAAATGAAAACAGAAAAATAATTTAAAAATAAAGTCATCGTAATTGAACGTGCATTAGGTCATCCAGTTTTCAAGAATCGTACAAACGGTGGTCCTGTACACAGCGGTCCACACCCTAGTGGCCATAGGGTCATAGCAGTGAGTCATTTTTATTTACTTTTTATTTTTTGGGACACAAGCAAAGGCTATATCGAAGTTTGAATTTGTGAGAAGAAATCTTTAAACCTCCGTCTCATTAATCCACTAAACATAGCAGCTACAGTCATACAATAAACAAAAAAAAGTACGTAATTTGCTGTTAAAGTTGTTACAAGCATCATCTTAAACACTTAAAGAAACAAAGTGGCTAGCCATTATATTAGTCGTGATTTAAATCCAAGAGAATAGCTTTAAGTATTGAAAATTGTTGCCCTCTTCATCCTATGTGTTGGCGTCAACGTGCCAAAATACATAGATCCATGTATGCAACTTGCAAGCATCCAAGCGCGTTAAAGTTGGAACTCTTGTCGAAAAGAGCACAAACTCGGCTTGCAATCCTCGATCTCTACTCTAGATCACATTTCTATATAATTTTGTGTGCACTTGAACAGTTGAACAACATCATTTCTATGCTACAAAAACAGGTGATCTAAGCAGAAAAAGGATTCAGATTTCCTTTCCATACAGTAGTGTATGATCAAGGTGTTTAAGCAGCTGCAAGTCAGCCAGCGATGTATTCCAAGAAAATTGCAGAGCATTATTAAATGACGACAGCTGGGATTTAGGAACATGTTGAGGATTTACCTTATTCCAAGTGGGAATCTGCAAAGGAAGCTGAGGCAGTTGTAGTATTATTGTATGGTTGCTTTGAATACTGGGTTACTTAATTGAATGGCTTTTATGTGGGACAGCAAGAAATGCAGAGACACAAGTTATATTTACTGCTATAGCTCTACACTACAGCCATGAAAATGATTCTCTCACTAGTACTAGTAGTTGGCATCCATTTATGTCTTCTGATTAGGAAGTAGGAGGAGGAGGAGTAGGAGGATGCTGACATTGACATTGATGTAGTAGTTAATGTTTCACTGTCTCCATTAATCCTTGTCTGATCTGATCACATCTCCATCAGCTTCTCGTGTCCTCATTTATTTATAATTATACTCCTAGTTCTAGACATACTTCCTCATTTGGTAATATCTTTTTACAGTAAAATGGGATCACACTAACTCACACATTGAATTACTTGTCTATATATAACATGGTTGATTTAAGATTAAATTAGGGGTTTGATCAAGAAGGCAAGAAGGTATGGTTTAGACTTGAATTATTTTTGTCTATTGTTGTCAGTAGACCAAGAAACGTGACACTCAAAACACACCAATGAGGTGGCAGCATTCACTTTGATGGGACCTGGACAATAATGGACGATTCTTACAAATTTACTTGGAATCACTTGAACAAGAAAGCTTCAGGTGTTTTTCTGTGTTGCGCTTAAGGGTTTCCAATAATAAGTATATGAATCTACAATACGATTGCATCCTTTTGCATTTTAGCAATCAGTTTTGAGTAATTAAGTGGATCTATTATTCCCCATAGTAAACTCTTTAAGTGTCCTAATTGTAAAGGGGAAAGTAAAGCAATACACATTGTAGATCTTCTTGCATATAGACCCTAGAAGACCAGAATTTCGGTCATCAGATGTGTGGGTACTTCTAGTTAATACGTCATATCAAATAACAAGGGGTCACACCATACTTATTTAAATTAACGGATCCCAGACATATCACCACTTCAACAGACATCGACTCTAATTGACATTCTTCAGAACATATCACGTTAAGAATTCTAATAATGATAATCTCGATTGAATAAAAATTCAGATCACTCACACTTTCAAGCCATTAAGTTCATATTCTTAGTCTAAGTTCACAGTTGTTTGTTAGTACATAAACGGTTATACCCTCGAGTTTTGTGAAATATGTTCATCATGCATCTGCTAGGTTCAGTTATAAATAAGGCCTCGCAGAATTTTCTAGAGTAATTTACTATGCTAGGCTCAGTAAGGAAAAGAAAACTTCACATAATGGGAGTCCCGTGTTACTTCAAATGAGATTCAAACCAACTGAAGATTTTCTCAGACTGCAAACTAGTCATTTCATGATATGCAAATGCAAGATTCAATTCCTCTTGCACATGTTGCAACAACTTTCTATCCAGGTCAATGTTCTTGGTTTCAAGAACGGCCTTTTTCCATCTCGTTGCTCGCCCATCTTTCTTCATATATCCATTCCCATCAATGAAGCCTTTATCTCGAAATAGATTAAATAACTTGGTGGAAACCGTTTGATCGACACCTGGGATTCTGTCACCTAACAGATTTGGCGACAAGGGGAATTCCATGCATTCCACCTCTGCAACATCAATGCCTTTGTTCTTCATGATTTCAACAAACTCACTTATCTTTTGCCGCCTTCTCAAATCCTTAGGCATATGCACAAACAGAGTAGGTGGATACTCCTCACTGATGTCCACTGGATCAAGTATCGCCTCAGCAACCATAAGTGTAATACTACTGAACCTCAAACTAGTTGCAAGAACTGAAACAAAGTGACCACCGGAAGAGGCTCCCAAAGCCACAAGAGGGAGCTTTTCAAGCTTATTTCTCTCAATCCACCATCTTATGATACTTTTAACAATAAATAATTCGTCCCCCAATGTCCAGCACCTACCTGCACTGGATATGGTAAGAACAGCATATTTATGAGCAAGAGCATGAAGAACAAGCAACCTTTCCTCAGGCAAACCAATGCAATTTGGGCAGCTAGGAGATCTGTCCCAAAAATTAATGGCTCTACCATTGCATCCATGAGCCATAAATAGAACTGCTTTTGGTGAATCGGGTATTTGCCATATCACATCTGTTCCATTTCTCATCTGCATGGATGGGTGCAGTTGGACTGCATCAAAAGTACTTGACTTCTGCACTGGAAAGTCGAATGAATAATGGGTTCGTTTTCCATCATCACAAAAGATAATTACTAAAATCAGGATAGCCAAAACCAGACTCGTGATCATAATTGGCAACCGAGAGTTTTGAAATTTGTGCCATGGCTTTGATCTGGTCCCATGCTTCAGCATCCCTCCAAAACATAAAAATAGCAACCAAAGTGTGGCGCTAAAATTTAAATAATCATTAGTCATGGAGAGAATCTACACACTCGCAAGAAAGTAAGAACATTTTCTCACAGAATTCTTATTCAGAGCCCCGTTGATAAGTTCTAGGGAAAAAAAGAAAATAATGAAAGAAGCAGATATGGTTTGAACAAAACAGAGATACTAAAGAAATCCACAATCAGAAATTTTCTTCTCGGTTCTTCATTTTAATATTTTTCTCCTCTAATTTACAATGAGAGTAATATGAAAATTAAACAAAATCTAACAAAAACTAACCAGTTTCATTTTTGAATTAAATTGATTATGGCATTCTTCAGGGTAACATCAAAACTAAGACTTTGGTTTGCAATTTCGGAACTTGATAGAGGCATTTCCTACAACAATTACTATTAGAACCTGCCTCACCAACAGGCCTGTAAACTTCTATATCAAAATTTCAGAGATTAATCTATGAAAAGTTAACAAGTTACATATGCAGTGAAGAATACAAAAATCTTGGGAATCAGTTAAAGCAAACTATGAACTTTCAATTTTAACTCATATGTTTAACACAAAGTAAACCCTAAATCTTTAGTTGTTACTGAACAAATTTGAGGATAATTTTTGTATATTATTTCTCATAAATAACAGAAATACTTATAGGGAAGATAAGTAATTGTTTTACAATTCAATCCCTTGATTATTGCCTAGAAAGAAGTAAATAAGATCCCATGAAAATAGGGACCAGAAATGGAAACAATATTTTAGGAAATAAACTATTGAGTAAATAAGGAAACAAATAAAGTAATAAAACTGAAAATATTCTTCCAACAATATGCAAGGTGACAAATTCAGCAGCTAAACATCAACCATGGATATATCATATTTACGTCTCCTACCATCACAATAAGGAAGCTATATCCTTCTAAACCGTACTGCACCATGAAATCCCAAAAGATTATAATGGACTAGACACTATATTCTCAAAATTAAATAGTAGTCGGCAACTATAGCTTCCTGGCCCACATTTCATGTAATTGAACAGCTTCACTTCTAAAGACTAGTAAAATGATAAAGAATACAAACAACAATATATATGTGACCATCAATGTGAAAGAGTAACGAAAACAATTCCCCTAAAGGTATCCATTTTCATAATATTGGACTCAAAAAGAGATATAAACTTGACAAAATCTTGATATTGTACATCAACATACAAGTTCCTGATATCAAGTTATCTCGACAAACCGTTAAGTAACAGATTTAAGAACTAAGATGAGCATTTAGTGCATTAAATCTTTTTAACAACTGCAAGTTCCAGGATTGCCAGGAATCCAATTCACATTTGGAAGAAAAATCTTAAAGAATTTACATTAGATTAGGCATAGAACCGGCATATGTTTACCCTAGATAAGTATAAAGGTTCCTGGAGAGAATAGAAGCTTCAGATACAACCTCAAGGAAGACCGATTTGTAAGATGTCAGGAGAAGATGCTTATAAAGAAAATGTGACTCTCACTGTGCAACTGTCATAAGCACTCTTCAATCAAGATACAAAAGAAATTGCTAGTGGAAGAGAGAAAATCTAACAAGAACTCAGCCTCCAGCAGAAAATCCAATTGCTCCCGATCTGACCAAGGACAACAACTAGCATGGTCTTGATTATACCTGCTGATGAACTACATCAACCATTGTAAAGCGATGTCATGCACAACCTTCTTGTCCCTGCTGATGAACTATATCAACCTGAATGAATCAGGCATTGAATAACTTACATAAGCATCAAAACCTCACTTTTACCTATTCGTGCACCCAGTGTTCTATGAATAACTCATAACCAAAAAATGCTCATAAACAAGAGGTTCCTAATAGGTTTTTGTCAGTAATAGCTAATGGAACAATTGAGCAATGGATTCTATAGTCAACAGCCTCAAAGTCCATAAATGGGACGACACCATAGCAAAGGAAGCCTCAAAGGAAGAAGCTATATATAATTCTTGATTGTAGAATTATAGTCTTTAGTGCCATGAACTTCCCTCTCCCCAGGGACATTTATATAACTCCACAGTAGCAGTAGATTGAACTACTCTATCCTGAGAAGGCATAGGATCTAATTTCAAATCTGTTCTTCAATTGCTCACTTGACCCAACAGTGCCTGCAACACCATTTGCAGTTTAGAACATATGGTAACCATTTCCCTATGATATTTGGACACGTTAAGAGAAGCTACAAAATATTATGGCTCTTAGAGAGAGTTACCAAACCTTCTTTACACTAAACCTAGTTGATGCTAAAGCAATCTAAAATAATCCTATGATCTAAGGACAGTACCAAAACAACCCCACACACGCAACAGACAGATACCTTAGAACAAAGTGAAAACGCAAAATAACACCTACAGTTTTCTTAAATTCTCCGATAAACATGTTTGAAGCCAACATCACAAAGAAAATGCGATTGATGGAGACTTCTTACAAGAAAAAAGAAACAAAAATTAATTATACACAAAATAAGGGATTTGACCAGGAAGAAAAGAACAACACTAACACGAAAAATAAAACAAAATGTTCAAAAATAAACAAAAAAATTATACTATGACATATAACGAGCAATGTACCATTCGTGAGAAAACAGAAGTCAAAACGGCGAAACAAACGGTAAAACAAACTATAATGCAGGAACAATCAAAACGAACGATCAAGACTAAAAGCATGCATTGATCAACAAAATAACGATCAACGACGGATGATGATCAAAATCAACAAGAGAATCGCATGAATGATACACAAAACACAGACGTAACCCTGTGTTGCAGTAAAAAAATATTACCGAAACAATAGATGACCAATCGGAAACGTACCTCCGGTAACAAATTGGCGTCTGTTGGGGAGAAAACGCAGCGTTTTGAAGAGAGAGAGAGAGAGATACTTAGAGAGGAAGAGGGATTGCTTGGAGGTGGGTTTTGTGTGCTTGGTTTTGCAGAAATGCTAGTCTGCCGGTTGATAAAACAATTGATAATTGATTTGGTTGGTTATATTGTTGGACAATTTTGTCAACTATTAACTTTATTTTTTAATTTTTAATTAAGTTACGTACTTTAATTTAGATAAAAGTGATAAAATGATTCAATAAATGATCTAAATTAATGAGTCAAAGTTTGAGAGTGAAATAGATCTCAATTAGTGTAGATCGGACTCATATTGAGCTTGTGATAGAGAAATCTAATATGAAAGTTAAATATAAAAGTTAAGATTTTTTGTTGTTGATTATATAACTCGTTAGCATACGGATCTTCTAATCCGTTAAGAGTGCTTACGTCTTAAGAAAACTGTAAAAACACATTAATCGCGTGTCCGTAAACGTTTTTCATGAAGGTCTCGGGAGATTAAAACTTATTTTGGCCTACTTCGAAAAATCAGATGGAACCGAAATCGAATATTCTGCTTTTCTTTTATTTTTAACCTTTTTATAAACGATCCAAGAAACGTAATAAGGTCCATCCTACATGTTGCGTATATTCTTTACTTTGTTTTGTTTGACACGGAATTACACGGAGACTAACCCTATGTGAGCTGCGACGGTCCTTGGCTTTTGCATGTATTCTCTTAATTCTAATGAATCATATTCCTTATTTTCGTTAATTAGATACCAAATCTCTATTTTACCAAGTTAATTTTATAATTATTTCCATGAAATTAATTTTCAGCTGAATCCTCACATATTAAATAAATAAATTTTGCATAATTAATAAATATTTACTGCTTGTTTTATTTTTATTCTTAATTTTATTTTCAAATTTCGTAAAGAATTATTTAGATGAATTTTTATTTTGTTTTTATATAATTATTAAAATTTTTAAAAATCAATTTTGTTAGTCTCTAACAATACTCGTGAGGGATAAATTGGGTGCTGATAAATTTAAACAAAATATTTACTTAATGTGTTAATGAGGATAATTTATAAAATTTGAAAATATAATACAAAATGATAAATTTCAACAACACATTTAAGCGATAATGTAAAAAGTGTAAAGAAAGAGAAATATAAATTAATTTATAGTAGTTGATAAATAATCCTTACATATGACTCTTTTTGAAATTTCAGTATAACTTTTCTTTTAAGATGAAGAACTATCTTTGTATAATTCATTCTCGCTAAAGAGAAAATCTTTCACAATATTTCTTAACCTTAAAGAAGAAATTCGATGCCACTTAGAATATCTCTAAGTATAATGTACAAAATCTCAATTCAAGCTTACAATTAAAAATATCTTACTTTATCACTTTGATAAAAATAAAAAGGCTGACTCACACAGTTGTAAGACAATGAATGCTCAAATGCTTAATAAACACTTAAAAAGATATGTAAAAGACGCTCAAATACTTGTCAACGCAATAACTAATAAGAAAACAAATATTTATAAGATTTTAAGATCCCTGCTAACCTTTAGAGTCAAAAACTAACCTACTATTATTAGTTTCAGCACACTAGTCGACGACTAGGTCAATTAGTTGACCAACTTGTACTCTATCAACAATAATCATATGGTCGACCAATTTGTCCCCTAAAGGGACGTTAGTCAACTAATATGTTAACAAAGACTGTTTTTTTTAATTAAAGGGAACGCATAATAGAGATTACAAAACTAGTCAGGGAAAACAGGTCCCCGACTGATCCTCGAAGAGGACACGGTGGCACCCTATTGGTGGAAAATCAAAAACGGTAATGCCAACATCCGAATGGACTGCGTGGGAAGTAAGCCAGTCCGCGTATTTATTGTTCTCTCGATACACGTGACGATGAACAATAGACCAATTTCGCGTGAGAAGTTCGTGGATTCCCGTAACAATGGGGTGGGGGCAGTCTGAGAACGACGCTCCGTGGAAGATATGAGGTGATGCGCCGCAAGAGAGTCTAATATAGACGCCCCAAAGTTCAGTTACCATCGGGTCGCACCAGCCGAGATTCTGAGAAAAACCACCAAGCCAGGTGCCATCACAGTCGCGTAAGAGACCACCTGTTATAGCCGAGCGTAGGGAGCGATTGCAAGCACCGTCGGTGTTGAGCTTCACCCAACCCGGAGGTGGGGTGCGCCAACCAATGAGTTGCTGATGTCGAGGAGGGGGTCCTGTACCGGCTCGGCTCTGCCACATGGAGGACTGGCGAATCTGATCTGCAAAAGAGAAAATGATAAAGTTAGGAGACTGAGGCCGAGTGAAATGTGCATCAAAGAGAGAACTATTCCTCCATTTCCAGAGGAACCAGCACGTGGTGCCAAAGATGACTGCCCAGTCATGACCCGGGAGGCGCCGATGAGACTGGAGGTTAGTCAGGAGCCAAGGCCTAAGTGGCAAAGCGAAGAAGTCAGTAGTAGCAAGCGCCACTGGCAAGGTGGCCCATACTTGACGAGCACGAGGGTAGTCTCAAACAGCATGGAGAGGAGATTCTTCATAATGGCAGTGAGGGCATGAGCTGTCGGTCGTCAGGTGCCTACGAGCTCATTGTTGGTTTGTGAGAAGACGTTCCTAAGCTAGTAACCATAAAAACGCTCGAATTCACTGAGGACCTGGCCAGTTCCAGATAACCTTCCAAATTGCATGAGGCGAGAGCTCAGCATAGTCTAGGAGCATGGAGTAGGTCTAGGCGATGGAAAAAATACCATTATCGGAACCCCCCCAGATCACCGTATCCTGTCCAAGAAACAGTTTAGGAGGGAAGGTGCCCGCGATAAGATGACAGATTGATATGGGGAGGTAAGATTGGAAAGTGGCCTAATGCCAATTGTCGGTGGCGTCCACAAAGCAGTGAGTGCTGAGGTGAAGAGAGCTCTCGGGAATTGGTTGAGTGGTGTGGGAGACCAGCGGTCTAATGCCGGCGATCCAGGGGTCGAGCCAGAAACGCGTCCGAGTACCATCACTGAGCCGCCATTGCAAACCTTGCGTCACAATAGGTCAAAGACCGTTTTTATACATTTAACTTATATTGGTCGACCACCAACTTATATTGGTCGATCATTCCCTTCAAAATATGATTTTATCAACTTTAAATTCTCAAACTTAACTTGTTTAATACAAAACTTTCAAAATATTTATATGAGAATGTTTGAAAGATTAAGAAGCCTTTCTTCTAAAAAAAAAGATTTTGATAAGTGAAAAGACTTGTAATGAACTAAGATGAAGTGTTTATGCACGATGAACCTTTTAAATTACCAAAACAACAAAATGAGATTACAATATTACAAAATATAGAATCATCTTGATGTACCTTGATCTTCTTTTGTTATTGACTACATCAAAGTTGCAAGCTTCAACTTTTCTTTTTAATCTTCATGAAAAATGTTCTTGAGTTATACATGGCTACATTTTGTTCTTATATAGCTTCTAATAAAGATAACAAACTTATTAGTAGTACTTATATTTTGTTATCATCAAAATATCAATTGAAACCTCTTTGGTTAAACAATCTCCTCATTTTTTATAATGACAAAACATTTGTGATATTAGAGAGCAATAATTAAATTAAGCTTACAAACAAATGTCCATATTAAGATATGATTAGCTTTCCTTAATTCTTGTATAAAACATAATTCAATATTAAAAGCAAAAGAGATAATTCCTATTAAGTGAAAAAGAAATATTCACTCGTTTAGATAACAAAAATTTATAAAATACCACGTACGCAAAAATTATTACATATATAAAAGTTACTCCTGCTTAATCTAATATCATAAAATGTCTCTCCCCTTTATTGAAACATAAACAATCAGGTAGCTGAGGAGAAAAGCGAGACTTATTCAAATGATATAGGTCATCATGATGAGTCAAGTTTTCCTCATAACATAGTAAGCTGATAATAACTACTAAAGAGCACCAGGTGGAGACCTATGCTGTAATCATAAGTTGGTAGCGTCATCATCCATAAGTAGACCTGGCAAAACGGACGGGTCACCCGTTTACCCGCCCGTACC
>JANIHZ010000005.1:68657178-68672057 GCA_027478365.1 Erythroxylum rufum | reverse complement strand
AGATATGATAAATTCACAATCATCTTCAAAACAAACTCTTTGAATTCATCATGAAAGTGAATCTTTCAATGTCTCGTTGCCTTTTAACTATACATCAAATATATCATTAAAGGCACTAGTTTCAATTAAATGTAATGTTATGAGATTTGAACCTTTTAAATTCCTTCTTACTCCCACTACTTATATTGAGAACCATTCTCCTATAAGTATACATTGAGTCAAACAATTTGTTCAATAGGTCTGTAAGATTATATCCAACCTTTTGGATATCTCATAATAATTTTTTTCCACTCAATTTATTTCTAAACTAAATGGATAATATATGCTTCAGATAAATATCACATCCTTAAATCTTTAGTTTTAACTATTTCAAAGACTTATCGTTTCATATCTAATATGAAATCTTGCTAATTGATTTAATTGGAACTATAGAAAGGTAAGTCATTGTACCAAGCATTGCTATAAAAGAAGTACTTTTACATCATACAATATCTCATATTGTATTATACTCCTTACATAAATCCATACATTTATGAATTTAGTTGTGAAGGAATTCACTTAAAAATATCATTCCCTACAGATAACCAAAAATTTAAAACTTACCACAACGATATCATTGAAGTGCTTTAGCATTCTCAATGCTTTATTTTTACGTAGATTTAAACAACTTGAACTTTTCAAATATTTTAAATCATTATTTCATTTAATACATAAGACTATATCATATAAAGTCATTAGTAATTTAATGAAATATAAGTATTATCCTTTTATGAATTATTATTATATCCAATACATCACATGTATATGATTTAACAATTCAATACCATCATCATCCTTTCACCAAAGGCTGATTTGGTTATTCTTCAACTTGACAAGTTTCATATGATTCATAATCAAAAGGATATACGTACCCTTATATGTAACTTTATGATTCTCGTTTTGTTGATTTAACCAACATGACATAAAAGGATTGTCTCGGTTATCTAACTTTTTATTCTTGCTATTTTTGTTAAGCATAAGTCTCCTTTGATCCAATACATATACAAACTATTTGTATAAAATTGGATCAACTACTTTGACTTTACAATCTATTTCTAACTTGCATTGAACATTACAGTAATGTTAAATCTAAATTCAGTATCAAATACTCATAAGCATGAATTAGAAATACGTATGATCTCTATCATATCACATATAGGCAAGAAAAATTATGCAATCATTTGCTTTTAATGACAACTATTATCATGTTGTTGCTAAGCCTTTAATTGTAGTTCATAATTATGCTTTTAGTAGGCTAAATTAAATAGAACAATTTCAACAAGGTACTATACCTTTCTGCTCTACTTTATACAATTAGATCTATGCTTTGGGGTATCCAAATTAATATAATATTATAAAAAAATAATTATATATTTTCTATTTTTCATTAATAAAATCCTCATGAGAAGAAGTTTTGTTTTAAACCCCGGTTCGAATAGGAGAAGTACGCCCGAGCTAGATCTGGTGTATCATAAGGGATTTGCCTTTTTTATTGATTCCTACGGATTTGATCAAAAATAATTCTTGAATCCATATCGTCACTATCATCAATAAGAAAACCCTTAGGCTTGTTATCCAGGAACTTGGAACCACTAAATTTGGCTATTGAATTACAAATCGAGAGTAATTACGGTTGGTAATTCGATCTATGATTTATCATTTATGGATGTTGATAAGATCCTTCCTTTTAGTTTAGTAGCACCTTAGGATGACATAGCCTTAACCTGGAGAAAGCTGCAATCAAAAGGATTATCCCAACTTCCCTTCCCGAAAGCATCTTGTTATCATGGTGTTGACATATATCTTATATCATCATCATCATCATCATCATCACCCAGTCTGAAATCCCGCATTGAAGCAGGGTCTGGGAAGGTCCGATAGTACGCAGCCTTACCCCTACATAGTAGAGAGGCTGTTTCCGGTGGACCCACATGCAAATGAGTCAGTATAATAATGATGTAGATAATAGAAACAATTCATAAAATAGAAAATAAAGAAAATACAAGTACAGAAGAATTAAAAGCACTAAATACAAATAATAATAATAGCCAAATCTCAAAATTTATCCAAAATAAATGCAAATAATACTAATAATACTTATCACAAATAATAATAATAATAACACTAATAATAATAAAGGAATAATAATAATAGAAATAAATAAACAAATAAAAGACGGGCGATTTTAAAGGAGAAAGGTGTGTTGATAAAAGAGTGAAGTACTCATGGTAGAAAAGAAGAATAATGAAATATATATGAACTAATGGACCACACAAATAATACTACCAGAAGGTAATAAAATAAAAATAAAAAAGTTAGTAATAATAGCAAAAGGGAGAGATACTGTAAAAAAGGCAATAGCAAAAAAGTGTTGTTAAGGATACGGGATGTGAGATTTTAAAGGAGAAGGCTTTACCTAATAAGAAAAGAGAGAAATTGAACTAAGCAAAAAACATCAAACGAAAAGGCGGGACTAGAAGGTAGCAGCCAGAGAAGGTCTGACAACATCTTAAGAACGATGACAAAAAAATCAGGCTAAAAGGCGGGACTAACGGGTAGCAGCCAAAGAAAGTCTTACAATAACTTGAGAACAACTGCAGAAAAAGCAGGAAGCTCGAGAAAGCTAGTGGTACGATGCGTGAAGTGACAGGAAACAAAAACACTACTCAACGTGAAGACAAGAGAATCGAGCATCGTGCATGCAGTCCTATGTTGCCATCACCGCCTCTACGCTGCAGGCATGACAAACGGGAAAAGAACGGAATCCATTTCATGAGCTTGTCCCGTAACTGGCGTTGCTAACAGGGAAGGACGAGACTCCCAACCCAGGTGACTAGACGATCATGGCCAAGAACAACCATCAAGAGCCAGGGAAACACATATACAAAAGGAAAGAGCATACACCACAACTAAGAACTGACAACTACGAGAACCAAACCAAAAAAAAACTAGTAAAAAGCGTAACTAACAACTCTAAACTCAAAACACAATATGGAATGGCATAAACGGACTTACAGAAACAACTGGAGGGGAGAGCGGAATTGTACATACTTAGTGCGGCGGATTCCCTGGTGAGGCTAAAGCAAGCGTGTCCTAACTGTAGAAAATGTAAAAGGGATGTAGAAAACTATACCTGTTGTCCACTGGCACTTTCCACGTTTTCAGAGTTGCGTCCCTACGTCCTCCAGCATCTGGTACCTCCCAGATATTCGATTAACTGCATCAGCAGATGCGCGTATCTCCAGAAACTCCAAAATGGGGCAAGAAAACGCAACGCAAGCCAACATTGTCGCATCCACATCCCTTTCCATCCTCAGACTAAGCTTAACAAGTCTAGTACACTTCTTCAACACAGATCCAACAAACCCAAGCTTAGCTCTACAAGGAACCCTAAGCCTAAGTTCCTCGGCTGCCCTCCACAGCCTCCTCGTCGTGTCCCTCCACCCCTTACACACCGTCGCTGCCGCCAGTAGCTCCGATGGTGGCAGCCTCCCCAGTACTGCTAACACAAAGAACGATCGGGAAGGCTAGAATCGTTGGCACCAAAGAACACCGTTACTGCTAACACAGTTGCACCGC
The DNA here is from genome assembly GCA_027478365.1 of Erythroxylum rufum. Taxonomy (NCBI): domain Eukaryota; kingdom Viridiplantae; phylum Streptophyta; class Magnoliopsida; order Malpighiales; family Erythroxylaceae; genus Erythroxylum; species Erythroxylum rufum. The sequence continues at coordinate 68,668,439 of JANIHZ010000005.1, read as the reverse complement.
CTTCTGCCGGAAACACTTTATACTATCATTATAAACAAAAAAGTACTACTTTTACTTTAATATATAAATACTACAACTAGGTACAAAGACTACTATGATTCTATATAAACAATACCATCATTATTTACAAACAATATTATGCCTTTATACAAAAAATATTATCACAATAAACAAATAAATATCACATTTACTTTAATATGTAAACATGATATTTGAGTATATATAATAACGTCACTTTTTATAAATAATAACACGTCTTTATACAAAACTAAATTAAGTATAAAACACACTGTTGTCTTAAAGTATTCCCTTAATAGAGCGGTTTAATTAGCGAACACACTTTAAGATAAAAACATATTTCTGACCATGTTCATCACATTTCTCAAAATACTCAAGACATAAAAAGTTCTAAATCTTTTTTAAGATTTACATGGAATATCTTGAATCATTTGAACCAGAGTTCCTGTGAAAAAATTATGCCTAATTTAATAAGCATTGACAAAATTTTATATTAGATTAAACTAAACTTAATCAAATTTTGTATGTAGTTAATAATATTTTAGTTTAATTTAACAAATACATAAATCATGATTAAAATTTTTAATTTTTAAATAAGTATTTTATATCAAATCAAAATATTATTAATTATATACAAAACTAAATTAATTTTAGCTTGTCTAATATCCCATTTAGACAATATTTTTTAAAATTTAGCATAACTTTCTTATTCAAAATCCAATTAAGATGATTCAAGATGCTAAGAAAAGTTTAAGAAACTCTCTAAAATTTTATTATTTTAATATTTTGAAAAAAGTAATGAACACATTTTACAACAAGTTCGTGTCCTCAAGTGTGTCTTTTGTAAAACTGATTTACTTAACAAACACACTTTAAGTAATGATAGTATTTTTTGCCATACTTTTAAATTTTCTCAACACAATAATTCTAGATCTCTTTTTAAGCTTTCAATAGTCTTTTAAATCATATTAATTGAAATTCAGATGAGAAAGTTAATTGAGTGTCCAGCCTTACAATTTATATCCCTCAATTACCGCATGTGTAAAGGTAGTGAGTTGTAGTATTTGAAGGGTCGATCTCACGAGGAAGGTAAACTAATCTAATCCTAAGTCATCTAAGACTCGAAAATTAATAAAATGAAATTAAAATTGAAACAAGAATATAAACACGAGAATTTGATTACAAGAATTCAACTCAAGAAATTAACACAAAATAAGAATTGAAATTAAGCAACACAAAGGGTTACTATGGAAATTAATCAAGAGAAATTACCAAGTTATGAGAGAGGAGATTTTACCTATCATTAATGCTAACCTAGCCAATTATGTGTTATCGAAATGTTGGTTCTAGACTATCTTAGAGGAAATTACTCTCTCTCAAGTTATAGTCTCGCGCCCTAAATCGTTAACCCTAATTAAATTATGGAATTTGTAACATCTCAATTAACAAACGACTAATAATTAAAATTAGATCGAAGGCTCTCATACGGGATCTGTTTCCACACAAAAATTGATATGATTAACTACCTGGTCTATTGGATCGTCTAACTCTCATTAACCCAATCCAATCATTTTTATCTGGCTCACCTTTTGGTTTGTTATTGAAATATGCAAAAATCGAAGTTAATCATAACACCCAATCAATAAAACACAAAATTGACTATATTAATATTAAATCAAAGTAAAATCTCAAAGAAAGAGTTAGAACATCGTCAACAATCCAAAACTCATTATCATACAAGCCATTTCAATCTTATACATTATTAGAACAAAAATGAAATGGAAAGAAAATAGAACTTGGATAGGACAATTCAAGAAGACAGTAGCATTGGGAGACCACCTAATATGAGAAGCAACAACGTCGGGACCTGCTTCTTCTTCCTCTTCTTCTTCTCTCTCTCTCTCTTGAATTTTCTAAAAGTGGCAGAATGTAGAAGCTCTCTTAAGGTTATATCATTAAGTCTTATATAGTATTTCCAATTACGACAACCTTAAGGTCTTTTTTGGGTTCGAAAGGTCTGAAAATTCTTCTAAAACTTAAATCGAGACTGCTATCCCTGTATCTATCGCACAAGCCACGATCATGGCCAGGAGTTTTTTTTGCTTCTGTCACGATCATGGCCCATAACGCCACGCCACGATCATGGCTCATTGCACTAGCTTTTGTCACGATCTTGCATATTCCCCACGATTGTGGCTTCTTGCTCTTGCTTTTATGCTACAATCGTAGCCCTGAGTTGTTTATCAGGTCTTCTCCTAATCTCTTCCAATTGCTTTGAAACATTAACAAATACGTCAAGACACCTTATAAATATAAAATTGAACTTTAACATCATGTTCCAACCTATAGAAACACTTAAAACACAAATATTTACTAAATAACACAATTATAACCTAAACATGCACTAAACAATCAAATTAATAACTAGATACACACTAAACTATCCACAAAAATACGATGCAATCTACACCTATCAAAAGTTATGCCCAATTTAAGAAATATTTTCTAAATTTGATATTTTGCAAGATAAATTGGACAATAGATGTACTGTACCTAGTTTAATTTTGTATATAATTAATAATATTAATTATATATAAAACTAAATCAATTTTAACTTGTGTATATCAAATTTATACAATATTTCTTAAAATTGACATAACTTTCTCGTCGAGATACTAATTGAGATGATTTAAGATGCTATTGAAAGCTCAGTAAGTTTTCTAAAACTTCTATACTTAGAGCTTTTTAAAAAAGAGTAAAGAACATGGTTTGGAAGTTTCTACTTAATAAACATACTTTAAGATATAACTCAGTTTCTGACCATGTTTTTTGCCTGGGGTGTATCTTCTGTAAAACTGATTCACTTAATAAACACGCTTTAAGACACAAATGTATTTCTTATCATGTTTTTCATATTTTTTTAAAAAACTTCAAACAAAAAATTTTCAGAGAACTTTTTAAGATTTTAATAAAATCTTGAATAATCTTAATTTATGCCCAATTTAAGAAGTATTTTTTAAATATAGATATTTTTTGAAGATAAATTAGAGAGTAGATTTATTAGACATAATTTAATTTTTGTATAATTAATAATATTTTGATTTAATTTAAAAAATTTATCCACTATAATTCAAATTTGTTAATCTTAAATGGATATTTGATATCAAACTAAAATCTCATTAATTATATACAAAACTAAATTAATTCTAACTTGTCAAGAGAAAGATAATACTTTTTTAAATTGGCATTGGCTTCTCATGACCATGAGAAGCCCAAAGCAGGATCTCGGGTAGACATGACCTTCCCAAAATACACCTGCCTGCAGTTATCTACCAAGTATGCATTTACGAGTTGAATTTAACCACCACCGTCCACTCCCGTCATCAGCAATCTCCACCGTCCGTTTCGTTGACTTCATCTCTCGAAAGTCAAAACGCCAATTGAATTAAAAACAATCCGTTAAAACGACACCGATTTTCGGACAGCCGCAAGCCAGGGGATCCAAAACCTCGTTGTCCATTTGAAGAAGAGCACTGCGAAAGAGAAACACAAAGGCAAGCAAAGGAGAAGGAGCGAACCAAAACTTCACCTTTTGTTTCCATACCACATTTATATACACCCGATATTGATTCTATTGAGAGGGAAATTTTCAGTGTCATGATCAGATGCTCTGGAGTGTATTGTAGCGAGAGCTATCATCACCATGATCAACACGACTAACGGCATGATTTCGCCATCGTCTTCTTCGGCGACCGCCCAATCTCCGGGACTGAAGACCTATTTCAAAACCCCAGAAGGAAGGTATAAACTTCAGTACGAGAAGACTCACCCTTCTGGTCTTCTTCACTTCGCTCACGGCAAAACCGTCACTCAGGTGCTTCACTTTCTTTGGTTGTTTAATCACTATACATTATTCGTCAAATTTTTTCTCTTATTTTTGTTGGATCAGTTTGTGATTTTATGGCATTAGGTCAACACCCATTTGTTCAAATCGACTTTTCATCTCAATTCGCCAGAATTATGTCGGAAATTTTCTTCTTTTTTTTGTTAAATGAAATTTTCATTTTGTTTTACGAAGTTTTGGGATTGACTATGTCAGTTACACGTTGTTTGTTCATTAATTACTAAGAGCTTTTTGTTAATATCAATTCCTTTACAATTCATATCTGACTGCATTTTGTCTGTTTAATTTCAGTTTTTTTGCCCCCTTCACCTTCAGCTTCAATATTCTTATATTGTAATTTCACAAAGATTGAGTTTTTAAAGTGAATATAGGTAGAATTTTCAATTGATATGTGAGACTAAAATTTACACGTTTAGATATATGTTTCTGAGAACAAATGTGTGACGAGTTTCTTAATCTTAGGTAAGTGTAGCCAATCTCAAGGACAAACCATCTCCATCAACTCCGACTGCTCCGGCTTCAAGCTTTAGTGCTAGCAGCGGGGTACGGTCAGCCGCAGCTAGGTTGTTGGGTGCTGGCAATGGAAGCCGTGCTCTAAGCTTCGTCGGAGGGAATGGTGGGAGTAAAAGTGTTAGTGGAAGTAGTAGGATTGGATCACTTGGTGCATCAAGTTCTAATAGTTCAATGATAAATACAAATTTTGATGGAAAAGGGACTTACTTGATCTTCAACGTTGGTGATATGATTTTTATAAGTGATTTAAACTCCCAAGATAAGGTATTTTTAGTCTTATTCTTTTAGTAAACAAGGAAAGGCATTTATCTGAGACCTTTCTTTTTGCTCTACAGGACCCTATAAAATCTATCCATTTTAGTAACTCAAATCCTGTGTGTCATGCTTTTGATCAAGACTCTAAGGATGGACATGATTTGATTATTGGATTAAACTCTGGTGATGGTATGCTATTGTACCAGAGATTCAATTGCCATATCTTTTCCTTTGGGTTAGTGTAAACTTTCTGAAGTTACTAGTCATGTTTTTGCAATTGTAGTGTACTCAGTGTCACTGAGACAACAATTACAGGATGTTGGAAAGAAGCTTGTAGGGGCCCAGCACTATAACAAAGATGGTTCTGTTAATAACAGGCAAGAGTTACCTCACTCTTGTAGCTCCTTGAATTTTCCTGCAATCTGTTGCTGTTGATATTTTGATGATTTGTCTTCTTGAAAGAGATGATCTGGTCAATTAGTGTAAAAGGTGCTTCCGTAACTTCACTGATATAAACTTGTTTAGTGATGATGTTTTGTAAAGAAGGTTGCCAAGTGGTATGTAATTCACATTGATGTAATCCACATCACTGATATCAATTTAATTCACATTGATGTAAAGAAGGAAGAAAGTGACTGCCAACACATGGGGATAAATTACTTAATCACATTTATCAATTCTGTCATCTTTCATTAATGATCTGTGATTGCCGGAACATTCTCAAGTTGCTAACAACGTATATTTGAGTGGTTATATAATAGAAAGGAGAACACAAGAAACTGCTCATTTCACTATTTATCTTCTGCAGGAGTATTCATTTATCCTTTTAACTTCTAGGTGCCAATCTAGCTACTTTAGCATTCTTGTTGTATGTCTCCTAGACCCTAAACTTTTCCACTTATCGGTTGTGTGGTTATCAAACTCTTTTTTCCCAATAGTACCGTACCGCCCACATTTTGTATATGCATGTAAAGTATTTACTTCTTGGGCTGGAAATATTCTAGAAAGTCAAGAGTAGTATTGTGACCTTTTCCTTTCCTTTTCTGCTTTGCCCAGTTGTGGAACTTTAAGACAAGGAATATTTTTAATATTGTAGTCATTTAAGTATTCTGTAAGAATTCCTGTAAGCTTGGATTTCATGTATCACGATCAGTTATACTAATGCAGTTTTTCTTTTTAACAGTCGTTGCACAAGTGTTGCATGGGTGCCTGGAACTGATGGCTCTTTTGTTGTTGCTCATGCTGATGGGAATTTGTACGTGTATGAAAAGGCAAGCTTGATGGGAAATTTTGTTTCTGACAACTTTTTTTAAGTTTAATGTTTCTACTTCTATGTTTCTTGATTTGATTAGTTTACATATACTTCCTCTAGAACAAAGATGGAGCAGGTGATTCTTCGTTCCCTATTATGAAAGATCCTACTCAATTTTCTGTTTCACATGCTCGTTATAACAAGGTACTACAATTGATTCTTGTTGTAGATAAAAATCATGATGTGTTATTATTAAATGTTTCCTGATCTTAGTTCAAGTATGGAATTTTAACAATTTAGTACTTAATAAATCCTTGGAAACAACAACCATCTCATACATGTACATGAAAATAGCTGCTTGTTTAAATCCAATGGTATACTAATGCAAAATATCCAAGGAGAGAGAAATACTCATATGCAAGCAAAAGCAGTTTGTCCTGATGTGGCAAACTCCAAGGTTATCAAGTTTTCTAAGGTGCCGCAACTTTATAGAATTAGTTTCTTAATCAAACTATTCCAAGTGCCTTTGTGGATAGAGTGTTCATTTGTTTGGTTTCCACTCTTTGAAAATGGGCTTTCCTTGTGGCACTGTGAGTCCATCAGTTCCCAGCCATCTCTTTCTCTCTCTAGATTTTTGTCTAATTTATTTAGATTTTCTGAGCTCCCCCTTTATAATCTTTGATGTTATACCTTAGTGTTATTGTGCAGGATTATCAAACAATCAATATTTTAGTGCAAGAGAGCTACTTTGTGAATCAATATATCTGGCTTTATTTACATCAATTACAAGGTTTTGGTTCCGTGCTTGTCTGTATGCTTTATTGGGAGACCTGAAGTTTTATTAAGTGTTTTTTCTTTCCTTGCCCCCACCCCTCTCATGACACTATGAATAGAAGAGTATCACTAAAAGTGGCTTGTGCAGTATTCCTTTTAGTTTCAGAAGAACATCGCAATAAAATTTGCTAACTCTCATTCCTCCTATCATTTGTTGATCGGTACAAACTATATGCAGAGTAACCCAGTCGCCAGATGGCATATTTGCCAGGGTTCAATTAATAGTATTTCATTCTCAACTGATGGGACCTACTTAGCTACTGTTGGAAGAGATGGTAATGCATTCTTCTTGTTCATTTGCAGTAAATTTTTTCACATCTTATTTTTCTAATTTATTGAGAATCTTATTAGCCCAAAATTTCACTGAGTGCAGGGTATTTACGAGTTTTTGACTATTCAAAAGAACTACTTGTATGTGGTGGAAAAAGTTATTATGGTGCTCTGCTATGTTGCGCTTGGAGGTGAATGACTGACCTGATTTTCAAGTCATAAGTCATCACTAGAAAATTTTCTGGTATTATAATAGAAGTTACAGTCCAGGCCTATTGCAGTTTGTCGGCTGATGTATCTTGTTTTAACTTTTTTATTAGTTTTTCTATCTTCTTATAGAGAATTAAATGTGATACATACAAATTCTGTCTGTCAGCATGGATAGAAAGTACATTTTGACTGGAGGTGAAGATGATTTAGTTCAAGTGTGGAGTATGGAAGACCGGAAAGTTGTGGCATGGGGTGAGGGGCATAACTCCTGGGTAAGATTTTCGTCAAGCAATTGCAGTAATTGATTGATTGTTGCTCATGGCCATGGCCATCTTACTGAACTGCAAAATGATGGTGCTGGCAGGTCAGTGGAGTGGCTTTTGATTCTTATTGGTCATCACCAAACTCAGATGAGACAGGGGAGAATGTCATGTATCGGTTTGGTTCAGTTGGTCAGGTACTTATATGGATGTTAATATTGCTATCGAATTCTTAACTTGCCATTAAAGGTTGAATTTCTCCTTAACCATGTGATTTCACATTCTGGGGAGGTTAAAATGATAGGCATATATTAGATGTATGATTTGTGATGACTAGGAGAAATGCTGCTTAATTGGAGAACAATACAGTTCAAATGGTCTCATCTTTGTTCTGACACTTTGAGGACCTAAAGCTTAAGGAATGAGAATTTGGGCATAATTTCAGAGGGTATTGGGCATTTAACATGGCCATGGAGCCAATATATGGTATTATAATAAAGATATACATACATTTATGAATACCATTGCCTGAAGTCGGAAGAGTTGAAGTAAGATCAAATAGGCAAATATGATGTGGTAGCCTGTTTGTTCAAAGTAGAAAAATTCTTCAATTCCTGTTTGCTAAAGCCCCAAAAACAAGAAACATTGCAACTTTATGTGTTAATGGACAGGATACACAATTGCTTCTGTGGGACCTGGAATTGGATGAGATTGTAGTGCCATTACGCCGCCCTCCTGGTGGATCTCCCACTTTTGGCGCTGGAAGTCAGTCCTCACATTGGGAAAATGTTGTGCCTGTTGGCACTTTGCAACCTGCACCAAGCATGAGAGATGTCCCCAAGCTTTCTCCACTAGTTGCACATCGTGTTCACACAGAACCCCTTTCTGGCTTAGTATTTACCCAGGAATCTATTCTTACCGTATGCAGAGAGGGCCACATAAAAATCTGGACTAGACCTGGAGCACCAGAACAATCATGCAACTCTGAAACCAGCTTAAGTGGCAATTTGAAGGATAAGCCACTGTTGACGAGCAAGATTGGCAATGCCAATTACAAACAATGAGTAGTTAAACAAAGGGACTGTCACAGAAGCAAGGCCAAGCTTGTCTCTTTTCATGGTTTTATATTTCAATTTTCTAGTATGGCCATTCATCTCTTTTCATTTAGTTGTTTTTCCCAGAAGTGGGACTAGGAGATCAATAACTTTTAGCTGGGAGATTAATCAAGTTGTTCCATTGTATATTAAGGTATAAATTGTCATTGATCCACTGGAAGCTTGGAAGGGAGAGAACCCACCTTGTAAGTACAAAATGGCTGTCGCTAGGATATATATACATATTTAACTGCTGACAGGAATAATTGCAAGTTGCCTCTTTCAGGTTTATATTTCTTGGAGGTTCATTTGAGCGGTAATTTGATTCTGTTGGTAATGTATCCATTACCATATGGTTTCTGTTCGATATCCTTGACTTTTCATGGTGAGAAAGCCTTAGCTTCATGTAATAGCTAGATGGGATTCATATTTATATTGGCTGTGCCACGAATTTTGAGCATGCCTTTCTGTGATTCACATTTTATATGGGATTTTGATGCAAAGTAAATTTACGTGGGAAATATTTGGCTCTGAGATATGATTCTTCAATTGTAGACAAGTTTCCTACTCGTACTAATGGGCTTATTAGGGTTAAGAAGCTTTAATACCTTTTGTAGCCTATTATTGGAGATTTGAGTACTTCTTACTTTCATGTACTGTATGTGTTTGTTCATCTATTTTATCTGAAATGATGGTCTTGTTAAAGGTTGCCAGGAGCTTTCCTTGATTATATACCATTCAAATTACATTACTACCAGGGAATTTAAGTGAGAAATTTTACTTCTTCCCTTGTATAATAGCAACTGTATGACTTTGTGCTTCAACTTCCATCCTAAACCATAATGAGTCAGCAAACCACTTGTGGCCATAAAAACGCACTTACATAAAAAATCTAATCATTCAAGATATTGATGTGCCACAAATTTGTGTTACTGTATCAATATTCTTCACCACAAACTCGCCGAGGAACCACACGGTTCCGGTAGACCTGAATCCAGAAAAGATCTATTCCGGTCCCAAAATACAATACGGAAGGCAGCAAATGATTTACTGGCCAGTGGCCAACTAACCAGAAAACCATCCATTCTGTGTTGTATTACTCTACAGATTCAATTATCCCCTGCAATTTTAGTTTCTGGGTGATCAGAGTACTCTGATCACAGGCTGAGGAACAGCTTTCACCAGCGTGCATTATGTCCATTACCCTCTAATCTTCCGTACGTGGCTTCCTCTTAGACAGGAATATATATATATATATAAAGAATCTAGTTATTTGGTAAGTTATTATAGAATCATAGGCAATGAACAAGCACTTCGTTGTAACTTATCAGCAAAGCTCTCTCTCTACCCTGTTGAAGGACCAAACTCCAGTTCTCCATCAAATAGTATAGCCATAAAACTTATTCTATAAAAGATTGAATTCTGACCAACAGGTAGAAAAGATGAGCATACTTCTTTAATTGGCAAAGGTCGGAACTTTCCTGGCGTGCCTTGTGCAACAATGAACAGTTTCTTTTTATTGTTTGGCTGAATTCTCCAGACACCCTTTTGAAGAGGGGGGATCAAATGAAGTAGAAGAAGTGAGACGCTTGCACAGCGCTGGCAAAGTTCTAATCTTTATTTAGTTTCCAAACTTAGGGAAAGAGAGAGAGTTGTCGAAACATACTCATCCTTTGAAGTTTCCTTTTTTTCTAAGGAGAAATAATGAATTAAGATTGGAAAGGGAGTACAACTTTCTTAAACCAGAGTCAAAATTTGCATGATGGAAACCAGCAGCGGAGTCATGAAGATTGACAGCCGTCATGCATCTCACAACTAGCCACAACACTGAGTGAACCTGATAATAAGAGAACAGAACAGCCAAGTAAAATGGTTAAATGGTTAAAGAACAGCCCAATTTGAAGGTAACTTCTCACTTAAACATGATGTGTATATTATGTGCTAAAATCATGTCTTATACTAAAGCGGTGACTTTGGTACCATCAAATTGCCCAAATCAAGTTACTAGCAAGATCGTTGGTATATCTGATGTTAAATTGTTAACTACCATAGGGTGCAAGTTTGTGTTGAGGACGTGAGACATGTTTTAGATTTGCGTCTCAACCTCATCTCAGCTTGGAAGCTTGATGATGCTAGTTTGACAAACGTCTTTAGTACAGGTAAATGGAAACTTACTAAGGGCAGTATGATCATAGCTCGAGGAAGAAAGGATTTGTATGTCACACGAGGAAAGTTATGCAAAGGGAAAGCAAAAGTTACCTGTGAGTACTCAAGCTTAAAACTATAGCATAAGAGGCTAGGATACACATGAGCGAAAAGGGATTGCAAATTTTGGCTCGAAAGGAACTTCTTCCCAATATTAACGGTAAAACACTTGAGCCATGCATTCATGATTAGGTGGCAAATAACTTAGGGGGCGTTTGGTTTGAGTATGGGGTTGGGTATGGATATGGGTATAATAGTAGAAGGGAATGGAAATGGGTATGAAAAAAAAAAGATGTTTGGTTTGTAACTTGGATTTCTGTATTAATATCAATAATGATGTTTGGTTTGTTGCATTAATGGGAATGAAATATAATATAATACCATTTTTTCATATCATATTTAAAATGGAATATAAAGCATAAAACAACATCAAAATATGAGTGCTC
>JANIHZ010000005.1:68395584-68405675 GCA_027478365.1 Erythroxylum rufum | reverse complement strand
ATATTTCATTTCAAATCCAAGAATTCTTCATTTCTTTACACATAATTAATCACCAACAATTTTTCATTTAATAGAAAAGTTCGGGGTCCAACATATATCATCTTTGTGTTGTTGCTATTGTAACTCAAATCATCCACGTATAGGCATACTATAGGGAAATCATTGCCTCATATTTTCATATATAGTGTGACTTATTTGGACTTTTGGTGAAACCATGCTTTACGAGGTATTTGTCAATCTTGCTATTCTACGCTTGAGGAGCTAGTCTAAGTCCATATAATGTCTTTTTCAACTGATACATTCTGCCTTCTTTTCCTTAAATTTTGTACCCTTTTGGTTGCTCCACATAGACTTCTTCTTCAATTTCTCCAGTAAGGAAGGTTGATTTCACATCCAATTGATATACTTAAAGCTTTAGTTGCGTAGTTAAGGCTAACACTACTCTTATCATTTCCATGCAAACAACTAGAGTGAATGTCTCGTTGAAGTCAATACCTAGTTGTTGTGAGTAGCCTATAGTTATAAGTTGAGCTTTGTCTTTCTAAATAGATTCATCCTCATTATATTTTATTTTGAAGATCCTTTTTATCCTAATGAATTCTTTTTCTTTTAGCTTTTGTATGAGTTCCCATAAACTATTTTTCTCAAATATTTTGATTTCTTCATCCATGGATTTTCTCCAAACTTCTTCTTTAGTAGCTTCTTCATATTTTAAAGGTTCTCCAATGAAAAATGCAACATTTGAATATCTTGAATTTGGTTTATGATGCCTTGTTGATCTTCTAGGTTGAGGCACTTCTTCCTCTGCCTGATTTTCTTCTTTTTGATGTTGTCGATCATGTTCTGTTGATGATGATGATGGTGTGCTCATGCTTGGATCAAATGCTTCGTGAGACTCAATGACCTTTTCATAAATCTTGGCTCTTTTTTGGTTTCAAAGTTCCACTGTTAGCTTGGTATTTCGTCAAATATGACGTCTCTTGAAATGATTAATTGTTTTGCTTTTAGCTTGTATAATCAATAACCTTTTGATTGCTCACTGTAGTCAATAAATATGCAATTTTTTTCATCTAACTTTTCTCGATTCTATTTTGGAATGTGCGAATATGCTACACATCCAAAGTCTTTAAGATCGTCATAAATTAGCTTTCTTTTGAACCATACTTTATAAGGAGTCATATTTATGACTGCCTCAGTAGGATAACGCTTTAAAATGTAATTAACTGCAATGCCTATAGATTCTTTAGTAGATTCTTGCCTTTATAACATTGATCGAGTTATCTCATCAATGGTTTTATTCTTCATTTTATTGACTTCATTTTACTGTAGTGTATGTTGAACAATTTTCTCCTTTTTAATGACTTGTCCTTGCAAAATTGATGAACCTATGATCGTTAAATTCTCCCACATGATCAATTCTTAGGTTTTTAAGAGAATGCCCATGTTATTTTTCTGCTAGGGACTTAAACTCCTTCAAGCAAAAGAATGCATCCGATTTTTGTTAGATGAAATACAACCACATTATTCAGTTATAATCGTCAATGAAGAGAAAAAAAATCTTTACCTCCAACATTAATAGTTTTTTATAGACTTTAAATGTTAGCATGCACCAATTGAAGGGGAGTCTAGGCTCTCCAAGATGCTTTTAGAAATGACATCCTATACAGTTACCATAAATGTATACTTCACATACTTTATTTTCAGAAGAAATAAAAAGAAACCCAAACACCATGCTCTTTTTCTTTTGGAGTTTGAGGCCATTAAAATTTAGATGGCCATATCTCATATGCCACATCATAGATTCGTCCATATTCTCACATCTCAATGCACATTGTTGACCAAATGGCATCTTTAAAGGAAAAACCTCGTTGGGGGTCACTTTGATAAAAGATATGACTTAGCCTTTCTTCTTGTTAATAATAATGCATCTATTGTCATCCAAGATGATTTTATTATTTTTGCAAATCAATTAGCCCACACTTAATAGATTTGAGCAACGCCTAGCATATAAAAAACTTAATGGAAGTATTTTTTAGTTACCATCTTGGAATCTAACAACAATAGTGCCTTTTTTTTGTTATAAGGAAAGCAAACGAAACAGATTACAAGATGAGTTTAGGAAAACAGATCCCCATAGTGCCTTTTCCTTCAACAAGGTGTATATTTCCATCACCAAGTGTAACTTAGATTTCACACTTTCATCTAATTAGATAAAGCAACTTTTGTTTTCTGTCATGTGGTTTGAACAACCACTATCAATGTATTAAACATCCCTTAATTCTTACGCATATTGCACAAAGTATACTCTATGATCAAAAGTTTCATTATTTTCTAAGAAATTTGTTCTTCCTTTTATCATTATCAAAAATCTTTTTCATAATGAAGGTCCCTTTTGCACCTTTTGCATTTGTACCGGTAACATTTTGTATTATGATTATTTTTCCTGCACAATTTGCAATAAAAGCTTGATGTATCATTGTTCCCTTGCTTTCCTTTCCCTTTAACATGGTTAGTAAGTGCTCCTCTTATTTAAGAATTTTTACTTTGCCTGTATTTTTATCTCCATCATTTTTGGAGATATTTACTTTTGTTTGGAATACTTGCTCTAGTGGATGCTCAAATTTTTTAGTCTAACTTCTTGAGCTTCTAAATAGCTTATTAATTCCACTATAACAAGTTTTGCTAAATCTTTTAATTCTTCTATGGCAGTCATAATATGATCATATTTTGCAGAAAAAATCTTAATAATTTTTGTATCATTTTCTTATCTTCTATCATGTCCCCATAACTTCTATTTTGATTGAAGAAATGAGAGACATGAGAGAAAAAAGATTATATTGATTAATCTTCCCGTACTATTAATGTGTCCAAATCTTTCTATAAGGATTAGAGTTTGATGGGTATTACCTTGTCCATACCTTTGAACTTGTTTTTAAGTGTCTCACATGCCTCTTTTGTGTTGCTTGTTTGTATAATCCTTGAAAAATCTTGTTGCTAACTTATTGTTATATGAATAGCAAGGCCTTGGCATCACGTTGCTTCTTTTTCTAACTCATTGTTATATGAATAGCAAGGCATCACGTTGCTTCTTTTTCTTATACTCCTATTCTACTTCTTTCCAAGTTGTCAATTCTTCTTGGCCTGTTATGACTTGGTAACCACTCTTTATAACATCCCACAAGTCTTGTGAGATAAATAGTCTTCATTTGGATGCTCAAATAATTATACGTCTCCGCGTTAAAAACATGAATTAAAGTTTGGGTCTAGTTGAAGGTTGGTAAATTAAGTAAAGCAAGGAAAGCCATTGAGAAGGACCAACATTGTTCTGAAAGAAAAGAATTTGTAAAAAAAGAACTTTATTGCTTTGGTTGACGAAATGCTTACAATGTTTTTTTTTTCTTACTTTACTAACTTACCTTATTATAGCTTTAGGAATTGGGAGGTGACTTCTAAAATATTATAGATATTTTTCCTAGTATTTATTTTATTTTTTAGTTTCTATCATTTGGACTTAAAATTTATATAAGATATTTCTTCATAATTAATTGCACACACTTTCTAAGGCTTTCTAGATTAATGTTGTACACCACTTCTCTAGACTTTCTAGGTTAATTTTCTTTACAATTTCCTAGAATTTCTAAATTAACTTTCAACAACTTTACAGCTTTGTAAGTTACATAGATGATGTAATTTTATCTAGCAATGATCTAATTACTATTTCCCATATAACGGAGCATCTTGATTCCACCTTTCGCATTAAAGATCTTGGGTAGCTTAACTATTTTCTTGGCATTGAGGTAGCTTGTAATAAGAAAGGAATTGTGCTTAAACCATCAAAAATACAATCTAAATCTTCTGGAAGAAACATGTCACTTGGATGCACAACCTTGTAGCTTTCCTATAGAACAGTGACATGACTTAACAGTTGGAGTGGGTGAACCAGTTAATGATGCATGGAAATATCGTTGTCTTATTGGGAGATTACGTTATTTGACAATTACTTAACCTGACATCAGTTATCTAATACGAATTATAAGTCAATTTGTTCAAGATCCATGAGTACCGCACTTAGATAGCTTATTGAATCTTGCGTTACCTTCAGAGAGCACCAAGTTAAGATAATTGCGATTGCTTCGGAAATTATACATAGATATGTTTGTGACACGATCAACTGATACCATAAACCGCAGCATTGAAGGTAGAATCACAGCACAGTATTTATTTCCTTTGTTTAGGAACTATATCTGACTTGTATAATGACAGACTATTCTCAGCAACTACTGTTGTGATTGACATTTATACATTTAGCATCGTTGTACAAGGACAAAGATGCAGTATGTAGTGTTACGCAAGATGGAAAATTTTGTGGTATTGAATTTCAGTAAGAGCAAAAGCGAGAATAATGGAACAATCCATTCCCCTTGCTTTTTATGGGGATGAACAGTATAAGTTCAAAGAAAGACACAATGGTGCTTCTTTTCCTATTCGGCTTTGGAGGGAGTAGGGATCGTTGAAACAACATCATTTACAGAAAACTCTTAACAATATACAGTTATCCCTAGAGCTGTACTCACTGCAGGTATGGGTGTAGCCATATATGGTGCTTCCTTCCCAGTATCCTGAGGATGAGTTCCAGGATTATAAGTCAATCCATCTTTCAGAATGTGCTCCAAACATTTTGCAACCTCTGACATGGATGGACGTTCACTAGGATTTTCCCTGACAGTCAACTCTGCGATATCAGCAAGCTTAAGTAGAGGTTCAACATTCCTTGGAAGAGCAATGTACCTATCAAGTATTGCAGCTGCTTTTCCGTGCTTTATAAGGGGCACTGCCCATTCAATTATATTTGGAGGATTAGAATCTCTATCATAAGCTTTTCTTCCACTAAGAATCTCTAACAGTACAGTTCCAAAGCTGTGAACATCACTTTTCATGTCTCCAGTATCATTTGCAGTAAGAAGTCCAAAATCTGCTACTCGTGCTCCCCACTCAGAATCCAGTAAAATGTTTGAACTCTTAATGTCTCGATGGACAATTGGAGGCTGAGCTTCCATGTGCAGGTATTCTAGTCCCTTGGCTGCCTGCATTGCAATCTTTAGCCTCTGTCGCCAATCCAAAGGTGAAAGCCCACCGTGAAGATGGTCGTGGAGTGTGCCATGGGGCATATATTCATAAACAAGCAACCTCTCTCCCATCTCTGAGCAGTAACCTAACAAATTCACTATATTGCAATGCCGAGCACCGCATAGGATTTCCAATTCTTTCTCAAAATCCCGGCTAGTATTGTGGATTATTGTGGCAGCGTTAGCCCTTTTAACTGCAACTTGTATTCCATCAGGCAGAACAGCTTTGTAAACAAAACCGTAACTTCCCCGGCCAAGCTCATTGAACTCTTTGAAACCATTTGTGGCATCTTTCAGCTCTGATAGTCGGAAAACTTGAGCTGGTCCAGGACAAGTAGCCTTGGTTGGAGAAAGGTAGGAATCAGAAGCAATGTCAGTTTCCAATTCTGGCTTGCCTATGCAAGACTTGAACTGTTTCTTTGATCCTTCTTTTTTCCAGACAATCATACATGGAATGAATAAGCAGCTAAATAAAATCAACAGAAAACCAAGTCCAGAGCAGCTGACTATGATTAGTGATTTTCGCATGTGATGCCATTGCTTCTGAGTTGATGGATGCATCCCGCAGATCGCCCAACAAGTACTATTCTGGCAAAGAGAGCAAGCTGTGCATACTCTATCAGTATTCTCAGTACAGGGACTAGACAAGAAAAAACCTTCAGAGCAATTTGATCCACATGATAGGCAAATCTTTAAATCCTTCCTAAAGCACAAGTTCATTAGATCCGGCTCAGTCAGGACACTCGCATTGAAAACAAACTCCCCAAAATTACAAGAACCAGGACTACACACTCCTGGACTACACAGCTCCAATGGAGGATCATATTCTGGTGGGGAGGTCCCATTAACAAACCAACAATCCAGAACCAGATCACCTTCCCTTATCCCACATGTCGTGAAATCGGACGAAGCAATTGCCATATACCCAGAACCACCATTTGGAATTGATGATGAATTTATACTTCCCCAACACTCTACTGCATGATTATCTTCCCTAATTCCACAAAAATGATTAGCACCAGCTGTTAAAGACACAAACTTGGTCCCAATTGGAGGGTGAGAAAATGAGTGATTACCACTTCCCCAGCATTCAGTCTCCTTAGAATCCTCCAATATCCCACAAACAGAAGTCCTACCTGAAGCTAAAGCCTCATAATTCTTAGACACGCTTGAGACTCCCAAACTAGCTGACCCTGGTCCCCAACAAGAAATTCCTCCTTCTCTAACCCCACCACAAGTAAACCCTTCTCCAGAAACAACTTGATTAAATACAACGTTACTAATAGACTGATCATAGAAGTCACTACTCTCTGTAGAAGTCAAACTATCATTAGAACCCTTAACAATACCCCAACAATCAGTAGTACCCGAGTGGTGATCAGAATAATAAGATCCCCTAATGGCACAAACGTGATTCTTCCCTGCTGCTATATACGAGTAAGCAGTGGTTTGATAAATCACAGGAACGAGATTTAAACCAGAGTAAATCGAGCTCCAACAGAACGCTCGCGAATTGTTCGCTAAAATACCGCACATAAACCCTTCTCCACCGGATAGAGCCGCCATAGCACCTATGTTGCTAAAGTAAGCAGACCGACCGGAAGATGCAGAGTCCGCCGCAGCCGCCGACTCCGGCAACGTGGTGTTCTTCGTCCAACATATAACGTCTTGATTCCCACTTGCATCAATGGCGCAGAAAAAGCCCTTTTCGCCAAATGCTGCAGATATTGTCCCCATAGATCCAAACCCATTTGCACCTATACAACAAAGAATGAAAAGAAACAATCTTGTCAGGAAAAACCGCATCATTTGGATGTGCAGCAATGTACTGATGTTTGATCACACTGGCAACTTCATAAAAGGCCTATCACAGAGATTATTGTTGCTTGCTGACTGAGTAGGGTAAAAGGTGTATAACTTACTAAGAAGATGTTGTGAGGTTGTGTAGCTGACGATGGCAGAACATGGGAGTCGCCATTTTTACAGTTAACCGTTAGAGGCATGTAAAATCTTTAAAAAACTGTTATCTAAGTTTTACCGCGAGTAAAGTTAAGTGTCTGTTGTCCTTTTGTGTCCCTTCACAAGTTACAGAATATATGGGTACAGGGTTTTTAGTACTTCAGGCAACTCTGTTAACAACAGTTCTGGTATTTGGTTCTTTCTCAAGTTTTCCATCACCAAACAAAACATGAATCTACTGTTGTTCGAAAGTTAACTGTTTTTTAATTATGATCTTTTCTTCTTTGATTAATGGTATACACCTTTTACACGAGTGAAAAAAGGTCAAAACTCTAGACCTGATTAATTACGAGGGCATGTTTCTGTGGGAGAAGCCCGGCAAAACGTTTTGTACAGAGACACGTGAGCGGTTTGGTCAGCTGTCTGCTTGTCTGATTCTTAAAGGAACCAAAACTAGGAAGGACTAATGTACCCAGTTTTAGTCACTGCCACTGCCAATTCCTTCACACTATTGTCACTGTGTGATTGTCAAAACAAAAAACTGCTCAAGTGGGTCATGTCCTAATCCTTACAAGTTTACAAATATCCTATCTTACAAGCCTGTTCTCACATAATCTTAATGGGACCCTTTCCTCGGTTCCTCAGGATCCTCCTGCATTTAGGGTCTTTAAACAGCCTAACGTGGTTAGGACTTGGGGTCCTACTGATCATTTGCAAATTGCAACTGACTAGTCGTCCTTTTACTTTTTATTGTTGTTAATGTATGTATGTCTTATTGATTGAGGATATCATGAGATAATCAATTTGTTAAAATAAAAATAGACAATCACTTTATTTTTAAATAAAAAGAAGAAGACCCTTTGCATAAAGAATTTCACTTAAGCAGATTGAATAATGATATGATGATCAGTCGTAGTTGCAGGCCGATAAATAACACCGCGGTGCATTATAGGACTCGAGAAGAGATGGTTGATGAAGGAAGCTGATGGATGAGGATGGGGATGGAAATGAGGTCCCAGTGGTTAAGGTGACACTGATTTAGCATGTGGTGTGTCGTGGAAGAAGATAGAGACATGCGTAATTTACTTTGGATTGGCCTCTGTACCTACTTAATTCAGAACCGGAACATTTGTCTTCTTGCCCCTCTTCTCATTTTTCTTTCTCATTCGATGGATTGTCCTGTGCTATTTATTGATCGGTACTTAAAACACAGCAATACCCTTTAACAAATTATAAGTTTAAACCCAAAATTTCAATTCGAATCACAATTCCATAAACAAAGAACAAATTTGGAATTAATAGTCGTATAATGACCCCACGACGCAAAGGGATGAAGTCAATTGACTCAATTCAATGAAAGCTAAGTGCATGACAGAATTTATTAACGTTTTGTTAGAACCACGATCCTGAGGTTTATGCAGTTCATTGTTCGTAAGGGAATCAGGTCCGGACAATTCTCGAGTTAGATAAAAACAAACCCTCGAATTCAATGCTATCTCTTAGAGTAATAGTTCAGTTCTTTGTCCCTTTTATCTACCTAACTCTTATTGTACACAAATTGCCAAGAGAAAGGTCAAAACGCACGAGTCCTGTTTTGTAGATTGGACGATACGATATTACTAGTCTGGTCTTTTTTTTAATGGAATAATACTAGCAGACCAAGTGCTTACAAGAGGTTGTCACAAGCTTCAGTCACAATCGTTATTCTAATAAAGATCACATCTTAATCTGATGAAGGTAACTATGTAATTACAATGTCTTTAATGAATTAAGCAGATCGAAGATTGTTCAAACATTTGCAATAAGACGGTATCTTCTCACAATGATTACAAATTGGTACGTATCTGGAGACCAACCAAACCTCAAAATTCTACGAAAGGGAGAGGCAAGGCACTGGATGGAGCACCGAAGCCGGAAATAATGGGAGGTTAAGAGGTGGGCATTGAGGCCTTGGATGTGGGCGAGCTTGGACACGAGCTAGTAGGATGGGCATAGCCTCTTCAGTCTTAATGAAGTAATTAGTAATGGTTTTACTCAATATATTTGAAGAAATACGTTTGTAATGAGTGTAATGAGTAAAGTATAATTCTCATTGATAAAAGATATCAAAGACGTATAGTCTTTACACATACATCGTAGATATATAGATAAGATAGGATAAAATAAAAACTATCCATATAAATGTATAACACATAAAAATTTTCATAAAATTCTAATTATGTTTTTCTATGTAACACATAAAAACCTTAGTTTCGTCTACTTCATCGATCCCTCTCAAACTTATGAGTAGTTGTAATAGGGAGCTTATGTGAAAATTAGACGAAACTAAGGTTTTTTAATCATAAGATCAACAATTTGGTCTTAAGAAAAAATATATTTGATGAAGAGTCTTTTTAATGACCAAATCTTAAATAAAATCAATCTCAATCTTAATCTCAATGTGTTTTATACGAAAGTGAGAAACTGGATAGGTTGCATCAAATTATCACATTATTATAGAGTAAGTTTGACGTGAGACATATCTATCTCATTAAGAAGAGAGGTGAGCCAACATATTTTAGCAATGACAAAAGCAATACTCCTGTTTTCGGCTTCATTGTCGGACATGACAATAGTATATTATTCCTTGACATCCTAAGAAATAAGACTAAAATAAAGGAAGATACGCTTAGTTCATAGAGGACAATAAGAATAGAAGTTCATAGAGGATAATAAGAATAGAAATGAGAATGAATATAGTAAAGAATGAGAATTGATATAATCATTATAATTATGATAATTGGTTAAGATGAAAGAATAATTATCATTATCATTGACAGTGGTTGGTTTGTTAAAAATGTTAAGAAATAAAAATTTATTAAAATTTTGTTTTATATCAAATTTTAAATATATTTTGATTGATTATATTAAATTTATGCACCATATTTATAATGACAGAATATTTAAAATCAAGTATATTGCAGTATTTTCTTTTTAATAACTCTTAAAAAAATACTCCAGTATTTT
>JANIHZ010000005.1:68329429-68341451 GCA_027478365.1 Erythroxylum rufum | reverse complement strand
TTAAAATCTAAATAAATATAAAAATAAGTAAATAAATAAAAAGACAAGAAAGAGAACAAATAAGTAAATAAAACAAAAACATAATTAAAAGGAAAAGTAAATAATTAAATATAAAATAATTAAATAACAAATACTACAGACAAAAGTACTTATAATAATTACCAGACATAAGAAACGAAAAAACAACAAAAAAACTAAGAAAAAAATGAACTTTTAAGTTTTACTGAATTCTATAATATTAATTAGAAGTATAAAAATTGTCCACTAAATGACAAATTTTAACTCATGAGATTAATATATTTTAGACTCATAAACATCAAAAGTACATAAAATTTTAATAAGGTAAACGATTAATAAAATTAAATTTTAGAATTATTTGACAATACAAAATAGTAATAAGTTTTTTTTATTTTTTATTTTAAATCCTTTATTTTTAAACTAAAGATAGATATTAACTTAATTATGGAATTTATGATTATAGCAAATTAAAATTTCTGATAATATTTTCGTATATTGAGTAAAATTCTAAATTTAACATAAAATTAAGATAGATTTCTGAATTCCCTTGTAACTCGTGTTTATTTCCTAGTAGGCTGAGACTCTACTCAGACACGAAGGAAGCAGTTCAAGCACATTCCAACAGCCTAAACAGTCATCTAGAGTCAGCACGATCAATCACTGAAATCTCACATCGGCGACAGGAATGAATCCTAAGCTTATACATGGGATCCATAGATCAAAAACATTTGAACTAATTATAGCTGTGAAGTTTTCCTTTGGTTATGGCAAGGCATTCACCAGGTGTAAAGAAAATGCCGGACACCACATATAAACCTAAAACTACTTCTAGTCATTTATCCTTATTCTACCTAAGACAAGCACGATAATAAATGGAATACACAGCTCTTCCCAAAGAAAAGAAAAAGACTACTACACCGTACACAATTTGAGAAGACTGAAGACCAAAGCAAAACAAGTAATCTGAAGAGAAAAGGGAAACATGAGTCAAAGAATTAACTCACAACTCATAAACAAGCTCACTTCCTGAGCCTAGATTCCGTGGTCGCTACTTCGACTACCCTTATATGTATGTATTTGATGCCTTACTTTAGAAAGTATGCGCAGGGCCAAACTTGTATAAGTGAATGAAAAAGACCAAATGAACGTTATTTTGCAGCATCTATACCAAAATCGAAGACAAATGATCTTTCGATCAAAGTCATTGAAACAGAATTTACGTTTGCACCTGAACCACTACTGTTTCACACGAGGGAATATATCACCATACATGTTAATTCCTATGCAGTGGTTAAGAAATATCCAGTTAGAATAAAGAACGACCAAAATAGCTTAACCAGAAATCAAACCACTACATTAAGCACCAGTATAGAATCAACGATTAGGTCCCAGTCAAACAAATATGCTGCCTTGGCCCTCAACCACTCTCAAATGCAACTCGTGTCAAATGCCAAGTTCAAGAACAAAAGTTATGAACTAACAAGGTGGCAATTAATTATCATACAGCACTGAACCTAATATCATTAACCTGCACATTTAAGCTCGGAGCTATAAGAGAACTGCATATGAGTAGCTGTAAGTTAAGCAATCTACTGTTATTGCTTCATGTTTCATTATGAACACAAAACTACCAAATTCACACGAGAAACCTTAATCTGGAGCAAAGCAATACTAACTACATCACTAGAAAGTAGCAATGGTCTAACATTATCACAGCCCTTACTTAATGATTCTAAAATCATAATTCCACATAAACATGTAGATCATTGCTCTGTTCACAATAAAATGGTTATAAAATTGAAGTTCCAAGCAATATCCAGAAACATTAACATACTTGAGACTTGCTAAATCCCTCGAAAAATACCAGAATTTGTAGATTCATCTAAAGCAATAACCTTTTCAACAACTCAAAACTGGTAATACCATGAAAGAAAAAGTTCTTTCTTTCTCAATTTCTTTCCATCAATCAAGTGGAATTTCGATTTCACCATCAGTGATCTCTTGCTGCAAGTCCTTAGGATCCTTACCGTCGACCGTACACCCAACGGACACGCAAGTGCCAAGTATCTCCTTGACGGACCCACTCAAGTCTTTAGCCATCGATCTGGGCCGCATGACCTTGGCAATCTCGATCACATCATCAAGCGAGATGTTCCCGTTGTGCTTGATGTTCTTGGTCTTCTTGCGGTCTCGCTCCGGCTCCTTCAACGCCTTGATGACCAGCGCCGCCGCGGAGGGAACCACCGTCACCTTCGCCTGACGGTTCTGAACGGTGAGCTTGACGGTGACACGTAATCCCTTCCAGTCCTTTGCAGTCTCTTTCGCAATGTCTTCTCCGATCTTCTTCGGAGAGAGACCCAAAGGACCGATCTTTGGGGCCAGAGAAGAAGCTGCACCGACCTCCCCTCCGGTAACCCGAACGAAGACATCCACCACCTGACTCGGGTCGAACTTTGGAGGCATTTTGGCTGTGTTTCTGAGTTTCTACGGGAGAGAAGCTAAAGATCAATGGAGGCGCGGTGAGGAAGAAAATGATAATGAGGCTAAAATATGGAGTGTGAGGAGACAGGACTTTAGGGTTTTTGGCATGATATTGCGAAATGACAAAGATGTCCTTGGACGATAATGTTTTGGGCCATATCAATTCGGTCCGAAATCATGAGCCCAGTTGCTGCCCGCATAAGATCTCCGTGTTTATTATTGCATAGGCAAAAGGACCATTTTTAACCATAAGATTTACATTATCCGACAAATTTAACTTTAATGTTTAGGAGAATGCAAATTAAATCTTAATATTTGAAAATTGTTTAAATATAATCTTAAAATAATAAAAATTTTGACAGCTATGTGACGCCCTCAATTTTCTGTCACATCAGCAATGATCTGATAGATATTTATACTAACGTGACATTATGAGACTTGTCTATGTAAAAATTAAAAAATTTTATTAATAGTTTTATTTGTGGGTCTCACTATAATTAATTAAACCTAATTTTGCTTAACCTAAAAAATTAACTTAACTAATTAACCTTTTAAGTTAACAGATAAGTTAACCCTAACTTTTATTAACCTAAAAATTTAAATTAATCAAATAAATTATTAAGTTAATAAATTTAAAATATTAATTGCGACAGATTTACTAATTAAGTCCCAATTTTTAGTATCAGAGTAAAATTTCCCAAATTTTGCCAATCTCTTCCCTCCTTCATCACAGTCTCCGATCACCCTACGACAATAGTTGTTGATTATCGGCGAAATTGTTACCAATCGCCCTACAAAATTCTCACCATTTTAAACTTGACAGCGTGCTGAGTCTATTGTAGTAAAGAATTTACATCATCTTGAGTTTTTTGTTGCCTATCTATTTCGCCTGTTAAATTATGTCGCGTGCTTTGGCTACGCTCTTCTTGTGGGCTATACATGGGAGGCAATCCCATGTGGGGATGTGTGTTTTGGGTTGCCTCTCATGTGATCCTTCCTTGAGTTTATTGTATCTACTTTGTTTGTTATATTTTGTCATGTGTTTTGATTGTTTTCTTCTTATAGGCTGCATATGGGAGGAAATCTCATATGGGGGCATATATGTTTTGGGTTGCCTCTCATATGGCCCTGTGTAAATGTGCTCCAATGTCCTTTTTTATGCTTCTTTTTTTTATTGAATGTACAAGTAGATGCAATGGTAGTACCAAGTAGCGGGGAGTGAATGTAATCTTCTACAAAGTCTGCTTTAGTTTCTTTGTCTCTTACCTAAATTATAGCTTGGATTTATCAATTTTAAAACTAAAATTTTTCTCAATCCTAGGTGCAAACCATATAGGTAGAAATTTACACTACATCAAAAATCAGTTGTATATATTGTTCCTTGTTTAAAGAAATATTAGAAGACTTTATATTTGTATCATATTTAACTTTTAATGCTTCATCATAGGATTTTGGTTCATCAAAAATTGAACATCTTGTTTGATTTACATTCCTAATATTTGTCTATCTTTGTTTAAACTAAAAATTGGAGGAAAACTATGCTTCTTATAACACATATCAATAATATGTCTTATTAAGTCACAATGAATACACATTACCTTGATGCCTTCTTTATCCCAAAACCTTCATCTCCCTATAAAATGTTAGTTCCCTTACACTTTTTGTCCGCTATAATTTTCTCTTGTCATATTATTTTCTTCTTTAAATATAGTTATTAACTTATTGTTAAGAAGTTGTCTTTTTATATTAAATAACTAAAGTAAATGTTTTAACCTTATAATTGACCATTTACCAAAGAGACTTATTACTATAATACCTTAACGGAGCTAATTTGCAATAGTTGAGTTTTTATTTTTTATTGGTACAAGGTAGTTAAGTAATTAACAATTTATTATCACTTTTTATTCTAGATTAAGAGTAGAAGCATTGTGTCTTACTTTTTATTATTTGAATTTGTTTATGAATACCTTATTGTGTTCTTCTGTAAATTTAGTTCTTATTGTTAATAAGATATCTTTTATAATGAATAACTAAAGTAAATGTCTTGATTGATGGAAGCGATTTCTTTATTTTAGCAAATGTCATATTATTTTACCAAGGAGTAGCCTCTTTTAGCTTTTTGGAGTATTTTAAATACTGACAAAGTGCTGATTTTTGTAACATACTATTTGTTTTAACCTTATAATTGACTATTTGCCAAAGAAACTTATTACTATGATACCTTAATGAAGATAATTTGCAGTAGTTGAGTACTGCAAATTATCTTCATTAAGGTATCATAAATCTTACTCTTTATGATTTGAATTTGCTTGTGAATACCTTGTTGTGTTCTAGTCTCGAATGTCGATAAAATTATTTTTTAATGGTTGTTTTACAAGTTTTAATGGCTCAACACAAAAGTATAAGGCCTTTTTGTGGTGGAGATTTCATGTTGGACCCTGAATTTAGATATGTTGGTAGGGATATTGCTACATTTGACAATGTTGACATTGACTATGTTAGTAATTGACAAAAATATGAGATGGGGAAGGAGTTAGGGTATAATCAAATTGATAAGGTATATTATAAAGTACTTGGTTGTAACTTTAATGAGTCCCTGAGAGTTATTGATTCAAATGAAAGTTGTATAAGCCTAACAAACCATATGAAAAAACATGGGATTATTGACATATATGTAACTCATCATATAGAAACATCTATCTATACTCCTAACATATTACGTACAACTAGAGGAAAGGACCACGATGATGATGAACAAGGTGTTAATATGGAGGAACCAAGTGCTCATAGGAATGTGGAGGAACAAGGTGAACATACGAATGAAATTTAGAGGAACAGGGTGCACAAATGGATGAGATATGGAGGAATAAGGTTCAGATGTGAATGAAAATTTAGAGGAATATGGTGTACAAATAGATGAGAATATAAAGGAACAGGGTCCAGATGTGAATAAAAATTTATGAGGAACAAGGTGCACAAATGGATAAGAATATATAGTAATATGGTTCAGATATGAATGAAAATTTGAAAGAGCAGGGTGCACATATAGATGAGAATATGGAGAAATAGGGTTCACATATTCAATCAAACTTCTATGTAGACATTCCAGATGACCATCATCTAGTTTAAATTGAATCAACAGATTTTGGTAGTATTATTAATACTTATAAATATCTTAGGGGAGAGGACGCGGGTGAAGCTTTACATAGACCTAGTTCAAATGTTAGGGATAATCATATAGATGCTGAATATGAGTGGAGTTTAGAAATGGATTTCGGAACTGCAAAAAATTTAAAGATGATGCTATCGATTATACAGTACATACTTGATACAATGTTAGGTTTAAAAAGTGTGAGAGCAATCAAATTAGGTTTATATGTATTGATAGATGCCCATGGGTTTTGTATGCTAGATATGATAAGAATGAGAGATGTTTCAAGGTTAAGACTTATAACCCTAATCACACTTGTTTCACACAAAAAAAACAAACTAAAATTGGTTTCTACCAAATTCTTGAAAAGACACTACAAGGGTAGAATTTTGGAGAAGCCTATTATCATAACCAAAAAATGGTTGAAGAATGCATAAAAAAGCTCAATATTTTTATTAATTCAAGCATTTGTAGAAGAGCAAAGAAGAGATTGAGGAAAGAGAGAGGAACTTATTATATTACTGAATATGTAAAGTTGCAAGGTTATGTACATGAGTTGAAGATAAGCAATCCTGGATTAATAGTTAAATTACAATTATCAAGAAATCAAAATAGTTCATGGCTACAAGTAATGATAAAAGAAAATTTCATTATCGTATTAATACTTCATACTTCATCATGTTAATTTATATATTATATTAATACTTCTTTATATTTTGTCGTAGTTCAAAAGATTATACAATTGTTTTAATGCTATGAAAAGAGGGTGGAAGAATTTAAGACCAATTTTTGGGATTAATGGATGCTTCCTAAAGATAGAAATCTAAGGCCAATTATTAAACGCAGTTGATAGGAATGGTGATAGAGGAATGTATCCATTAACCTAGGTAGTTGTAGAGATAGAAAATACAGACTCATGAACTTGGTCATGAATTTATTAGCATTTGATTTGGAGTTGAAAGATGGTGAAGGACTTATAGTCATATCTGACATGCAAAAGGTATGTTCATGCTAATATACTTATAATTGAAATGATTTTATGAAACATTAACTAATATCTTTTTAATTTGATTTAGGGATTGGTCAGGGCTGTAAAAGAGACTTTATCGAATGTGTGCCAGGCATTTATATCATAATTGACTTGAAAACTGGAAGGGAAAGGATTTATAATTACACTTTGCTAACTTATATTGAAGATTTCAATGAGCAACTAAAGAGGCTTGACAAAATAAGCCATGGATCTGCTTCAGCGTCAGTTGAATATCCTAACAGAGGTGGACAAGATGTTCCCAATCCTTTGAAACTAAATGCCTGATAGTTGAAAACAATATGAATTAAACCTTTAATGGGTGGATCTTACTAGCAAGGGACAGGACAGTGATTAGCATATTTGAGACAATTAGAATAATGGTGATGAAGACGCATGCAAATAGCAGACATTTTGTAGTTGAGTAGAAGTTAGATATTGCACCAAATATAATGAAGAATTTGGAGAAGAACTAAAAAAAAGCAATGCAGTGGAAAATTGTATAGAATGAAGATGGAGCTTATGAAGTTTCAAAGGGTGATGAGAAGCATATTATAAGGATTGGTAGACAATAAACATGTAGTTTTCAAGCATAGGACCTATATGGATACCTATGCAAACATGTGATTAGTGGAATTCATCACTCAAAATAAAGGGTTAGGACATTTGTAGATTCATACTATAGGAAGGGTCTGTTTATAAGTTTATATGAACACGTGTATAATCAATTAAGGGTAAACTTTTCTGGCCTTCAAGTGATGCAGAGGTGATATATACTCCACATAAAAGAGTTATATCCAGTAGACCCAAAATTGCAAAGAGGAAACAAAAAAATGAGTTGAAGAAAATGAAAAATCCAAACAAATTGTGTCATAAAGGACAAGTGCATAAATGCCAGAAATGTGGTAATTCTGGTAATAACTCCAGAAAATGCAACAAGGACACCTCAACTCAACATATTAAGGATTCTTTACAAGTGTGTACACCTTACTTCAATCATATGAATACATTTTCTAAACATAAAATAACTAATATTTATCATTATGTTAATCAAGTTAGAATCGAGACAACTTCACAGGTATACCACTTTTCTGTTTTATATTAATTAATATTAGCTTTAATGATTGACAATATTGTTTTCCTTACAATTATAGTTAGGCGACGCGAATTTGGTTGATGATAATGTTATTCCGAGTCAACAAAGCAATATTGTAAGGAATGTGTTTTTTATTAATTTGTCTTAGTTAAAATAATTACCATGTGTGTTTCTAATATTTTATCTTCATTTCTAGGTTGTTACATTTAGACATGCCAATAAAAAAAAGTTCGAAGATGTTGACCCACACATACTCCAATTATCATTTAAATCAAAAGGTTTATAGTTCAAAGGACATTTTAATATTACTTCACAACAATTTCAAGCTAGAGCAATTAGAAGGAGAACATCATTTACATAATCATCACATCCTGAAATTTCACAGTCAAGTATAAATGAGGCAAACATTGATTAGCGATGCCTTAAAATTTTTGATATTTTGATATTTGTCTCATTGACTTTTACCTATATGTGCTAATGATAATGGTTACAAATGTTTACATTATATTAACACAATGTAATATAACTTTTTTGATATTTTGATATTTTTCCCATTAGTTTTTGGATGTATATGCTATTGATAATAGTGACAAATGTTTGTGTTGTATAAACACAATGTAAATTTTATTTGTATTTTCGCAAGATCTATATGAGCTGCTAAACATTCACTTCAACCTCTCTCTCTCTCTCTTAGCTTGTTTTTTTTTGTGCATATAGATCTTATTCTTGGGAGATGGGCAGCTCAGAAAGTAAGAAAAATTAAATGTCTTTATTTATTTGTTTTAACTATCACAACCTTAGGGAGAAGCCAAAGAACACATGGAGATTGGAAGATCGTGTTGGTGAAGATAGTTCAGAATTTGACAAGATATGCAAGGAGTGAATTATTCATTGTTTATTGGTTTTATATAGTAGTTTTTTTTTTTGCTTAATTAAATGATTAAAAAATAAATTTCAAAACAAATTTTTTTATAATATAGTTGAAATTAATATCAACCATTAAATTATTAAAATTCAATACAATATCCCCATAACATAAGTATAAATATAAAGTACTAGAACCATAACAAATCTTTTTTTAATACATAACAAATCTTATTATAATGTTCATTAACATAAACATTTTTTCTTTTTTCTTTTTTCTCAATAAATTTATGTACTCTTTCAAAAGCTTCATTTGTTCTTCAAAATCTTTATTTGTGGTAGTTTCAACCTCTTTCTTTAACATCAAAAATTCATTCATTAATTTTTTTCAACGACTCTCTATATATTTTTCATCGTACCATTTGAAAATGTTGTATCTCCCATCTTAAAACATTCAATTTCATTAAGTAAACCTTAAACAAAAGTTTTTAATCAAATAACAACAAATTCTTACTGGATAATTAGGGTATCAATAAAATCTCCAGCCAAGTTTATGATCACTCCATCAAGTCCTTAATGGGGCCTTTAGCCCATGATAGCAAACCACATTACCTAAATTTGAACTGTTGTATTAGTATATGATGATGATTCCATATACATGCTAAAGAAAATCACAATATAAACTTAGATACAAAGACAACATCAATGCTAAATCTAAGATCATCTTTGCTAGGTGATGAATACAAATCCTAACATAGCATCATACAAGTCACTTCAATATGACGCCCGCCACTTAAAGAGTCATGCATGCTCATGAATACACCAGCCAAAAGCAGAAAAGAATGTATACAAAAAAATTTCATGTAGAAAGATCTTTTAGAAATTGATGAGAAAAGAAGAAAATAACTATTAATTCTTTTGTCAAAATTTGACCTGGGAATAGATTATATAAAGAGTAAACAAAGACAATCAAAGGAAACCAATTTTAGAAAACTCTGAGGAAGGACAAAGGATTGAATGATATAAGCTACCCAAGTTTCTTTAAGCTAAATCATGCTTACCATCAAAGAGAACTACAGAAAGATGACATCATATATCAATACTTGGAATAAGTTAAACTTCCTTGCAAGAGATGTAATTAATCAGAACTATACAAATCTCAGCCAAAGTTGGTGTCAGAAGAAACTTGCAACAACCATAAATCTTCAAGCAAAGTTTTAAAGAACCATTCCTAATAATCAAACACTATAAACTTGATGCACGTAACATTAAGATACAACCAAATATCAGTCATCTAACGATTTTCCCCCAAGTTAGAATTAAGAAATTGCATTATTAAAACTACAACGAGGATTTTGAATCAAGAGCAAGTGATAGTGGTTGAGAATGAAGCATACATTTCATTCCTCCATTTCATGACATCCCTTTTTGAAAATCCGATAAATAAACAAAGTCTAAGCAAAAAAGAAGCAAAACAATTTGCATTACTACTGATTGTCACCGCAGTGATGGACGCGCAGGGATGAAGGGAGGCAAATGAGGGATACGGTAGTGATGAGCGAATGAGGGAGACCTCCACACACAAAGACAAACCGATGAATGAGGGCAACTGAGAAATTTCACGCACAGAGACAAATCGACGAATGAGGGCAACTGATAGATTCCACACACAAAGACAAACCAACGAATGAAGGATTGTAGGTGGTGAAGAATGAGAATTTTGGGATTCCAGATGGTGAATGAGTTAGGGATTCCAAACGGAGAAGTGAGAGATTTTTTATTAGGTTAATTAATTATTGTAGTTATTAGTTAAATTAATAGATTATTTGTTTAAGTTACTTAATTATAGTGAGTTCCATGGGTAAAAATATTAATTTTTTGCATAAGAGTCTCTCACACTGCTACGTCAAATTCATGTGACAGTGTAGGACTTGCCTACGTAATAAAATAATATAAACATTTGTCAGTTCATTGCTAAACTGGAAGAAAATTAACGACCTCATATAGCTTTCAATTTCTACGTCATTTTAGTGTTACATTTGAATTTTTTAAAAATGTTAGAGCTTAATTTGTACTCACGTTATAGTTAAATTTGTCAAATGATGAAAATGTTCAGGTCAAAAATGACTTTTTGACCTTATAGCATAAGGTACGTAAAGGTAGCAATCTTGCTGTCATGAATTTGATATGAGATTTATTCAAATTTAGTAAATTTGTGATCAAATAGAAAAGAAAAATGTTTCAAACTTGAGGACTCAATTTCGCAGAGACTGTAGGGTTACTCTTTCTCAAATTTAATGGTTTAATTTGTAAAATATTATGTAACCACACCTAACATATAAAAAGTCTTCAACTTTACAAAATTTAATTGCTTTTAATTAGATATAATAATGGAATTTTTTATTAAACTTAGTTTAAAGTTCAATTTTTTATTAGATTTAAATAATTTAAAATATAATCATATTAATATTAAAATAATATTATTTTGGTTAAATTAACTTGGACTAAACCAACCTTTGTAAATTCAAATTTAATATAAAACTCGACACGCATATCATCCCGATCATGCTCAGCTGATGTTGTCAACCCAACATTAGTCCCATATTCCCAGTATTAAGGATAAGGATATGAATGGATTATCATTTACGAGGGCATGATATCAATAATCGAACAATTAATGCAAGCTTCCGCTTTGCTTGTTCTTTAAACTAATATTTAACCTAACTGGGAAAGATTGGAACAATTATTACCACGGTTCATCTATGACATGCGCCTAAACATTATTAACCAAATCATCGGTGTATAGTATTAAACCTTTCCATCATTGATTTTGTGCATTCTTTTTCATTTGAACTTTTATATTTTCTATACTTTTTATTAATCATATTAATAAAATTCTTACTAGATATACATGTAACTTAAAAACTTAACCTTAGGCTATGTGTGATTGGATGTAAGATTTTTAATGGAATGGAATGATTTATAATATAATGGAACGTAAACATATGTAATATTAAAAATTTGTTGTTTGAGAGGGATATAAAGGTTAATAATGTAATATTATGAAATATTGTTTAGATGAAGAGTTTATAATGTAATATAGTATAAAGTTTTTTTTTATCATTTTACATTCTATCTTAAGCCCTCCAAATCGAAGGTTTTTTATTTTTACTGTTTAGGATAGAATATGATATAATATGAAACCCTTCTTTTTTATCCCATTTCATTACATTCTATAATATTACATTCCATTTCATTAATAAACTCTCAACCAAATATAGCCTTAAGTAATCTTAATTTATCTTAAAATATGGAGGCTCTTGTATTTTTATAAGCTTTGAAAAAAATTTTATGTTAGATTTATATCAAACAATGTTATTTAATA
>JANIHZ010000005.1:68314928-68325940 GCA_027478365.1 Erythroxylum rufum | reverse complement strand
TAATTAAAAAAATTAATTTATAAAATATTAAATTATTAATAAATTTTTTAAGTTTTTATAAAAAGAATACAAAAAGCATAGAAACATTGTCTTTATGCAATTTGTTACACCTCCTGGCTCCTGTTATAATAATTATCTAAATACTAACATAAAAGCAATGGTGGGTACAATATGGTGCGATGTGGGAGTATCAATCAAGTGGCTCCATGCCGTTGATGAAGTTTACAAAATGAAGCCTAATACACGTAAAAGCAATGTGAAAATGTAGATGATAAACGTAGACTAGACTCGACTACACCGGATTACCGCTTGTTCTTTGCTTGGACAGAGAGAGTCGGAGAAGATACAGAACCAAAGAGGAGAAGAGGCCAAAACCATCCCTTCTCCCTGAATTTCAGAGATAACAGAGAAAGTAGGTAAATGGTAAGTGAGAAGAAGAAGAAACTTATGGGGCTGTTTGTGGCAATGATTTTCGGTGTAGCAGTCTACTTCAAGCTCTGGTCTATTGATTACGCTATCTCCTCTGATGACACCGAGTTGTTGAGGTTTGTTTATGTATATATGTCATTACTTGGTGTTTGTACTTGTTGTTGGTCTATAATTCATATTCCTAGGCGATGTGTTTGGCTGGTTTTGTGGGTGCTGTAAAAATGCTAATTTGCAATGGCTTTCAATGTCTTTGATTGATAAAGATCCTAACTTCTTGGTTTTTTGGTTGAGTTTTGATAATTGCGGTAATGGGTCCTTTTGCATTTTCGAACATGTGAAAGCTTTGGTGATTGGGGCTTATTTGTTGGCGAGGTTTATGCCCCATTTTTCCTTTCCTTATGGATTTGACTTGCTAATGTGGAACTTTAAGTATGAGTAGAACTTGTTAGGTTGTCCCTTGTGAAATGTAGTTCGGTTAAATGTAGGAATGATGCTTGTACGTCTCTGATCCTTCGTAATGACTAATGATAGATTTAATTGAGTGAAAAAAAGACAGTCATGCTGGAGATCCGATTGGATATTAGATCTAATGTTTTCTCTTACTGATTGCTGTTCTGTTCAACTTTAGAATTCCTTTTTCAATCTCTCCTCCTACAGATACGATTTCTTTTATTTACCTGTATTAGCAGTAGTCAACTGTAAATATTCATTTTCCATATCTAGCTACCTTGATTTAAGGCTTAATCTGTATTGATTTGTATCCTATTTTAGTTTCTTTGATTTAAGAGCTTATTCAAGCTCCTTCTTGTATATAAGAATATCATTTATCAGTAATGAAAGATAAGAGAGAAACAACTCTCCTTTTATATCTTGGCATGGTATCAGAGCAGTTACAATCTTAAGTTTTCCATGGCCGAAGACACTTCTTCGAGCAGCAGTAACAATCAATCAAATACTACCCAAATTAACCTTGATGCCTCATCACCATACATCCTTCATGCTTCAGACAACCCAAGGACAACGTTAGTAACCTTTCTCCTAAAAGAAGAAAATTATCCCATATGGCGTCGTGCTATGACTAATGTGCTCCAAGCCGAAAACAAATTTGGCTTTGTAGATGGATCTATTACTCGTCCACCATCTGGTTCAAAAGAAGAGTTTGCATGTATCAAATGCAATTCAATGGTCCTTTCTTGGATCTTCAGTTCTCTTCATCCTATGCTACATGATAGTGTGGCATTTTTTGTGACAGCACAAGAGTTATGAAGAGATTTAGATGGACGGTTTTCACAAGGTAAGGCTTCTCGAATTCATCAATTAAAACTGAAATGATGAATACCTTTCAAAAGGGAATGATTGTCCCAGCATATTACACCAAGTTAAAGGGCATTTGGGATGAACTCCGCACTTATTCACAAATCCCACCATGTACCTGCTGTTCAGCAAAGGCACTTGCTGCAGAAAGAGAAAAAGAAAAAATGCACCAATTTTTAGTGGGTTTGAATGAAAAATACAAAACTACCTGTTCTCAAATCTTGAATACAGATCCCTTGCCTTCTTTATCTCGTGTTTTTGAACAAGTAGCCCAAGAAGAGCGACAACAATTAATAGTGGACTAGCAATTGCCTTCTGTTGATGCGGCAAGTTTCAGCAAAATCCAACAACAATCGCAAATCTACAAGTAACCGTGACCTCTACAAGCTATTTTGTGACCATTGCAAAAAGACGAGGCACACTAAAGAAACTTGTTTTGAACTACATGGCTATCCGGAATGGTGGGACAAAGGGAATAAATCATCAAAGCCAAAGGTAACTAACAATACGCAACACATGGAGAAAACTGAGGGTAACAGTACCATGCCAATTGCTAATTGACAAATGAACAATATGCCCAACTCATATCTATGCTCAACCTTGACAAAAGTCATGCCTCTACAGCCAACTTTGTGGGTACAACCAACTTTGCTGGTATTGTAATTTTTCTACCTAATAATGAAAGTGAATGGGTCTTGGATTCAGGTGCCTCTGACCATATGACATTTCAAGAAAACTTCATTCCTTCGCACACAACTACTCCTCATTTCATGCCAATTAAAATCCCAGATGGATCCTTTATGCCAGCAAAGTCACGTGGAGATGTTTCCCTTACCTCTCTCATTACTTTAAAAGATGTCCTTCACATACCGTCATTTTCTTGCAATCTTATTTCTATCAGTAAACTAACCAAAACGTTAAATTGCGTTGCTCTTTTTTTTCCTTCCTTCTGTGTTTTACAGGACCTACCCACGAGGAAGCCGATTGGAATGGGTGAATTGCGAGATGGTCTTTATTACTTTCAGGCACTCAAAATTCCTGTAGCAGCAACCAGTATTACTTCTGATTTGCATATTACTCTATGGCATCAACGTCTTGGACACTTATCTTTCGATAGGCTATCTTTTCTCAAGGATTTAGGTCCGTTTTCTTCTAAGTCTTTTACTAAATGTTGTGACTCTTGTCATCGAGCTAAACAAGCTCGACTTTCTTTTCTTGTTAGTGCTATCAAAACACATGAACCTTTTGAGTTAATTCATTGTTATGTTTTGGGGGCCATATCAAAATCCATCTTTATCTGGGGCTCATTATTTTTTAAGTATTGTAGATGATTACACCAAAACTACTTGGGTTTATTTGATGCAAACTAAATCAGAAGTTTACACTAGGCTGGTTTCCTTCGTGGCCATGACAGTTCGACAATTTGGAAAACCAGTTAAGATCATTCGTAGTGATAATGAGACTGAATTTACAAATCATAGACTCCACTTATATTGTCAATAACATGGGATCTTAACTCAATTTTCTTGTGTTTCTACACCCCAACAAAATGGAGTTGTAGAACGTAAGCATAGACATATTCTCGATGTTGCAAGAGCCTTACGATTCCAAACAAATTTACCCATTAAGTTTTGTGGGGAATGTATTCTAACAACTGTGTATCTAATTAATTATACTCCTACCCTCCTTCTGTCTGGCCAAAGTCCATACGAGCTTCTATTTTCCTGCAAGCCCAATTACTCACATCTTCAAGTGTTTGGATGCCTTTGTTGTGCATCTATTTTGCCTCGGTCAAAAGACAAATTTTCTGAACATGCCACAACATGTCTCTTTATTGGATATCCCCATGGTCACAAAGGATATAAAGTCTATGACTTACATACACATAAAAGTTTTATCTCCAAAGATGTTGTGCTTTACGAACACATCTTTCCTTACCACCACAAACCTCTCCCACCGCATTCATCCTTCTCTCAATCCACCAATGTACCCATACCTTTACCTATTCCTAACCATGACTCCATTGAACCTATTCCCCATACTACCTCTGAACAAATAGACCCACCTTCTCCAAACACAAGTCATACAATTCCTACTGACCTTGATATACCTGCCTTACCTACAGACACATCTGTCACTTCCACTACCCTTCAACCTCTTATACCACCAATCACACGCCCCTCACGCACTACAAAATTGCCATCGCGCTGCCATGACTTTCATGTTGAGTTGCCAAAGTCATATGCATCTCGGTTCACCTCTTCTAATCATGCATCCTCAGGTATGTCTTATTCGCTATCCCACTTTCTTTCATATTCTAATTTCACTTCTTCCTAGCTAGCTTTCTGGTGTCCATCACTCAACATGATGAGCCAAAATCCTATACACAGGCCATTAAAGATGTTCATTGGCGAGAAGGAATGCAAAAAGAATTAGAGGCACTTGAACAAAATCATACATGGACTTTGGAGCCTTTGGAGCCTGACAAGAAACCCATTGGTTCCAAATGGGTTTACAAGATAAAATACCATTTTAATGGAATAATTGAGCGATACAAAGCTTGTTTGGTGGCCAAGGGTTACACACAAGTTGAAGGACTCGACTATACTGAAACTTATGCTCTAGGAGCAAAACTTACCATAGTTCGAACTTTATTGGCAGTAGCAGTAGCCAAATCATGGGAATTACACCAACTTGATGTTCATAATGCTTTCTTACATGGGGACCTTGATGAGTAGGTGTACATGACACCACCACCTGGATATTTGTCTTCCACTGGCAATCGTGTTTGTCGCCTTCGTAAATCCCTTTATGGTCTAAAGCAAGCATCACGCCAATGGTTAGCTAAATTTTCTAATGCTATCCTTCAATTTGGGTTTACTCAATCAAAGGCATATACCTCCCTCTTTATCCATTGTCAAGTTAATTCCTTCACTGCGTTGCTTGTATATGTGGATGATGTTATTATTGCTAGCAACAATAGTGCCCATATTAGAGCACTTAAGGATTATCTAGATGCTTGGTTTCACATTAAAGATCTTGGTCCTCTAAAATACTTCCTTGGGCTAGAGGTGGCTCGATCTCCTAATG
This sequence comes from Erythroxylum rufum, assembly GCA_027478365.1. Taxonomy (NCBI): domain Eukaryota; kingdom Viridiplantae; phylum Streptophyta; class Magnoliopsida; order Malpighiales; family Erythroxylaceae; genus Erythroxylum; species Erythroxylum rufum. Next base: position 68,321,107 of record JANIHZ010000005.1, on the reverse strand, counting down.
GCATAGTCCTATCTCAACGCAAATATGCATTAGATATTTTGCAAGAGGCAAATCTTTTTTTTTTTTGGGTAAATGAGAGGCAAATCTCCTTGGTAGCAAACCTTTAAATTTTCCTATGAAACAAAATCACAAACTGGCCTTGGATGATAGTGCTATACTTGATAATCCAGTGCCTATCGACGTCTTGTTGGACGACTCATTTACTTGACAGTCACTCGACCAGATATCTATTACTCAGTTCATATTCTCTCTCAATTAATGCAACAACCTCGTCATGGCCATTGGGTAGCACCTATTTGTGTCCTACAATACATTAAATCTGCCCCTGGACAAGGGATTTTTCTACCATCAAAATCTGATCTTCAACTTCATGCTTACTGTGATTCCAATTGGGCTGGTTGTCCAGTTACTTGACGTTCACTTACTGGTTACTTTATTCTTTTGGGTTGTTTCTCTGATTTCTTGGAAAACCAAGAAACAAGCTACTGTTTCCCGCTCCTCTGTTGAAGCTTAATATCGTTTAATGGCAGCTACCGCTCGTGAACGTATTTGGCTTCGCACTTTACTAAATGATTTGTTGGTTCCTATTTCTTCATCTGCTTAATTATATTGTGACAATAGTGCTGCCAATCCCTTGCATCATGAACGCAAAAACATATCGAGATCGACTGTCATTTTGTTCGGGACTGTATCAAATCAGGGTCCATTGCTATTGCACACATTCCTTCTAAACTCCAACTTGCTGACCTCTTCACCAAAGCTCTCGGTTCTCATCTATTTTCTTCTCTTGTTGGCAAGTTGGGCATTCACATCCTCCATGCTCCAACTTGAGGGGGGGTATTAGCGGATGTCAACTGTAAATATTCATTTTCCTTATCTAGCGTCCTTGATTTAAGGCTTAAGCTGTATTGATTTGTATCCTATTTTAGTTTCCTTGATTTAAGAGCTAATTCAAGCTCCTTCTTGTATATAAGAATATCATTTATCAGTAATGAAAGATAAGGGAGAAACAGCTCTCCTTTTATATTTTGGCAGCCTGCCATGCTAAGGTATGGAAATCGACATAATTTTTCTGTTCCTGGAAACTCCATTTGTTGAGGAAATTATATGCTGTACAATCTTAGTTATTAAGCTGAAACAGCTTCAGCGATATGTTACTTCTTTGAATTCTATTCTGCAGAAGACAGTTTGACCTGGCCAACAGGGAAGCAATGGATGAGTCTGCAGAGTGGAGGATGAAGTATGATGAAGAGACAGAGAGAGTTGCCAAGTGTGAAAAGGAACTCATAGAGGTATTTACATTGTTAACATAAATTTGTTGCCAAGTATGAAAAGGAACTCGTATATGTATTTACATTGTTAACATAATTTTGTTATCTGAATTACTTAGCTGACTCCTAATATCTTCTGGTTTTTTTATGGGAGCTTTTACCTGTTCGATTTTGAAATTGGTTAACTTATTGGCCTGGATATAGAAAATGACACTTTTATACAAGGATCATTACAGAGAACCCACTTTTTTCTCTCCATTTCATTGTTTTACAAGCACATCTAGGTAAACTAAGTTGTATCCAGATGTTACTTATTGTTTGTTTGTTGCATTCTCTTTGGCTCAGCGGTATGCATCTCATCTTCTCAACTATTATGTAGTGTATATTTATGCTTGGCTCCCCATTAAATACTGTATCATGAGGTTTTGCAAAATTATGGTCCATGTTTTTGAGTTGCAAGTTAAATGCTGTAGAGAGGAGTGTGAACCGTGGTGTTGTCTTTCAATCATTCGTGGGTTTTAAAGATGAGATGATAATAGATTGTTTACCTATATTAGGTGCTTGTTAATTGTATAATATTATGCTTTGATAAAACATATCACATGAACTTGACCTTAGTTTCCGTGGGATGGTTGAGTGTTAATTAAGCATGCCATCGACCCTGTTGTTGATTTTTGATTAATTGGAAGCTTTTAAAAACTAAGGAGTCATTGCATTTTTATCTCTTAAAATTCCCTCTATGATGATATGGGAAGTTCCTTGTGACAGTTTAAGCAAAAGGTGGAGGATGCTGCTAGTGTTAACCAACAGTTGGTCATGCTGCAAAAGGTGGGCTTCTGACATTGAACGCCACAATAACTATGTTTTATGACAAAGTTTCCTTAAAGAAGACTTCTGCTTAGTGAAGTTTCAAATGAATGTTTGTCAACTTCTTTATCTACAAAGTTCATCATAAGTTGAAATGCAATTGCTGGTTACTTGAGCAGGATCTCTAAGCTTACCACTATGCTATGGCTTCCGTGTGTACTTTGACTCCTATAACCTTTAAATTCTACTTATCCTCTTTACGAAACAGACATTGTTTCCACTAGAAATTTTGTGAATCAGCTTAACCTTTTTCACTTAGAATAGGATAGAATCTGTATGTTTTTATTATTCTTTTCATTCTCAATGGTACAATCCTTTATAGGATGAACAAGAGTAAATTAGGATCAATCACCATTGATGTTGATTGATCCGATTCCTGATGCTATGCCCTAATCTTAGCATTACAGTCAAAACTTTCCTTTCTTGCATTCAGTCACATGTTTCTCATATTCTCACATTTTCAACTTTACAGGAAAACATGTCCTTGGTGGAACGCATGGAAGCTTTGAAGAAAGAGCTACAGTCTGCAAAGCTGAAGTGTCGTTCGTGATAGAGCAATTGATTGAACAGAAATGTATCGAGATATGTAAGAACACGCCAATACTTGGCTTTTACTATAGAGAAAAACTGACCTGGGAAAGTTTTAAAAACAGGGGGATTGCAGTTTGTGTGCTGTGAAGGGAGGAGGTTTACTGAAGTAGATATTGTTTTCTCACAACTTTGTACGCCATACATACCGGTTTGTCAGTTCTAAATTGAAGATGTTAAAGAGGAACGCGATGTTGCATTACTAGTCAATGTTTCCCTTTTCTTCCTTCTTTTGTAGGCTTAACACTGGGAGTAGGAATGATTTTTCTCGCCTCATGCTTAACAATGTACAAGAAAGTTCGATCCAGGAACTCGATCTTATATTTTTTTCAATTCAGGATTGAGGTTAACTTGAATTTTACTCGTCAGAAATGCTTCAAATTTGAAGCTTTCTGTTATATTTTCTCCAATTTTGCTTGTTACAAGTGCTTCAGATTACACCTCTCAGCTGATGACTGGTTATGAAGGCCAATGATGAATTTATTAGTACTTCTACTGCCATGGAGTTAGAGACAAGAGAAGAGAGGCCTAGAAAAAAAAAACAATGGAGCATAAATAAAATAACAAAAAAAGTTCGAAGCAATTAATCCTTATATCAAATATTGAAATAATTTAAGTTACAAAAATTCAACCAGCCTACAATCAGAAAACTGTACAGAGAGTAACAATAAAATTTGACGTAGACGTGATACTACAACGAATGTACCTGTTGAACAATTTGTTCATACTTCACTTGCACACTGATACAGCCCCCTCCTGATCGACCATTTTCGACATTATCAAGTTCTATTGATCTCTTCCCCGATCTCTAACTTCTTAGTCTCTCATACGGGCTCAAGAGTTGCATAAGAGCTCATGTATGAGGGGTCCTTAGGGGACATCATGTTCATGCATGAGAAAGAGAACATGAGTCTCAAAGTTGGTCAGTACACAAACCCACCCTTTTACATATACAGACTAATGATTGATCAGATAGAAAGGAAAAACCATTATGTGGCTGCGGATTTCTGAGTCTCTTATGCGTAAATGAAACACCATTCTTTTGATAAGAAACTATCATGAGGTCAAAGATCACATTGAGTCTATAACCACTGTGAAATTGCAGAGTCTATAATATTTCTTCTTGTAATAACAAATACAAAACCCTGCAAAGACTAATGGAATTAGTGTTTATGTAATTATACTAAAAATGAAACACCAAAGACAACAAAGGATAAGGAAAAAGGAAAGAACTACAGTAACTGAAGAAATACTCTTGTGTGACTCTAGAACTCTTTATGTACCAAAATCTTCTTATGGGGAAGCCAATGACCAGAAATTCATGAGAAAGGAGGGTGTCGTCGCAAACCAGCTTATAAAAGCCATAGCCGTAGCAGTTTCAAACCTAGTACAATGGTTAACTGAGCACCTATTCAGATCATTTCCAATGAGGACAGTAATGCCTGCGGATGAACAGGCAGCAGCAAATGTAAGGGTGGATGTGATCTACATCAGGAAAACAAAGAAACCAATCTTTTAGTTAGTGAATGAATAATATTTGAATAAGGGCAGACATCGGCATCGACAAAAGTAGAGCATAAATCACACAATGAGCACACAATATCCTGGTTTTGAGGTCAGGATGTCTGCTCTGCTTATATTGAAAACAGAAACAACAAGATGAAGCCAAGAAGCCATGGCCTTACTAGTTCCAAATGCAGTAAGCTAGTGATTAAGCAGAAACTCTTGAAAGTGCTCCCTTCGAACGTCTGAAAATGGAAGCTTCAGCTAGCAACCTGTTGAGCTTGAATATGGATGAGGCAAATGATCGAACACTTGGTGTGCTATGTTCATGCAAGACTCCTTCAGCTGGAAAATGTTGGAACTTCTGTCTCCTCTGTTTCGTAATCAGATTGTATGATGCTCCTCCTAGATTTGTAGCTTAAATCTGTCACAAATCAGTATATGTAAGGTGTTTGGTTTTGTGTAATGAAAGGAATGAAGCTCTACGGTTGTATTCCAATAGAACAGAGTATTTTGGTTTTTCAACCTCTGGATGTCTAAAACTACTTCAGCTACTCACATCTCACTGCACTACTTTACTTCTGGAAACTCATTTGATTAACAGAACTCAACTAAGCAAAATAACTGGAAAATGGAAAAGAGTATATTGGTAGGATGAGGTTGTATAAGAAACTAACTTTTGGACTTTAAAAAATAGAACAACACCAACTAATGTTTTTTCTTCTTCTGCTATTCAACTACTAACTTGCTACTGAAACTAAAAGCAACAATGAAACATAAAGAAAAATGAAGCTTGAAAGAAAATGATCTTGTATTGAAGGTTTTCTGTTTTTTCACCTTACATACGAAAATGATGAAAATGAGCTTTATAATAGCTCTACAACTTTCTGTTACAACTAGAAACTAGAGGACAAAAGCATAATCTGATGAGTAAAGACTAACTAGTTCTGACTTTTCCAGAGTTGGCAAAACACAAAAGTAAGCAATTTTTGTCTTTAGTGTAACTAAAACCAACATTTGCAAAAACAAAAAAAAAACAACAATTAATTCTTCTGCAGTGACTTGATTCTCCATCTTCAAAAGACTGACAAGCAAATCTGATTGTCAGTTGTGGATTAACACTACGCTTGATTTTACTAATTAAATTTCTTGAAATTTGCTTCAGCCTTCTGCTGGTTACTTCCTTCTGCGCTTCTAGTTACTTCCTTCCTGGTTACTTCCTTCTTCAAGTAACTACCAAGTAACTGAATTTAATCTCAACCTTTGCTGTGCATCTGATCACCTACTTCTTTCATTTTCCATTCTACTTTGCCTTGTGCTTCATCCATCTGACTTGTAACTTCACTAGTTCGATCCATGCATTGTTAAATTATGCTTAAAATTATCATCTTCAATTTCCATTTGCTCCTAACCTTCTGTTTTCCCTTCATCTTCTTCTTTTTCCTCACTTTCACTGTCATTGCTAGCTTCTCCACTAATTTCAACACTTCAGGCTGCTCAAGACAACTCATCTCAACAACTCCTCCTTTATCTTGTGGAGCCTGCACTCCAATCATCTTCTTAAGTGACTTCGGTTTTGGTTTAATGCTCAAAGCAGATTCAACAATGGTTAGTGCTTCATCTGGTTCTTCATCATCTTCAGCCCTGTACCTGAAATCAAAAATAGGGTTAGTGTCTCTATAAATTGATGCCAAGTCCCTTGTCTTGTGAGCACTATTGGAGCTTGATGATCCTTCTTGAGAATCCGAGCTCACTCCCCCAATTTCTGGACTTGAAAAATTCTCCTCCTGTCCTCCATTGCTGTCATTGTTATTTAAATTTGGTGCATCCGTGTTAGGTGTCTCATCTTGAGATCCATCATCTGCATAATTGCGATCTTCATCTGCATTTTCTCTTGCTAGTTCATCTTCATTTGGATCAGCCAATGGAAATTCAACTCCCACAGTCCCT
>JANIHZ010000005.1:68251635-68264598 GCA_027478365.1 Erythroxylum rufum | reverse complement strand
AGTGCTTAATGGTTTTTGATAATTATCAATATCATAAGTAATAAAAATATTAATTTTACCAGATAATTTTTATTTGACAATGACAATCACCGGTAATAATTGAATAATTAATGTGTAATTATTTTTATATAATTGAATGTTATAAATCAATTGAAGGCATTTTTTTAATGCAATTTGAAAATAGCATTACCCTTTTGACTGTTCTTAATGTTAATTAAATACTTTAGCAAGTCAATGGAAAGGGGAGACTAAATCTCTTATAATAAATTTGGGAATCCGTAAGAAAAGAAAAGGAATTAAAACATGATATAAAACTTCCAACAAAGTTGATGGAACATAATAGTACGATCAAATGTGATGGTTCAGGAATCAGGTGGCGTCCTATTCTGTTCTCAAATCTTGTTTCAATATGGTGTCTAGTTACATCAATCCCTTAATTCTTACAGTACAGTGTCCCCGTCCAATTATGGGACATTGAAGGTGATTATCCTATACTATAGTGAAATAGTTGAAATAGTTGGTACGTGTCCTTTGTAAGCATATGGCAGGCAATATGGTACTAAAAAACTGTTCGTTTTACATTTGGCAGACATGCGGGATTCGATTTTTGATCAAATTGCACCGTGTCAAATTTGGATTTCATTAAGTTTAATTAATGAAATCCAAATTTATTCCGTATAAACCTGAAACACTTATATATGTCAAACTTTACTAAATTTAATTAAATTGCGTTATTTAAATCGCTAGAATTGAAAACTCTAAATCAGTTCGTTATCGCACAAAAAGAAAGAAAGCTTAGGGTGATAAATTGAGATTTCATTTAAATTGTTTTCAATAAATTGTGTTGTTGTAGTATTACATCATAATGATAGAGTATAATTGTCGTCTCACATCGACATAATAAATATTGATTTAGAGATTTCAATCTCAAAACGACGTAATTTAGTTAAAGATAGTTAGTTAAATTTAATTAAGTATGACGTGTACAAGTGTTTAAGATTTCTATCCTATGTATCAAGTCACCTCAACAATGCTAACGAAAATATTAATGTCAAGTGAAAATTTAAATATTTAATTGTCATTTTTTAAAATTTGGGTTAAAGTTATAAAATTTAATTTTTTTAAAAATTAACCCTGAACCAATTCACCTTAAATTATATTGCAATTAGGAATTATTACAATTATGATAACAATTTGGTTGGCGAAATAGGTGTAAATACTCGTTGGGGATAGTTGAGAAAAGACAGGATGGCACCCATCAGATATTCACATTCTGCACAGTATAACTGGGTCCATCGTAGAAGTTAACGTTCCCATTTGAATGTTTGCTTTAGTTAGTCTCTCACAATCTTGATTAATTAGAGGGCATGGACTTGAAAGTGAGGATGGGTTTGCATCTTCTTGAATGTTAGGTTTAAGAATCTGAATTTTAATGTTAGCATATCAAATAATTTAATTCAACTCACATAATTTATAAATTTATTTAAAGAATAATAAATAGGCTTAGGAAGTACTAAATTGGTATATTAACCCTAATTAATTTTTTCTAACCCTAATTTAACTCAAAAGGATCATACGAGTACGAAGTTGACAGCTACAAGACAAAACAAACGGGGCATTAGCATTACCCACAAGGCCCAAAGACATTGACACTTAAAAATCTAATTCTGTTTACATTACACGCTCATGTTTTAGTTTTTTTTTTTTTTAACTAAAACTTTCTAAAATACAAACCCCTTTGTGGCATATTTCATGTCGCATTCAGGAGGGGTCCAATAACATTTATACTTACGCTTGTCTCTGACCAGCTGGAGGCTCCATCTCTGACACCTTTCAATTCCATATCTCTGTTCCTCAATCCTGCGTCCTGACACTATTTCAGCTTCCTCTCTCACTCAGCCAGCTATTTTTAATTTTTATCTCTTAAAAAGAATACCAATACCATCTATTTTACATGCGTCAAATACGTCATGTGTAGTCACTCTCAACTATACGCCTCTGGTCTCTAAGGTTTTGATGAGATAGCTGAAAAATGGGTTCCAACAACCCATCCTGTGTAGAGGTACGTGGCCTTGGCGTGGGATTTACATTTTCCCAATATGATGCATGGAAATATGTTTGAAAGTCGTCATCAACAAGATATATAAAAATAATATCAAAATAACGTAATTAAATCCATACCATTCAAAAAACAAAATTCCATACAACATAAAGATATATTATAGTTTTCAAAATACAAAATATAATTCGTTTCAAAAAAATACAAAATATAATTGAGAAGAGATATGGTATAAAGAGATATTACGACTTATTTAATTTTTGATATACAAAGTGATGATCATAATTAATATTAATTTAAATTAATGTATAATTTATGATAAATAAAAGTAATTAAATTATGCTGCAAAAACTATTAGAATAATAAATTAATAACTTGAAGTTTAAGAAATGATATTAAAATGTTTCAATTTTTATTTTTTAGCTAAAATAGGCCGATATTAAATTCTTTATTAATATAAACGTCGTGACTTTGTCACATGACTATCACATATTGTATTGATGTTATATACTAAATTTTAAAATGAATTAACAATATAAGAAATTATAAAATAATTATACATTCCTTCACATATTTTACTTCATAATTATTAAATAATTTCTTGAAAATTTTAATTTATTAAATAATAAAATTTATACATGGCACAAATGCAATATGTTACAAAAATATTATTATGAAGTGACTTACCATAGTATCTATATTAATGAAAAATTTAAAGTAATACTATTTTTACTAAAAATTAAAAATTATAACATTTTAATGCTACGTTTTAAAGCTAAGATAAACATTTCAAAATTGAATAACGTTTGAGATTTTTTTATGATTAACCTATATTGTGAGCAATGTAGCTAAGTCCGTACAACATAAGTAGATATCATACAAATATAATTTGGGCGAAAACAATATAGTACAAAGAGATACTGCATCTCATATAGCTTTTGATATGCAGATATCAGTATAGAACTCGTATTGGATCAGGTAAGTTTATGACCATTCAATGTCATACACTATATTGACAATATCATGAGTGTATTTTTACGTATCTTAGTATTGTATAATATGGAAATCAGAATGAAATATTGCAGAAAATGTTAAGTATAAAATGATTTAATTATATCAGAAAGATACTTTAATCATTTGTGGTTGGGTCAGCTATGTCGGGCCCAATCACAGGTCCAAGCTCAGCTCCAAACATCAACCCAGTCTTAGGCCTAAGTGTCAACGGCTCATTCACAGACCTCTTTTGGCCCTAAAAAAAGACCCAGATCCCTATATAAGGGACAATTTCGTCGTAACGCAGGTATGAGAGAATACCCTGTTCCTTTTGGTTCCCGGCTATCATACCTTCTCACCCAAAAAAGCTGACTTAAGCATCGGAGGGGTTCACCGGAGACCAATCCTCCGGTGCACCTTTGTTATTTTGCAGGTATCTACCAGCTGACAACCCGTCAACTTCATGGACCCAAGTAGTAATATCCGACCTCGACAGAACCAGGCCGAACCAATTTGTTAATTTTAATTTAGACAGCTCTAAATCACAGAGACTGATCAATCTTTATGCCAAAGACTATCCAATACTAGTTTATACGTATTCGAACTTGTGTATTCAAAACAAGAAGCACAAAAAGATACCAAATCTTATCATTAGAATTTTTAACACTTGTAGAGTGTAGAGCTAATTAATAAAAATTGGATTTGGGTCAACTATTGTCAAAATAAATAGCACTAGTCATTTAGATAGTTGACTCTTACTACTTATAAACTTTTTAATATTTTTATGTTTGGTCAATATCAGATACTTTAACACTCCCCTTTAAGTGCAACCGAGACTGGACATCCAATTGTCATTTGAAATAAACGCAGCAGTAATCGAACCGGGTTGTTGGGACTAGACATCTAAACGAACAATCGAAAAATTAATAATCCGGATCAAACCTGGTCTGATATCATATTAGAATTTTTAATATGGGTAGAGTGTAGAGTCCATTAACAAGAATTTAGCTTGGATCAATCATTACCAAAATGACTAAAATTAGTCAGTTGAATAGTTATCCGTTACTACCAATATTTTGAAACTGGGACTGGCCATTGAACTGGAAGCCTTACTGGTCACCGGTTTAACCAGTTCGATCGGTTCAACCACCGGTCGAACCGGTGTGACGTCATAAATATGCAATAATTATATTTAATATTAATAATATTAAAAAATACAAAATAATAAATAAATAAAATAAAATAAAAAATTAATTAAATCAGTGGTTGGACCGGTTCGACCGGTTCAGACTGGGTCAATTAAAAATTGAAATTTTAGGGTAAATCGAACCGGATAGCTGACCGGTCACCGATCAGACCGGCTGTCCAGTCCAATTTTCAAAATAGAACTTACTACTTATAAACTCTTTAATATTTTTATGTTTAGTTAATATGAGATACTCTAACACTTATCAGCGTCAATTTCCAATACAAAAAATTGTGTTGTGACATATGCGAGACCGAATCAGCCAAATCGATTGGAGAAAAAGAATTTTGATAGGGAGATTACATTAGATACATAGGAAAAAGTAGCACCGAAAACTTTGTAACCTAAAAAATTGAAAGTTTGAACGGTGGCATGGAACAATTAATTTTAAATAAAATGGTTGGTCAGAAGTCGTTTGAATAGAATTTATTAATTAGTTTTAAGTAAAATGGGTTGGTTAGAAGTCCATTTGTGAATTTTCAGTAAAAGAGATGACCCGTTTGTACCCATTTGGAGAAGAAAGTTGGAGCTCAACCGGAACAGGCTGTGCTATTTGGACTTCCTTATATACCAATATACATATATGTGTATGTATGTATATACCCTTTATGACATATACGGTGTTATGCTCCTTCACCATCTCATGTCAATCAACCAAGGATCTCTTTGTATAGTGGAAGAAAGGCAATATATTGATTGGGACTGGTACACTAAAACGGTGGCAAGTATAGTAGATGGATTTCTTGATGAGATTTTGCAACAGATAAATGTGAAGCTTTTGCTGCTACCATTCCTGACTATGTCAGGCCACTGATGATGGAATCTGTCGAGCCATTTGATGCTTATCTGAACTCTTATTTTCAGTTCAATCTTGTATCCTTCATGACTGTCCTATTATACATTATAATTCCTGCTCTGACATGCTTGTTATGATCAATCGGTCAGAAGCTGTTTCGTATGTGATCGGTGGATCGAACTAGGTGCAGTCCGCAAACAAGAGCTAACAAAAAGCGTACAAATGTATCCATTTGAGCTTCACTCTTTAGATTAGTTAGAATTCTTAGTAAGTCACCTTATGAAGAACCTTTTGATATGTTGGACCAACCAGAACAAAACTTGCCACTTCGCCAATAAATCATGTTTCAAAGTGCAAAGTCACCATTGACATTGTATTTGCATTTTACAGTTACAATCAACTTTGCAGAATCATCGATTTGTCGGAAGCTGTCACTTGTGGCCACTACCCCATGCAGCCCAAATTGAGAGGCTGCCACTCCGAGTCCAAGTCCGCTTCTTTGAGCGGCTTCAAATACGTACATCAGCGTCTGGGCGGTTCTTTGCTTATGAAAATCCTGACAACTCCCACAATCCTAGGAGAAACCTCGGACTCCCCAAAATTGACGCTTCGCAGGATCGAACAGTGGGTATAGATGACATCTGTCCGAGCTTGAAAAATAGTTGAAATGCCAAACGATGAAATCAAATTTGAATTGGTTAGATTTTATGTAGTTTGGTTCGAATGGAATTGGTTTGGTTTCACTTCTAAGAGAAAATCACATCTTTGCAACGCCAAAGAATCATGTGAACGAAAGAATCATGATGATTTGGGCCTGTGAAATTGGTGTTGGCATCCATTGTTGAATGCATAAGAAATCAAATTCATGTGTTGGAATTTTCTACACTTATTAATTACCAATTTTTAAATTAAGATGAAGAAAATTAAAATTTAATATGGTATAAAAAATAAAATAACTTAATAAATAGTTTAATTAATTAATTGAGTTACAGTCTAGTGAAAAATAATAATTTATTAGTACGGATCTAGTACTTAATATTTTTTTCTTTTTTAACAAAAAATTTACTTCTAATTTAGCATTTTAATTTGCATTTGCTCATTTCCAATTTTATGTATTCATGTAATTAACTATGAAAATGAAATAAAATTTAACTTAAAGAGTCTTCTTATCAGATTGAATACCTGATGAAAAAAATTGTTTTCTTTCTTTTATTTAAACTGAGTTAGTGTTTGGCTCTGTTTTGGAAACCGGACGAGACCGACGGGTTTGATCGGTGATTGGTCGGCTATCCGGTCCGGTTCATCCTAAAAAACTAGTTTTTAATTGACCCCGTCTGAACCGGTCAAAACCGGTAAATTGACCGGTCCGACCACTAGTTCAATTAATTTTATTTTTATTTTTTTAAAATATTATTAATATTATATATAATTAAATATAATTATTGCATAATTATGATGTCACATCGTTTCGACCAATAATCAAACAGGTGATTAGTAAAACCTTTGATTTAATGACCGGTCCGGATTTCAAAACACTGCTATTTGGAAATTAAAGACCAAACACTTACAAACCGAAATCTTTCTAACATTTGGCGAAACGACGTTCTATGCCTATGATCGACGAGCAGCTAGAGGTTGCTCACTGCACTTATTGTTACAACAGTCCTGGCATAAATTGGGCAAATCAGTGCAGTGTTGCATGCATTCAACTATGCAGTCTTGTTTGTCTTGCACTTCCTCGCTTGCATGGCATGAAGCAACTTGTAACAAACACCACCCATTTCGTCGAACACCTGGCCTAAGAGCGAAATAGTTTAGATATCTAAAAATTAAAAGATAATTCATCATTAATTATAATTCCAACAAATATATTTTCGTATTATTTTTGTAATTAATCATAGACCAACTTGTATTATATATAGCACAACCTTCATTGCAACTATTTCTTAGAACTTAGGTGGCCATTCCTTGTATTATGCACCACAGAACGAGAATCGATTTGCTTTGATTGATCTTTTATTTTTTTTTCATATTTAGATCGCCAACAAGCAACAACAATCCATGAAGTTAAGTTACACGTGAAGTTTCAAAGAATGTATAGTAACAACTCGATGTTTGGTAAGTTTCATGTCTATGAAGACCACGAAACTTCCCTTCTTTACGACATGAGTTGATTGATTCTGTCCCTTGTTTGTCCTTCTGCCAATAATATTAGTGCTAACATTGGAATTCAATAATTTTCAGTTCTGAGGAGGAGTAGAGTCCAAGGCACAGGGTGAGCAGATAAATTTCTCCTTTTGTGAATGCATACGGTCCCAAAGCATATGGAATCTGTAAAGTGAAATGAGTGCCATTGGAAGAATGATCAAGAACGGTTTGACTGAGTTTTACAGATGGAAGTCGAGTCATCTGTATCAGCTTCATATTGGTACCAACCACTCCATATTTGGACTTACAACCACCGAATACTTATGGCGTTGATCTTTAAAGCCCACATGTACAAATCAGTCCCATCAACCACAAACAGTTGTTCAAGCAAAAATGGGGTCAAATTCACTAGGTATCATCACCCTTCAATTGTATTTCTTTTGCTCCTAACTTGTGGCCCCTGTGACACATGTAATTGTCCCATTTGGTTGATGACATTGGGCCCTTTCCTAAACTAGGGTAAGAAACTCCTTATCTAACTTCAGTATCAATAAGCGTAACCTTGCCCTTTGCTTCCGTTACTGGTCGTTGGTTGAGTTAGGCCGGCCTATTGTCTTTGTCTCGACTCCTACTAGACCTTAACAGTAAAGCAAGTACTTGAAAAGCTTGGACTAATAACATGTTTGTTGGACAAACAAATTGGTCCCCCTTCATGTTCAATCCATTCTTGACACTTAGCTTCTCTTCATTGGTTTCCTTTCCTCGGTTGTATTGGATTTGTGGTTCTGCTTCACGGTTGACTGACCTCTTGTCATTTTCTCTATGGTAAAAAAACGTGAACTGTGCTCAATTCATAGCCATATTTAAGGTGACAAAGACCACAACTTAGTTTATCAACTATTTGGGTAATATTCTTAGAACCATCTGCATGCAAAGTGGAGTTTCACCAAGGTTTGTGCGGTAAAAGGAAAAGAATGGCTAGAAGTTCATACTCAGATAATTATAAATTCTTTAATTTGGCATATATACTTGCACTATTTTCCTCTTGGTATTATAATCTTCTGTTTTTTCATTGACACTGTCAAGTACTTGAGAAATCTAGAAAGAAAAAGATAAATATAGTGATGAAGAATCAAAATGATATGCAGCAAAGGGAAAATGACTGAAGGAATATGAGGAACATCAATGGAAAAGGTATAGTAGGAAGGGAAAAACAGTTAACATTCTAATTAGTCAACATCTAACATGGCAATGTTCATAAGCCTCTGATACTTACAAAGTAATAACAGACAAATCATATTGAGAAAGAAAACTCAGTAATAGGAAGCTTAGCATATTCAGCTTAATTGCATTAATTTACAGAAAGAATTCCCCATTGATAGAAACATGAAGATCATCAAAAATTAGCTCTTTCCACTTCCAGCATCTACTTCTTTAGTTCAGCAGTAATCCCCTTTATCATCGAGAAATATCAAAGTCTTGAGAGTAGCTGAGCTGTTCCATCTCCCAACTCGATCTTGAAGCAACTCCTTCATGAGAAGGTACATACTCCTATATATCGAGTACGAGCAAGAAAAACCGTAAGACAACCAGCCAACACTTGAACACGGTGAAAGTAAACATTGACATATCAGAAAAGACATTAAATTTTATTTTAACCTCTAATTTCTTCACCAATTCCTTTGCTGTTGGAGCAGATACAATAATAGTACGTGCACTAGCATTTATGAATCCTTCCTCCACAGCTTTGTCAATGAACGAGAGTAGAGAATTGTAGTATCCATCGACGTTTAACAAGCCAACCTTCAATATAATAAGACACCATTAATCTCTAGAAAGTAATGCAATTAATATGTAATGCAGAGGAAAAAAATGGTGTTCTTTTCTTTTGAGAAAATATTAATGTAATGATGTTTCACAAAAAAGATACCAGTACAAGCACGAGTCTTTACCGGTTTGTCATGTATCCCAAGTTGAGCCCATGTTATGACTTCAAGTAACTCTTCAAGCGTCCCATAGCCACCTGTAAGGGATGCATTTCTTGTACACAATTAATCACTAATTTCTGACCAAAAGGAGGCCATATAACAGAAGATCAAATACAAAAATTAAGAAACTTGAGATTAAGATTAATTGCTTATTTCCAAAACTAAGCTGTAAGCTTGGTCTATTTATCTGTTCCCTTTGTCAATACATAAGATGATCAGAGTTGGTTAACTCATGGAGATTTTAAGCCTCTGATTATTTCTGAAAAGTTATCTGAACCAATTTCCTAGTTTTAATTGGGTTGGGAAGGGGAGGGTGGTCAAGAATTCTTCCCTTGTCCTTAACAAGATCTTTAATGCAACCATTGTGAAACAAAGGCAAAAGCATCCGCCACCCATGCAGGTCATGATTGCTCTTATTTTCTCATGCTACGGAGAGTATGATTCTACTTCTAATTCTATGGGCTTGGCTCGTGGGGATTCTATGGCATGATAAGGAGACCACAAGAAGGTTAAAGTGACTGTTATATTCACTATGTCTTCTATGTTCCAAATATTTTGAAGTTTGATAAAAGTGGCTTAAAGGAATGAAATCATTGCTTGGTAGGTGCAGTTTCTAGTTGACCAGTACTGTGTGGTAGAAATCTGTCTGTAATGTCCTTTACTATTTGCTGTTAATATGCTAGGAAGTAAATGCAGTAGCATTACAGGCTATAGAACTAACGAGGAAACGTTAGGAATTGAGAACATGAATCAGGGAAGCAGGGTGCCTTTGCAGCTCTAGTTTTCAGTGTGAGATGTTGACGGGTCAGGTATAGCGTTTTAAACGTTGCTCTGTAGCTAGCTGTATAGAGGTTTAGCCATTAAAGTGCTGTCTTCCCAGGATTGGCAGAAACCATTTTTGGTATCAAAAGCAACTGCTGCCTCTTGAAAGTTTCATCTCATACTAGTATGGCATAGCTCCTTTCTTCCTAAATTTGTGAAAAATGGAAAGACGCTTCATTCTTGTGGAAGGATTAACAAGAAAAATTTAAAAGTGTAAAGCACAACCAGTTTGTCGTCTAAAATTGATTTATGTACTGCTATTTAGTATGGGCTATAGTCAATGGAGCTTTATATTTCCTTAAGGAGCACGACCCGGTAACTTTTCTGATGAGCCTTTAAGGCCTGTAAAGATGGGTGTTTATTGTTCGGCTTAACATTTTCTTATCCGTTCAAAAATTTCTGGTTTTTTTTTTATTCTTCGGTTTTTAGGTGGGGAAGAATCCTCAAAAGACTAGACAGCAAGGATTCAAAGAAAGTAAAGTTCTTAGCAAGTTTCCGCCGGATCAAAGCATGGATATGACGAATGTTGCATTCTTAAATTAGTGAAAAAAGGGACTTCTCATCTCCAACTGAAAGTTCAGAGGGCTTATACTAACCTGGCAACGCAATGAATGCATCTGAATGTTTAGCCATCTCGGCTTTTCTTTGATGCATACCGGCAACAGCCTTCACTTCCCCTACTGTTTCACCAGTTAACTGCAATTAAAAGTCACAAAAGAAATCAATCAATAAAAGGGCTCAATGGAGACAGCGATAAAGATAAGAATTTGGAGTTTTCTGCAACCAAGCAATGATGATTGCTGCAGGAACAGTGGGGTGCTTCAGCAACATCTTGGACTAGTTAATGAAAGAGCAAAAGAAAAAGTAAAAGATGAAAAGATCCGACGAAAGTAATACTCAGAATAAACATACAAGTAGTCAAGTAAACCAACAGAAAGAGAAAACTCCATATGTGAAAACATGAGTATACCAAGTCAAAAATACCCGAGGAAGATCATGAACAAGGCTGCGAAGTACTCAGAAACACAAATTTTTGTTAATGGAAGAAAACAAAAGTTATGGGTTAAGAGAAAACGGAACACGTAATACGCAGAGAAAAGGATAAATAGGCAACAACAAAGGAAAAAAAACCAATATCAAGGTCGTTGAATAAGCGAAGTGTTCAAAAAGAGTAGCCAAAAACAAAACATGAAAACTATAGATTTGAGAAGAAATAAAGCTAGGAAAGTAGAAGGCCAAAAATCTAGCTTTTATATATAAAAAGTAATAAAAAGTTTCTGGCTTTTTAAGAAACATAACAAGAAAAGGTAGAAGACTTTTTCTAGCTCTAGCAGACATACCTCTCGAGGCATGAGCGTCTTGGGAATAACCCTGCAGGTAGACAATAACATGACAAAAATTAGTTGAAGAGAAAGAAAAACAGTAACCAGAACATAGCTAACCTCATTGTTTTTGTTTATTGATCTATTTTATCCATTACAAACTATATATGTTACAAGATAAACTTGAATATAAAGTCTAATTACCCGATAACATGACGACCACCATCATGAACAGCTTGGGAGACCAAACCCATCAAACCTATGCTGCCCCCTCCATAGACCAAATCAATGTTTCTAGAGACCTGCAAACAAGGTGATGATTATATTCTGTTCATGGAAACAAAAATGCAACAATTTTTGGGTACAAGGTCATTGTTTTTAACGTGAGAATATACTCGGATATGCATTCTTTATCCCCTTTGAAAAGGGTTTTGTTGCTTTAGCCTGCATTCAACTTGCTTGTATGACAAGGACACTGCTACTAAATACATTAATGGATTTTACTTTCTTCTGAGAGGGAGAAAAAAAGGATAGAGGATTACACAGAAAAACTCCAGAACGGAAAAAAACCCAGGTTGAAAATTTGTCTCAGTGCCAAGGAACAGTTACAGACGTAATGTCAGTCAATAGGACAAGTTACAAGCAAGTTGTAAACAGAATAAGCACACAACAACCCTCCGGAGTGGAATAAAACTCCAAGAAACTTCCTTTTACATATCTAGCAAATTGGTTTTTATGTCTAAGCAAGGAATAACAATAACTTATCAAGTTTATAAACACAACACGGATTAGCAAGAAAATAACAGGTAGAAGTAGAACACTGGCCAAAATCTCCATTGAAATAGTTTAAAGTTGTAACTAATACCAGTTCATTTCCAAGCTCAATAGCAGCGTCTTGGTAACTCGTCTTCTTCCCTTGACTACTCCCACAAAACACACAAATTCTCCTAAACTTTGATGATGATGATGATTGATCCACTGCCTCAGTACCCATCTCAGTTTCACTCTCTTTAACACTCACACTCTGCCCCAATATACCCTGCTTCTACTTTTGCCTAAAGTGCAAGAAACAAGAATCTCCTACTCGTTACTCTTTGTCCCTACTATTGTTCGCTAAGCTATTACACCAAATATGTCAAAGAACATTGCAAGTATGAACTTGACTACCCTTTTGTTGCTTGTCCACTACTCATATTGAGTGCGTTTCCTGGTCTTCGTATGCTATATATAAACCTTAACACACGTGAGTGCTCCTCTCTATAGCACGCTCGCTATGCACTGCGCACATACACCAGCAAATATTGGCACGCGTGGAACTTCTCTTTCCTTTTTTTTTTTCTTTTCCTTTTCCCCCCTTCTCTTTGTATTTGTTCCTAACTTACCAAATGCTAATATAAATTTTCTTAGATAAATAAAATTAATTTCTATTATTATTTTAGGTTTGATTATCGACTAAGTATTAGTACTCTGTCGTCGAAAAAGAGATTGTTAAATAAAAATTAATTAATTAAATTTTTTTTATAAAAATTTATTAGTTAATAATTAAAAATTTACTAATTAATTAATAAACCGATCAATTTTTAATAACA
>JANIHZ010000005.1:68024029-68037715 GCA_027478365.1 Erythroxylum rufum | reverse complement strand
ACCTAATTTAATTTCTTTATATATTATTGAATGACTTATCTTTTGGTATTGAGGCTTACTAAAGCTCTTCTGGTTACTCCATTTGTACCCTTTCTATTTTCCTTTCCCGAACTGTCACGGTTTCTGTCCTTGGTCCTTCTTCTCATGGTTGATTCTAGCTTGGCAAAAGGCAGCAGGATGCCTTAACTTATGGCACCACTAACAATCACCATCAATCCTTTTGTGCTTAAATTAACCTTGCTTGTTGTTCTTGAAAGACTTGTTTTGTCTACCACTATTATTGAAGTTATCAGCATTTCTATGTTCTATTACATTAGCCTTAACAATAGGGACAAGGGCAAGTGACTTGGTCTTATCTTGTGTACGGTTGGCATCCTCAATCTTTTTATGCCCTATCAACTCCTAAAGCTTCATGTCTTGCTTCTTATTCCTTAACTGGTTTTATTCTCATTCCATGAGACAGACAGTTTCTCAATAAAGGCATTAGCTTGAAACAACTCACACATGGTCATGCCCTCAGCAAGGATTTCAATAACTAGGTTTTCATACTCATGTAATTGATCCATAATGGCCTTATCATCAACAACGTAAATTTTAACCCCCTAGCGATTGCATATTTTTTAGTACTACCATCATCCATCCCATATTTCACTTTTAAAACATCCCAAATTTTCTTATCAATATTGTACTTGTAGTAGATATCAAATAATGAGTTTATCATATAGTTGAGCAACACTCACCTAACGACATGGTTATCCTTAGTTGTCTTAAGGTCAGTATTATCACTAGGAATTTCTTGAAATAGTACATAATCAATTTCATATTGTTGAATGAAAAAACAAAATTTTCTAAGACCATCGTTTAAAATTTCTCCAATTTAGAGCTCTAATCTAGTTATGTCAGGTATAATCCTCTGGGCTACGGCGATAGGGGTAGAACCTATATGGGGAATAGTAAGTGTAGAACCTACGTTGGTCTCATTCGTAGACGACATATTGTCTCACAAAAAACACCCAAGTAGCAATAAGAACATAACAATATTCTGAAATAAACACACAGCAGCACAATCGAAAGAATTGTCGACAAATAGTATAAAAATGCAACAATTCCAACAATCAATAGTAGTTCTGACAAACAGTAGGCAGAACGCAATAAATATCCGACAAAGAGTAAGCAGAACATAACAATTTTTCGACTTAGATTGTTAGTAAAAATAGCATAAAATTAAAATTGGAACGACTTATCTAAAAATGCAAGGTGTTGTGAAAAATCACTACCCTAAGTCTAAAATTTCCCCTCTACGATGCAGCAAGACAACGAGATCCTCCTCTACCAGCTTCGGTGCACTCCAAAAAGCAGAGTAGGAACCGTCTCCGAGAAGTATTAACAACAAAAGAACAAAGAAGATATGAGATAGGAAAAAGATGCGTGTATATTATTGCTGTGGAACGAAATATGCATGTCTTGTTAAGTGTCTGTAGAAAAACTTTGTGTATTGTATGGGGAAATGAAAAGAACAATTGAAGAAAGTGGTATATGAGCAGATGTGTGGGTCGATATATATATATATAGGAGAGCTTTTATACGTTAAGTTTATTAAAGTTATGAACGTTGCATGATAATGGCAGTAATAATGTTATAAACATTATTGGTAACTGAAAATTATTAAAATGCATTAAACAGGTTTTGAAAGTGTTAGAAAATACAAACCCTCCTTCAGTATGGATAATTATGTAATCATGACAAAAGATAAGGTTTATGTTGGAGAAAAATATCTAGTGATGATGTGGAAATTATAGATGAATTTAGAAGCTTGTGGAAGAAACTTGTAGATAAGGATGAGCTAATTGATGCGGTAAAATTATGGAAGTTTGTAGATGAATTAGAAGATTATGGATAAACTTGAAATACTTGGTAAAGAAGTCTAAGCATGACATGTGTCAAAAAAGTGGTCAAATTGTAATTGAAGTTGTTTAGCATGTCTATATATATATGTTCTTGTAATCATTCATATGCATGAGAAAAATAAAGTGATGTGCACATGAAAAAAGTGAAAAGTGAGTACTTGAAAAGGAAGTGTTTTGAGAGCTGTAGCTCTTTGTGAGAAAGAAATATTGAGAGAAAAAGTGCAGTAGCACTTAGAGAGAAATATTTGTATTTTGTATGTGTCTTTTGTACTCATAAACTTTGTTATCAATACAAATACATATTTTGTGAAAGTTCTTTTATTTGGAGCCCATCAAAGCTTCCAACAAGTGGTATCAGAGCTTAGGTTCGTTTGTTCGTGAATTGGTGAAGCGATGGCCAATATAATTCAACCTCAAGTTTCGAAATTAACAAAGACAAATTATGGAAATTGGAGCATCCAGATAAGAGTGATGCTTGGTTCTCATGATTTATGGGATATTGTCGATGATGGATATATTGAGCCCATAGATGCAGCTGCCAAAGCGGCTTTATCAAAAGCCAAGAAAAAGACATTGAAAGAAAATTAAAAAAAAAAAGACAAGAGGGCGTTGTTCTTTATCTTTCAAAGTGTTGACGAATCCACGTTTGAGAAAATATCATATGCAAAGACTTCAAAGGAAGCATGGGAGATTCTGCAGAAATCTTTCCAAGGAGTTGAAAAAGCTAAAAAGGTATGTCTTCAATCACTCAGAGCTAAGTTCGAGATGTTAAAAATGCAGAACTCAGAAAATATTGGTGATTACGTCACTAGTTTGAAAACGTTGGCTAATGAGATGAAAAAAAAGGAGAAACTCTAGATGATGTTCGAGTAATGGAAAAGCTTTTGCATTTGTTGACACACAATTTTGATTATGTTGTCGCCGCAATCGAAGAATTGAAAGATTTGTCAAAACTTTTGATCAATGAACTCGTTAGTTCTCTCCAAGCACATGAGCAAAGAATGAACCGGAATGATAATACTGAAAACTTGGAGAGAAAGTCTTGCAAAGCAAACTATCATTTGGTGAAAATCAAGCAACCAGTAGCTAGAGACAAGACAGAGGAAGTCAAGGTGGCTATAGAGGTGGCTACCAAATGGGACATGGTCGATGGAACAACCGAGGCAGACATAGACGTGGTCGATAATGTTTTAAAAGAGAAAATACAAATGAAGGAAATTTGACATATGGTCGTGGAAGAAGTTATGGAGACAGAGGTCGAGGCAGATTTCAACAAAGAAGAGATAAATCTCATGTCTAGTGTTATAATTGTAATAAATATGGTCATTTCAATTACGAGTGTAGATCGAATCCTGAGGAGAAGGAAGGAATTAATTTTGCAACAGTAGAAGACAAGAAAGATAACGTTGTTATGCTTCTCTCTTTACGAGCAAATGAGCAAAGCAACAATGACGCTTAGTATCTTGACACAGGTGCCAGCAATCACATGTGTGGATATAAAGAATTGTTCACAA
This sequence comes from Erythroxylum rufum, assembly GCA_027478365.1. Classification (NCBI taxonomy): domain Eukaryota; kingdom Viridiplantae; phylum Streptophyta; class Magnoliopsida; order Malpighiales; family Erythroxylaceae; genus Erythroxylum; species Erythroxylum rufum. Next base: position 68,034,294 of record JANIHZ010000005.1, on the reverse strand, counting down.
ACTTGGATGAGACAGTTCGTGGTGAAGTTATGCTCGGTGATTCAACAAAGATTCCAGTAAAAGGTAAAAGTAAAAATATGATTTCATTGAAAAACGGAAACAAGACATATATTTCTAATGTTTATTATGTGCCTGCTTTGAAAAGCAACATCATCAGCCTTGGTCAACTCTTAGAAAAGAAGCATGTTATAGTATTAAAGAATCACCATCTTACCATCAGAAACAAGAAGGGAGAATTAATAATAAAGGTGAAGATGACAAAAAATCATCTTTTTATATTTGACGTACGGAACGAGTTGATAAAGTGCATGAAGTCAGCTATTGAAGACGAATCCTGATTGTGGCATTTAAGGTACGGTCATCTTGGATTTACTAGACTAAAGTTATTATCAAAATCAAAAATGGTGAACAGACTGCCATAAATCGATCAACCGAGACAGTTGTGTGAAGCTTGCATCAAAGGAAAGCAACATAGACAACTGTTTGAAACTGGAAAATCATGGAGAGCCAGAAGGCCATTAGAGATTGTACACACAGATATAGCTGGCCCATTTGAAGTGCAATCAGCTAGTGGAAATAGGTACTATTTAATTTTTTATTGATGATTTTAGTAGAAAATGTTGGGTGTATATTTTAAAAGAAAAGGAAGAAGCCCTTGATAAGTTTAAATAGTTCAAAGCAATGACCAAGAAGCAAAATGGACAGTATCTAAAGATACTAAGATCTGATAAAGGAGGCGAGTACACCAGTTGTTCGAGAATTTCTGTAGAGAACATGGAATTATTCATTAGCTAACAACAAGATATACAACTCAACAAAATGGCGTGGCAAAAAGGAAGAACCACACAATTCTTGATATGGTGAGGAGCATGTAGAAGGAAAAGCACCTACCAAAGAATTTATGGGCTAAAGTTGTTGTATATGCAGTCTATTTGTTGAATCGTTGTCCAACAAAAAGCGTAAAGTTTATGACACCAAATGTCTCGTAAAGTGAAAGTAAACCAACAGTTGGACATCTCAGGATATTTGGGTGTATCGCATATGCCCATATTCCTGACCAAAAGAGAAAGAAATTGGACGACAAAGGGGAAAATGCATCTTTATTGGATATGACAACCAAAGTAAAGCTTACAAGTTGCACAACTTAATAACCAAAAAGGTGATCGTATCGAGAGATGTTGAGTTCGATGAAGCTGATTATTGGAAGTGGAGTAGAGAAGAAAGGAATACTCAAGGTATGTTCTTTGATGATGAGACTGATGATGGCATAAATATACAAGCACAACAAAATGATGATCAATCTCCTCCACAAAGTCCTACACCAACAACACCTGCTTCAACACCATCAACGTCAAGCAGTATCAGCAGCAATTCAGGGGGAGCACCAATTAAAACAAGAAATCTTGGCGAGATTTATGATGCAACAGAACGAATAGATATGGCAAACAAGACCAGATATTATGTATGCAGTTGGGTTAGTCAGCAGATATATGGAGAAGCCCAAACAAGATCACTTGGACGCAGCAAAAATAATTTTGAGATATATTAAAGGTACGATTGATCAAGGTTTATTCTATACATATTCTCAAAATTCAACATTAATTGGTTATTCAGATAGTGATTTTGGTGGAGATGTGGAAAATAGAAAAAGTACTTCTGGTTACGCTTTTTATATTGGGTCAGCAATATTTTCATGGTCATCAAAGAAGCAGCAAACGGTTGCCCTTTCAACATGTGAAGTTGAGTATTTAGCTGTAACAGCAAGTGCATGTCAAGCAAGATGGTTGAGATATATTTTAAGTGAGTTAGACCACGCGCAAGAAGACCCGACGAGAATATATGTTGACAACATGTCTGCCATATCATTTGGAAAGAATCCAGTGTCACACAGTCGAAGCAAACATATAAAATGTCATTTCATTCGAGAGCAAGTGAAAAACAAAATTGTGGAATTGGTGTTCTGCAGAACAGAAGATCAACTGGCAGATATTCTTACAAAACCACTAAATAACGAAGTATTCCGTAGACTGAAAGAAATGCTTGGCATGAGAAGTTGAGTTTGAGGGGGAGTGTTAGAAGTCAAACTCTCTTTGTCTTTTACATATGTATGGCTCTCAATAATTACTTAGTAGCTAAGAGTTGGAGTTGCTTAAGTTACTTAATAGCTAAGCTTAAGTTACTTAATAGCTAAGCGTTGTAGGAAGAAGCAAAGTTGTAGTTATCAACTTATGTGTCAAATCATTTATTACTTAAAAGCTAAGAGTTGTAGTTGTCGGTTTATGTATGCCTATATAAAGGCTAGCTCCTTATGTTGTAAAGAGAGAGAGAGAGTTCCAAAAGGTGAATAAAAAGAGAATATAACATGTGTTAAAAAAGTAAGAAGTGTGAGCCGTAGCTCTCGCAAAAGGAGAAACAAAATTTTCTCTTAAATATCTGTCAGATTTTTTCGTTGGAGCTCATTACGTTTCCAACAAGAGTTGTCTCCTTATAGCTCGGTATCTTTGGCACAACTTCATAGGCATTGACTATTGTTTGTTGTTTTCTACATATTTTCCCTGTGTTTGGCTCTCCTTGGATCCGTGTTCAATGTCGCCCTTATGTGTCAACCTAATCCCTGTAAGTCCCAAGAATTGTTTCTTTTTCATTAACTTGCATGTATGTATGTAACCATAAGATGTTATCAGTGCCTTGAGGAATATTTATGAATATGGTACATTGAAAAGGTTAGCTAGTAGCTAGCAATGTCTGATCTAATATAGCTAAAAGGAAATTAAGAATTTAATCTTCAATTCACTAACAGATCCTCGCTCATGTTTGTGTTAATATCATGAGCTGTACTCATTAGCCAAATTTGCTGAATGGTGTTATGAATGAAGAGCTGGTTATCTTGACTTCTTCTTTGAAATTTTTTTTAATTCCTTCCTAACCATATTGCGTACACTCCAAATCAGATAACTAGTTTGAAAGCAATTAAATCACCTTTATGAGTTAATCTGAATTGCTCACACCATATAATAAATTCCATCCAAGAGTCAATTCTGAAGCTAAGTTTATAAAGACTTTGGGAAAACCTCTAGAACGAAAATGAGAAACTAGAAGAATGAAGGAGATGATCTAAAGTTTCCAAGGATTGTTGAAAGTATATCGGTAGCATTGTAGTTCATTCCCTAGAGATTATCCTTCATTGGCAAGCTACTTCTGATAGCTAACCATAGTATGAAGGAGGTTTTAAGGATTTACTGCTAAACCAAATGAGTTTCCACCATGAGAACTAAGGCATGGAGGTTTAATGAGGGCCATACAAGATTTGTTGGTGAATACCCTGGATGAGTGGTCATTCCATTTTGGCTAGTCCTGATTGGTTATGTATGGATTGTAATTAGGTACATCTCTTATTATGTATGCAAGGCTTCTAAATTTACTGCTCTACTCATCCCTACATATGACCCTTTAGCATCTAGAGGGATAATTGTTCTCAAACATTCTAGGTATGGGATTTTATGCAGAGGGCCTAAAGGATGACATTGATCATACCAAAACCAAGCTTATTTCTATTCCTAATATTGAATTTGATGCCATGATTCATTACATCCCTTATTCTGAGTATTTTATTAAAATACCAAAAATTGAATTGGTTCAACCTAAGAGACTAAAGGCTTTGGTTTTTGATTATGTAGATATGCACCTATTTCACCCAAATAGATTGGGGGCTAGTGAATAACCTCATATTTTCTTTGGTAGAAGCAATTTATTTAATCTTCTTATAAAGATAATGCCTAAGCTCGCCTTCTCTTTGTTTGAGCATATATATGGCCTTTTAACCTTTACACCTTTATTATTATTATCTAATAGCCCTGTCCATAAGAAATTCTTTAAGGATCTCTCAATGTCTTGTCAGCTTTTGCGGTAAAAACAAATAAGCGCACCAATGAATATGTATATTATTTAGCACTGAGTTAATTAGCTAGAGTCTATCTGTATAAGGTAGAAAATAATTATTCCAATGGTTGATTTTCCTTTGATTGCATCAAAAAAGGTTGACTTGTAACTTGTCCTTTTGTTTAATATTGTAATTCCCAGGTATTTGAAAAGGTAGTTCTTGCCTGCTCAATCATGATATGTTTGGTAGTAGTTCTACACTATGAGAATCCACAAAAACATAAATACAACTTTTTTTAGTATTCATGGAAAGCCCAGAAATAGAGTTGAAAAGATTAAGGGATTCCATGAGTACTTTAATTGAAGCTTGATTTGCACCATTGAAAAATAAAAGGTCAGCTATAAAAGCTAAATGAAAAGTTTAAGCTTCTTACATTTGTAGTGAAATCGGAAGCTCCTGGACTGATTGATCTTTGAGATTGTAATTTTAACAAACGACTATAAAAAAAATGATAAATAGTTAAGGAGGCAAAGAGTCTCCTTGTTTAACGCTATTAGTTCCTTTGAAAATTAGTGTAGGGTCTCCATTAACTAAGATAGTTGAGCATACACATTCCTTAATCTTGGAGATAAAGATCTTAGGAAATTCGAAAGCGCTAACAACTTCCAATATGAAGGACTACCTAACTGTATCAAAAGCTTTTGCAAAGTCCACTTTCATTTTATAACTTTTTAGTGTTTCTTAGATTTATAACACTTTAAAAGCACCTAGGCTAATAACAGATTATCCTCTATATTTCTCTCACTTATAAAGGTTCTTTGGCTTTTATCTATAAAGGTATTTAGTACAGTTTTAAGCCTAATGACTAACATTTTAGAGATGATCTGGTAAGCGACATTACAACATAAGATGGGTCTAAAATCACCTAAGGAATTCCAGTTCTGCTTTTTAGGGATGAGGGTCACACAAGTTCTATTTAGCTCATTAAGCATGATTCTTAAAAAAAAAAGTAAAACCACTTTGGTGAGAATGTTTCCTATTAAATGCCAAGTTTTTTTGCAAGAAAAGGGTGTTAAAGCCATCTGGACAAGGGGCCTTCTCAAGTGCAAGAGAGAGTAGAGTTTTTTTTTTACATCTAGTTTCCAAAAATGATAAATGAGAGAATCTTGCTGAGAGGAGCTAATGACTTAAGGGATAAATTCCTTTATGACTAATTTGAAAAGAAACTTAGATCTGACCCCAATAAATTCTTGAAATGACTGAACATTAAACTATTTATCTCAGAATGCTTTTTGTACATAATACCATCATCAATAAATGATGATATCCTATTCTTGCTTTTACAGCATAGGATAGCGTTATAACAGAATCTAGAGTTTGTCTCCCCCTCTTTTAGCCATTTAATTTTGGTTCTTTTCCTTACTAAGGAGTGATGATTGTTCAGATCCTCAAAGTAAGATTTAAGAGCTATTATTTCCTTTGTTCTGTTAATAACATCTTTAGGAGTTTAATTGAGTAAATTCTGAATACATAAACTCATTTCTAGCTTTGTAAATTTCTTTTTCAGTGTTTTTATTAGAAATAACTTCTTCAGCTTGGACCTCACACATTGGATCTTTCGCATCAGTTTGAGAGCTTCATTTCCCTCCACCACAGTTTGCCACCCTCTTGAAACAACCTCCTTAAATCCTTTATAATTTAGGAGGAAGTTATTAAATCTAAATGGGATTTAATAGGATTGCATCTAGTCTCCAAAGTCACCTTTGTGAGAGTATAATTTGAATAAAAAGTTTTCTGAAGAATATAAAACTTGATTTAAATCTAGACAACTACACAAGCTAAATAAGGGCTTGATCTAATTTCTTTCAGATTAACCAACTACTCGTCTGCCTATTAGACCAATTGAAGAAAGCTTCACCAGTATTTAGATCCATAAGTTGAGCAGTTGACAAGCAATTCATTAGATCTTCATTTATATGTTTCTTAATTAGTCTCTTCCCTTATACTTCATGAGAGAATGAAATGTAGTTTAGATCCCCTACAATTAGCCAAGGTAGATTTGTAGAGTTCCCTATCATTTTAATCATGCCAAAACTACTTCCTTTGAAATTATATGTTCAAGGTATCCACAAAAGTAATTGCAAACGTATCCTCTGGTAAATGCACTTCTAGATGGATATATTGATCTGAGGTTGATATTATGTTCACTTTCATCTTATCAGGGTTGTACCTTATTAGGATTCTACAGTTAAAATGAAATTAATGACTTGTGATCATTTCCTAGTTCCTTCCAAAAATTCCTCTGCACGAAGACAAGATCAAAAGCTTGACTTTCGAATATTAATTACCCTAAGAAAAAGAAGATAATAAGGAATTACTTTAATTTGAATTTCGGGCAACTATTATGAAGAATATGTGTAGGCTTAAGACCCTTTTTTCTTTTTTCTTTTCCTAGCTGATTTCCTCTTTACACCATTCTTTATACTTTGAGCTTTATCCCTGGACTTCCTACTAATTAGCTCATCTTTAGGAATCTCAACTTGATCACTTACTTGATGTTCACCATTGGAGTTGGCTCAAGTACTCACATTGGGTCTGCTAGAAGAGCTACAACTACTTTGTTCCTTAATTATTCTCATAGGTGCTTTGGAGTTCACTATTGATTGAGTTGCCTTATTCTCCTTGGATTCTGGTTCAATAACCTTATCACCTTTTGGAGAGCCAACTTAATCATTTAGTATCTCCTTTAAAAAAACTAGGTTTATACCTTCTTTTAGTATCTTTCTAAACCATTTTTTTATTTTGCATTATGAAGTTTCTATTGATAGCTTAGTTCAGTGGTATCTTTTATTAATTCTTCTTATTCATCAGGCCTTATTATTGGCAACTCTTTAGGCAAATATTCATCAAAGGTTACCTCCACATAAATCCTTACATAACCTACCTGTCTTATTGTAGCAGTCTTCTAATCCAATGTCCTATCACACTAGCTAGATGGCTTAACCTTGTTGTGGTCTAATATTTTAGGGGAAGGTTGTGGAATTTAATCTACAATGAGATGTGCCTTTGCTTGATCTCTTTAAAACTAAGACTTGGCCTCCTTTCACAAATAGTAGAGATTTCCTTATGATGTGATAATGTCCTCCTTTCAATACTTTTTGCATATTCTAGGCATTTGAAATTCTTAACATAAAATTTCTCATTATTAAGCAAAACATTTTCCAAACCTGATTTAGACCAGTTCCTCATAGGCCAAAAGTGCACTAGTAGAAAAACGACTCTTTCTTCTATAAAGTGTCCAACAACTGTGCTTGCCCATTTATTTACACCCTGTTGTAATACCTCCTTGGGTAGAGTGACCAGACGTGGTCTTAATGAGGTTGAATCAACTAAAGACAAGGAAAAAGTTAGCTTGTCAAAATTTGGCATAGTATCACCCACTACCTAACTCCATGTATGCTTTGCTAGATGAGCAACCATGGTAAAAATTAGATTTGCCACATTTAGCTCCTGGGCATACTGGGTAGGTTTAGTGGTAGTAGAGAGGGTAGGGTGGTGAGCTCTGAAAAAGTAGAATTTGGATTAAAGCCCTCCTTTAGGTGAGTTGTAAGGTTAGATTGGTTTTATTGATCAAGTAAAGGTAGGGAAGGCAGTGAGGGGTCTAGTTCCTTTCCCTACTAGGGGAAGGAATCGAGAAGGGGAAGGCGATGGATGGTGTTCAAGGGAGATCTAGGTCAAAGAAGGTAGTTAGATTACATTATTTTGACAATTTTCTCAAAGGTCCAACTTAATATACACAACTTAGTTCTTAAGCTAAAGCTTTAGGTAACTTTATGCGACATTGAAAAATAAGGTAAAAGAGAGAATCCTCATAATGAAGATAGGAAAAATTAGAAGAGATCTAAAGGACTAAATCTTTGTTAAATATGATGAGGGAAGCCATTTTTTCATACATTTTTTTACACATGTATCTAGGATGACTAGCAACATATGGACGGACTGAGCAATATTATAAATTTGGTATTGTATTAGTTAAAAATAGTATAAAATTATTAAATATTTTATCAAATTATCGTACTGAATTGTAATAGAAAATTTTGAAATGTATTGATCGTTCTGGTGAAATACTAAAAATTATTCGGTCAAATTTATAAATTAAGAAAAATTAAAGATACCAAAATCAATATAAATTATATTTGGCAAAGAAGACACTATAATTATTTGTATGTTTAAGATGGTCTCTTAACAACTTTCTAGTGTTCTTAAGTTAAGAAATACATAAATTGACACAATTTATTCACTGAAAAAGAAATATCAGGTCTTATCACTATTATCTATTTATAGTTTGTCAATAATTTGTCTATATATGACATTATCATAAATGGAGCACTCAAATATTTTGTCAATGGTAGACTATATACCGTCAGAGTAAAGCACGATTTACAAGTATCTATATGTGCTTAAGAAGCAAATCAAATATATAGTTATATTATATGCAATAACGAGCATTTGGTCTAGAGATAGCTTGTAATCTAAGAAAATAATGAAACTAAAAAATAGCTTAAAGTTGTTAAAGAAACTAATAATTTATAGATGGAAAAGAACCTATAACAAGAATATCATTGACATAAATAAGTACTAAAAGTTTAAAGGTACTAGAATGTCAAATGAGTAAAGAGGTTTTGACCTTGGAACCATGCAATTTGAGTTATATAAAAAATTCATTGAGATGTTCGAACCATACTTTAGGTGCCTAATTGAGATTATACAATAATTTTTACAATTTATAAACATAATCAAGATGAATCAGACTGATAAAATTAGTTGGTTACTTTAAGAAAACATCTTTATATATGAAACCATATAAGAAATAATTAGATATGTTAGATTGGAGAATTTGCATGTCACAAATAGCTACTATAGATAAGATTATATCTATACGCTACTAGACTGAAAATATCATGATAATCCTTACCACTTCTTTTTTTACTATACCCTTTAGTCACAAGATCAACATTATATTGTTTAGTGTTGGACCCCGTCATCAAGGCCCAACATTCGGACCCACACAAGCATAGCAGACCCAAACCGACCATAAAACTGACCACAAAATAGGGGAAGCCCCCAAATAGAAAAGTTGCTCCCTCTGTTCTAACGATTCTAACGCCACTGAAAATACTCAATTTGGGCTAGAAATGAAAAAGTTATAATTAAAATACTATTTTAAAGAAAACAAGGGAAACTGGCCCTCTACCGACTTTATGTCAAAATTTGAAAAAAAGCTTGGAAACTAAATTTCCGATCGGTTTCTTCATAAAACTTGGAGCTTTATGCCTCTAGTTTAATTTAAAACAAGAATCGCCTCGATCCGAGCTCCATAGCTCCGAATATTAAATTTTTTTTAGTAAAGTATAATCAGACTTTGTCAATCGATCACCATACTGTTTCAAACCACCTTTTTAAATTTAAAAGAAATAGTGATAAAACGAGTGTGGGAAGATAGGAAATTTTCTTAGAAATCCATCGCTTCGAAAATGAGGTTGATCGGAGGTCTACACAAAAAGTTATGGCCAAAAGAAGTAACACAGGTGAGCTCCAAGCGCAAGAGTGCTTAGAGGCCGAGCGCCTAACGCTCGCATGCCGAGCACCCGGGGTGCTCGCATGTCGAGCACCAGAGGCGCTCGCAGGCCAAGCAGCCGGGGCGCTCGCAGGCCGAGCGCCTAGCGCTCGCATGCCGAGCACCAGGGGCGCTCGCAGGCCGAGCGCCTTGCCCTCGCATGCCGAGCACCCGGGGCGCTCGCAGGCCGAGCGCCTGGGCGCTTGCGGGCCGAGCGCCTGGGCGCCTCACCCAGCGACCGACCAGCCGACTTCTAACTTACCAAACTCTCGACTCCAAACTCCATATTTGACATATCTGTGTTTATTTCACAGAGAACAGAGATATCAAAAATTTTCAAGGACTCACAAGCAAGCTCGAACTTTAAAGGAATCAAAAACTTACACTAAGACCGATCGACTAGCTCTCCATAAACAGTACCTGCATTTAATCCCAACGACTCACACCTACCAAATTAACACATCATAAATAGCTCATAAACCTTAACACCCTTTCCAGCGAGCTCTCCCAAAGCACAAACCCAACAGGAACTCAACAATAAAAAGCTCATAAACATACTCTTTCCCAGTTCATACACAGATCACAAATCAATACCAACACATGAAAAAGAGAGTACTGAAGCTCTCATGCTCTTTTCCAATCATAAAGATTCATGCATAGCTTTGGTTACATATCGGCATATTCATCAAAGATCAAGTACAAAATACAAAAGATGAGATGCTCAATGATCGATATGCTTACAAAGCTACTCCAAAAGCTAGTTACTAA
>JANIHZ010000005.1:67977605-67987664 GCA_027478365.1 Erythroxylum rufum | reverse complement strand
TAGAATTTTAGTTTATTCTAAAAAGTTTAGATAGAGAAATAATGACTTCACATTAAATATGGAGTTCCACAACTTTTAGTTTTAAAAAATATCTAAAAGCTTTTTAACTTAAGAAAATGTATTAAATTTAGCATTTCTACAACAATAACAATCCCCTAAAAATCTCAGTGATACACAGAATATATAGAAGTCTTGTAGTATATAGTCTTATCCTTAGTTAGTAGAAATATTGTCTCCGTCGCTATAAATTGCAAGCTTCGAGAAGAACTAAAAAGCTAGTAAATATGTTTTTTGTCATATTGGTTCGTATATGTTTAAAATTTATCTCATAATTGTAGATAATTCGAATAAATTGAAAAATGTCTTATTATACAAAAATAGAAGTTGAAGCAATAACTTGATAACTTAATTCCCATCTCCATAATAAGGAGATTCAATTTTAAGTCTTTTGAAGTTCGAAAAAGAGGACGGCTACTCCTATTGAACAACAACCTAATAATTTATATAATGAGGAAAAACATTCCTTGGAGTTGATACAGGGAAGAAACTAAACAATGGAAATAAGAAATAGACATAGAAGTAAAGATAATGGAGAGCCAAACTCCATATACGCAACATAAAACATCTTGGGTTATATTTGGAAAGGGGGTCGAGTGTAACACTTCCTTAGGATCAATAGACAATAGAGAGTTAGGAAAATGCCAATGGCAAGAGCCTTTGAAAGTGTGAGTACAATCATATTACTCAACGAATATATCACATTAGTGTGTAGGTTTTGCATGTGGGGTTGTCCCCCATAAAGTGGCTTAGTCTAATCAAAACCTTTGTCACCTGTTTTCTACCTAATTCATAAGTCTTAGTGTCCTCAACACTCCACTTTACTTATTCCCTTTTGTTTTTGGTATTAGAGACATGACTCCCCATTTCCCGCATTACTATTAGAATCATTTGGTTGGTTTTGATCTAACCACAAAGCCCCTTTGAACCTGTACTTGACATGAACTGGATAATCAAGATTTGTAGCATAACTTTAAAGGTAAACTTGCTTGCATGCAATTAGCTAAACGCGTCACAAAGAGAAGTAAAACTTTAGGACTTAAATTAAATGTTAGCTTTTGGAATCCGCACCATATATATATAAGGGAAATTACTTGACAAGGAGAATTACTAGATGTGAGCCCGAGTTAAGAGTAGTCAAAGAGGAAGGACGATGTGTGTCAGTGCTAGTTGGCATGAGCATGTACTCTCAACCAAAACGTTGAATGGCTTTGCAGTTTGTCAAGTTCAATTGCTTGCCAATTCACGCACAACTTGCCATTCTTTTCCACTAAAAAGATTGGCAAGTGAATGTGGGGATTAATACATGAATGAATGACCATGTGTGTGAATGCAGCTGCAAACCTTTCTTCTAGAAGAGAGCATATTGGTTTTGAGGAGCAAAATATCAGAAGTTGCAGAAAGAAAAAATCTGCAGCAATCCCTATGAAACGGCTGAGCTGAGTCAGGTCTTTTTGTGAATCAATGAATAATTGATCCTCTACAATGCCTGACGCAACAATCTCATCGACTGGACTGGAGCTGGGACATGGCAAAACTAAAAATGTATCATCCGAATTTTTAATTGCATTCACAAAAATGGATCTCATCTACGGGTATGTATTGCATCAGCCTAGCTCTTTTTTAACCCATTTCATCTCTTTATATCACCAAGTACTGCCACCAAATTCACGAACTTTCCACCACTCAAACCGTACTTTACTTGCTGTGTCTGGTTTTGTTATGATTCGGTCAGCATGCTCGAGAACAGTCGGTCACCTATCTTGAGTAAAACGAACCACGCAGGTTAAAACCTGGAGGCAACTTACTGACACCAAATCTATGCAAGCTCCTCAATGAACCCCTAGAATGTCCAGAGTTCCTACCAAAAGGGAAACTGATAAAAACTAATGGTAATTTTCAAAACACCCCTTGTTTTAGAAACCCACTAAACAGTCCTATAGTGAATCAGGTAACATGGACATAAGAATTTACCAAACTCAATTTGAAAAAATGGTGGTCTGGCTATGGATAATAATCCCAAATGGATCAAGTTCAAGGTTATGGTAGAGTTTTAAGATAATCCATCATGACTCTGGCCTAAGCCAGTTGTGTTTCAATAAATAATCTGACAGCAGTTTTCCGAAAAACAAAAATAAAAACCCGAATATATTACAAGTAAAGGCCAAGAAAAAGAAACACAAGGCACCGCACAACTTCTCTTGTGCTGCTTTGATCTCTGCCACTTCATCATCTCTTCTACCATTGCTTCAGTGTTCTCGCTCCGTCTCTCCCTCTCAGTATCCTGCCAGACAAGCACATGGTCCCTAACAAGGATGCTATAACATGAATAACAAAGAATAACCTTACGTTCACGCGGAAACACACCTTCTCTATGTTCTCTTATTGCATATTTGCAAGCCCGCTGGCATATTTCTCTGACATCAGACCACTGAAGTCCCGAGTATATTTGGAAATGGCTCTGATGTCTACATCTTAGGCAATGATTTCCTCAAGTAAGCCTTGAAGATTTGGTGGCAAGATTCCTCATCAGGAAGAGGAATATAAATCAGTTGATCAAGAAGGCAGAAGTGCTTGGTCTATGATATCAGGTTGTTACTAACACAGATGATGAGAACTGTTTTCTCAGTAGACATCCCATCCATCTCTGTCAGAAGGTGGTTCAGAACTCCGTCAGCAGCACACCCAGGATCTCCAACACTGCTTCCTCTCTACAAATATAGTGCATTGAAAAGCATAAGCAAGAAGAAACCAGCAATACAAAACATCCCAAACGGATTCGTATCTCAATAACGAAATTCCATATAATCAAAATGATTGTGATGGACATAAAATAGAGGCCCCGAAAATTAAATAAACCTGAGTTGGAATTGAGTCTGATTCGTTGAAAAATAGAAAACAAGAAGTAGATTGGTGTCCTTGTAAAAAATATTCTCTAACATTGGCCTCACTTTTGCCAACGACATTGTAAGCAATTCAGGGCCCTTGACACTGATGAAATTTGGTTGGCAGGAGTTAGCGATAGCTCTAGCAAGACGTGTTTTACCACATCCAGGAGGCCGACAGAAAAGAACTCCTATAAAGGGCGCTTCACTGGGCATTGGACTGTCTGAAACACAATAGTCAGACCTGTTATACAAGGGACACAAAGGCACCTATCAAAATAACTAGTGTAACACATCTAGCGCATTCTGCAATAGCAGGCACCTTCTGAAGCTCATTCTTAACATTCTCCAGACCTCCAGTATCCTCCCAGATAACGTTAGGTACTTCAACAACCTGATCCATCCAAAATTTCTTCAGTTTTGCATTCAAATGACAAAACCAAGTGAATCTATAAAAAGTATGCAACAACCCAAAGTAATTAAATTTATCAAAAATGACAATTCATAGTAACCATCCCACGCAGAGCATATGGGTTGCTTGTTCCAAAAGCAATCTTTAAATGTTCAATAGTCACTGCCATTGAGTCAAGCACTTCAGCATCTACGGACATCCATCTTTTCTCCGATACATTGAAGTGCAGCCTCAGTGCAAAGGGCAGCTAAGTCAGCAGCAACATAACCTTGTGTGTCGTTATAAATCCTTTCAAATCAACCTGCAGAAATCAAATAAGAATTCAACATGTTAGTTCACATAGAAGGTTAACTACATAAGATTAGACAATTACACTAACCCCTCCCCTCCTCTTGCAACAGACAGAGCAAAAAGACAAAGAAAGAACAATTTCTTACTTCTTCAGCAAGCTTCATATTCTTCATATGAAGAAGGTTTGGAAGGTTAGACTGAGAAACTGATATTAGGTCCAGATGAGGTTTACGAAGAATCTCGAGATGCCCAACCTCATCTGGAACCCTAATATCAGGTTAGAGGTTTCTCAGTCTAACCTCCCAAACCTTCTTAGAGCTAGGTCAATGCTGTTAGGAAGATTAGTAGCTCCAATGAAAATAACATGTTCACAAATAAGTCTATTCATTAGGGCTAAAAGTTGGGAGACAATTCTCCTCTCAACTCCAAGGCAATCACCATCAATAAAGATGATAGCTGGTGCATTCTTCTCTGCTTCCTCAAATGCTTTTCTAATATTACTTTCACTCTCTCCAGCCAATTTGACATGATCTCTCATCCATTTACACAGAAGGAGAAGCACTGGTTTCATTAGCAACAGCACAGGCAATAAAAGTCTTCCCAAAACTAGGAGGTCCATAAAGCAGAATTCCTTTAGGTGGCTTCACTCCAATCGATTTGAATAGCTGAGGATGTCTCAAGGGAAGCTCTACCAACTCACCAATCTGAGCCGTCTGTTTTCTAACACCAACAACATCATCATAACAAACTTCATACAATCTCCCTTCGTGCTCCCTCCCCACCAAGTCTCCATCACAGAAAATCTCTGTGTCCACTGCAACTACACAGAAATCTGGTGGGTACGCTCCACATCCACCTCTCACAAGAAAAAGATCACCCTCCCAAACTTGGGCAATATTCTTCCACGAAATAAGCTGAAAATTGCAACTATTCATGAGCTAAAGATTAAAAAAAGAAAAGGATGAAGGAGGGGCGAAGTAGGACATATATTACGTGAGGCTATTGACAGAACTATATTTCCACCACAACTTTCTAAACAAAACTAATTTTCTTTAACTTACTGTGCAAGATCACTATAGGAGCTACAAACGGTAGCAAAATCCATATCATGACCATTACTATTAATTACTTCCATGGTTATACTTTTACAATCAAATTATAAACACTTCTTGCTAAAATAGCTGCAATAATGTGAAGAATCAACCACCCAGAGTATAAGTAAATTCAGATAAATCAACAAATTTATTAACATTCTCATGCCTCTGCAAACTCGATATTTATAGCTCCATGTGCCTGTTTTTGACACAGAGTTCAAGATAATGACACAAAGAGCTTGATGTTTCCAGTATAGAATCCATATCAAACATAAATATATAATCCAAAAACCTGTCACAGAGGGACTTCTTGAGAAAAAGAAAAAGAGGCTGATTTCAGCCTCTTCCCATGTTAAATCACCAACTTTATTATTTAACTGGTTATGAAAGTAAAAAATGCTAGATATTAGTTTAGAAAGGAATACATATAATTCCAAAGAAGTAAGGAAATTACAAGCACGACAAGTCAATTCCGAATATTAAAACTAAAAAGATTCAGTTCTGAGATCAGAGCTACAAAACAGAAAAACACAACTCATATAAATATTTACTTCAATTTATATTTAGTGGAAAAATATAAAGCATATTAATCTCCAATACAGTAAAGATAGATAATAAACTCTGTGTTTTTTAAGTATGCATCAAATAGATTTCCAGTAATTCCCTCAATTGTGTCATCTATAGGCAGCATGTAAACATGTTTTTCCATATTTGACATCAGGACATTGGTGCATGGAAACAATGTCCCCAAGTCTAACCCTGAGATTCCTCGTGACAATCTTATTCATCCTGATTTTCGGTTCATCACATTTCTCATCAGCAACAGCAATGCAAACTGTATCTTTCCTTTTCTTTCCCTAAACCCCACAAGCATGACAACAGCACAAAGGAATTACTGCTTTGGTATCTTTACAGTATAATTGAACAATAGACAATAGAGAAAACAAGAAAACAACAGAAAGTTATTGAAAGGCACTTCGATTATCAAGTATAACAAAATAAGTGCCCACCTAACTAGCTCACCAACGCATATACGAACTCCATTCAAATTCACCCTATCAATAATACAAATGCAAACTAGATACACAAACTTTCAGAAGAAGTGCAAACGGGCACTAGATTTCCACAATCAACAACCGATGATGTAAACAGCCCAAACCTAGATACAACTTTAATCAGCTAACCAAAAACTCTTATGCCGAGAAACCATATTATTCACAGAATTACGGAATTCCCAATCAAGCAATCAAGAACCATAAACCCAACACTCCAAAAATCAAAGACTGTTAACAGGCAAAACCTTGATCAAGATGGTGTCGCCGAGGAAAAATTGGAGCTTCTCCGTGGTGAAGGAATGAAGATGAACGACGGCGTTGTCATCTTTAACAGCCTCATCAGCAACGTGCCGATTGGGAGCGTTCTTGCGCCCCAAAATTATGGTATAAAGTCCTTCCTCGTATCCCTATTGTAGACAAAGGAAAGCAAATTCGAAAATCAGAAATTAGTAGCCAAACAAAATCGAAATCGAAGACGCAGAGAAGAGAATGTTATATCTATTAACACTTACGAGTCAGAGGATTCAGCTTAGTCAAACATTGTTAAGCCAGAGAGAGTTGCAGAGGGACCTCAAGAGATTTTGGAAAACTACTAAATCAGACCACAGTCACACACAATAAGCAGAGACCAATTTTAAGAGTAAATGTGACATATTGCAGCTTAACCACGTGTCATTATATCCTCGGGTGATTAACAATTCTTAGATCAAGTACCTCTCTCTCACTCTACTGACATCTTCACATGAGGGATTAGATGCATCTTAGCCGAGAACAGTTACCTTGAAAGTCTTTTAGAGAGCCACCATGAATGTCGACTTCCAGTTTAAACTTCAACATCAACTCATCGAAGCTATGATTAGGAGAGCAGTCATATTTTTCGCCGCAATTAACCATAGTTTCGAAAATATACCATTAATCATCCAATGCGTCGTTAGTTCCGTTCCAAAAGAGAGAATTGTTTGCCAAACATTAAAATATTTTATACCACAAAATTACTCAAATTATCACATTAAAAAATGTATACAATCTCATAGTCCCACCTAAACTTCATTTAGTCCATCTTGTATACTAAGATAATTAGTATCTTCTAAGAAAATAATAATAAGGGATGAATTGCTTACTCAATAAAAATAACCGATCGTACCTTTAAAATCAAATAATTCAATAAATAATTATAAAATTTAGTCAAGTGATTAAATCATTCATATAATACAAAGACACACATCAATACCCATTTTAATCAGAAAAATTAACACATATCACAAAAATTTACCAAACAATGATTAACACAAAAATTAATACATAACTATCATTTATGTTTTATCTAACAATTAACTGAATTGTCTAAGCTTAGCTTGACCTAGTAGACTTACATTCAATGATTTGCTAGCTTATCTCATCTCATCAAAATCTTTCTGGTGGACGATGCGGAAGGGGAGAAGTTTGACGACATGATTGCCAGAAGGAAATATATAGGATAAGGAGAGAAAAGAGGACGTACCTAGTTTAGTGATTGAAGTTTAGGATTTGGACGGCGATGAGAAGGAAATTTCGATGATTGCAAGCAAAGAGACAAAGAATAGAGAGAGCAGAGGCTGGAGAATCAAGTATGCAGAAATGGAAGTGAAGGAGATATGTCAATTCTAAGCATTTATCAGAGAGACCAATTGAACGAGCGCTCCAACCAACGTTGGACACGTGGTGAAATCCGAGACAAAGTTGGACACGTAGCACAATCTGGCTGTGGCGAATTAGGGTTGTCAGAGATCTGGAGCAGCGCAACAGTTGAAAGGACGAGCATGACAGCTGCACAGCGGTTAAAAAGACGCTTCATTTCAAACTTTGACCCACTAGTGGACGCGTGCCGTAAAGTAGTGATTAAACCTAGTGCTTTGAAGGTGTCGACGTCCGATCGGTCGGTCCTATCTCTACGCTCGATCAGTCGGCCCTATCACGAGCTGTCATGCGGATGAGCGGTACAATCTTTATGTACTCCTTCGACCCTTCTCCATGATCAGACTCGAGGAGTAGGGAGGGCTTATAGTTGAGTCAGTCGTACTAGGTCCAAGCCCAATCCCAGAACGGCGCATGAGCCGATCGGCTCATTCCCAGATGTTGACCTAACTCCTACAGGTATTTACTATATAAGTTCGTTACCTCACCATGAGGCAGGCACGACTTTAGAACCCTCGTATATCTTTATTCCTAGCCACCAAAACTTTTACAAAAATACTGACTTGAACGTCGAAGGGATCTACCGGCAGTCAACCTCCGGTGTGCCTTTACTGTTTTGCTGGTATTCCTTGGTGGAAGTCAAACGAATTCATGGATCCAAGCAACAATGTCCAACCCCATCAAAATCAGACAGAACCACTTTCACAAGTAGAAACATAATTAAATGTATAAATATTGACACAAGGTATCTCAATCTCTCTTGGTACTACTCTCATACTTAGCCATTGTATAAATATTGACACAAGGTATCTCAATCTCTCTTGGTACTACTCTCATACTTAGCCATTGGCACAGGATATCCCAAAGACTCAGGATATCCCGGTGCCACTCCAGTACCTAACTATTGACACAGGACATCCTCAGGACCCCTGCATCTGCTCCACGAATAGATACCTAGCTACCACTCTCTCATATTAACACAACCTAACCATTTAAGACCATTGAATATAGCATATCCTAGGTAAGCCACAAATTCTTGATTTTTACAAATTATTCATAACATATTATCGACCCGTCTCTATTTAATACCATATTTATGCTGAATTAACAATCAATACACTTCAATATACATAACAAAATATAAACACGAAACACCTTATAATTCATGTATGAAACCATTAATCAATAATTTAATTAATGACTAATTCAAAATATAATTTATCAATAATAAAACGATATTATATTTTAAGAATAAAATCCAAGGTTATCCTTACCTCAATTTCATATTCAACTAATTGGTAGTCCCAATTACTCCTTAATCAGACTTTTAGACCTATAATTTACAAAATTCTATTAGACTAATTTACAAAAAATTTCTAACCCAATTACACCTAATAATCCAACATTATTCTCTTTTCTAATTTATTCTTAATTATAAAAATAATATCATTACTAACCTAACCACCATAATTATTAAAATACCCTTGACAAATTCAAAGTCCCATTTTACCCTCATCCATTTCAACTAATACCAAAAATACCCTTATTGTAACTAGATTCCAGATTTAACCTTCACTTTCTGCATTTTCTATTATGCCCCTACATGTAATTTAAAATTTCAAAAGATGTCATCTTCTTCACCCTCTCCTCTTCTCCTATCTACTCTTCTTTTATCAATTTTCCAGCCACACTTTCTCCTTTTTTTAATCCTTTCATGCAACTTCAAATATTGCCCCAAACAACCATAACATGCAAACTAACTATAAATTAATGTAGGATGATCAAAATCACAAAAAAAAGTCACAAAATTACAGCTGGAAAATTTACCTAAATGTGAGAAATTTTAGGGTTCTAAAGCTCCACAACTTCCTCCAATTTTTTTACAAAACAAACACAATGACGAAACCTATAAGGGAAGTGTTACATGCAGATGAAAAAGGATATTTTTAGTCACACCTACCAGTTGGGAAATGAAGAGAAAATATGAAGAAGATGGTGATTGTTGTTGGTTGTCTCTATTTTTCTAGCTATAGGTTTTTTATAAGTGTTTAGTAGAATATGGGCTAGGTTGTTGGGTAAATTTTATGAATGGGCTTTACATGAGATCCCAGATACTTAAGAGTGAAATTGGATATTTGATTCTCGCTCCTGAATGAGATATGTGCTCTCGAATTTGACGTAAACCTCACCAATTAATTATAGTATATTTAGATGCTCATCTATGAAAACCTCTTTGTTTCTCTCTTCCCATAGCATGTATATTAGATTAGATATGTTAAGTCATTTAAATTGCACATATTTTGGATGTAATTATTGTTAAGGTGTTGAAATTATTATCCGAAATTGATGGAATTGTTTTATAATTATTTACAGATGGTTTTTAACACTCTAAGGATGAAAAAGGATCAAAAAGATGCAAAAGAAGGAAAGAAATCCGAAATCCCTAATCTGGCTGAAATTCAGAGATTAGGCGTGGACACGACTAAGGATGGAATCTGGAGTCTGCAGAAATTCCAGAATTTGATTCCAATTAAAACACAATCTTTCAAGATCCTCTTGCCCTCTTTCTAAGAAGTCTTCCACCGAAATTA
>JANIHZ010000005.1:67947223-67959203 GCA_027478365.1 Erythroxylum rufum | reverse complement strand
AGAAACCTGTTCCTCTACGATCAGAGGCCAGTAGCATGCTCAGTCAGTGAATGCAATGAAATCTATCAGTCTGACCCCAATATTACCATAATACCCTTTGTTACCAGTAACGGGATGTTACACATGATTTTTTGTCTTTTCAAATAGGAAGAAGACACTTTTAGATACATCAACTTCTAATCTTGACATCTTAGAGAACATTTTTAAGGCATTAGAGAGACATGTGATGGAGTTCTTATTGGATCTAAATAGAAGGATCAAATCATTTGCAAAGGTGATATTTGTGATATTGAATTATAGTGAAATTTAAAAGTTCTATTCTTCTTTACTACCCTCATTAGTAGTCTGTTAATAACTTCCATAATCAATGCAAACATGTAAGGGGAAGTGGGGTTCCCTTGTCTGATTCCTTTACAACTTTTGATTGCTTTAGTAGGATCCTTATTCACCAATATATGAAAGAAACGTGTAGAAATGCACTATTACATCCATTCAATAAAGATATCTAGAAAATTCATAACTTTCATAATGTTTACTATAAAGTTCTAATCAACATTAGCATAAGCCTTTTTTAGATCGATTTTGATTGTACAATTCTTCCTACCTTTTCTTCTTGACATAATTACTTAATAGCTCCTGCAAGAGGATAATATTGTCGCCTATGCTTCTCCCTAGAATATAAGATGCTTGGGAATGATGAATATAGTTGATAAGCACTATTTTAGTTCTTTTAGCTAGTAGTTTAGAGATTATCTTATATATAACATTACAACATGCTATACAAGATCATCATCATCATACCCCGAAAATTTCCACATAGAAGCAGGGTCTGGGGAGGCATGATAGTACGCAACCTTACCCCTACAAAGTAGAGAGGCTATTTCCAAGTGGCCCACATGCATATGATACATGATAACAAAGATACAGATAAAAAAGGAACAATAAAGTAATAATAGTAATAAAAAAATACAGAGAAATATAACAAGTAATGAAGGATAAGACAATTAATAATACTAATATTAATAAGAACACAGATACCGCATATAACAATAAAATAAAACGAAAGATATTATTATTGATAGAATTTAAAGAAACGAAGGATAATAAAAGGGTGACAGAGATACGTTACAGTATGGGTGACAAGGTGTCAATAAGCGGTGCCGAATTTGCAGTCTGTGATGTGCCAAGAAGCGACTGCTCCCTCTACTGGCCGATGCTCCTAGCACCGGCGACACCACACTGTCTACAGCTAATCTCACCAGAAGAAGCTCGAACGTTCCCTAATTGCTTAAGCCAAACTACACAAACTGCTTGTTATATAGGGTAGGCGCTACACGAAAACGTACGCAATCTAGTAAACTATTTAGAAGAACCCCAACAAAAACCTTTAGCCACCGGTGATCAACCACCAGCCCTCCAATGGAAACAAACAGCAAGCCTGATACAACACCTATGGCTGAAAAACCAGACGTAGAAATATACAACACCTTCTTATTTGTTTTAATAGTAAATAGAAAAACAAGTATTCCTACATGGTGAGATCGTGCCTTTGAAACACTGAAACTTCACAGTTAACCGCAAGTGACAACCCAAACCACTACAAGCATAGAAACAATGCAGGAGGGGAGTGGGCAGAGAATGAGCGAGATGATGAGTTTAGTGTCCCAAATAGCGAGTTTCAGCTCTCTCTTTGTCACCTAGCTAAACCAACATAAGAACCTTATATCCCAGGTATCGAACTCAAGAAAGAGGAAACTTTCCTAAACCCAGGAGAGAGATCATGAAAACATAGATAGAGGGGTAGAAAGTAGGAACTCAAAGGTTTGAGCTTTATGTAAGACTGTGTAAAAAAAATTGAGGCAACGACTGCGATGGTTGCTCCGGTCACGAACCTCAACATTAACACCCAAAATGGGTTCTTAGAGCAAAAATGAAAATACAAAGTTAAAATAAGAAAGACGGGAAATACAGGTAAAAGGTAGGCTTCTGAGTTTCGTTAGTCAAATTCAGGAGAAAGATGTACCTTGACCTCTTTGGAGGTGGTAATCTGAAGAATAAAACACCATCTGACAAAAATTTGAAGAAGAAAAAGAAGGAGGAGAAGACCTGTAACAACATCAAGCTCAGGGACATTGCTAATCTGAGGTCCATGGTTGAAAGCTTGACCCCTAATCCTAGCATTGGACAAGGTGCCACCCAATGGTTGGCGACATGAGAATAATCACTAAATTTACTTTGCACATTGCCTTTGGGAATCAAGGTGATATATGTTCTATTGATGTCACCCAATAATTTCTTATTCTTGAAGAATTCTAATATGGCATCAACTACCATGTCTTTGATCATTGGTGAAGCTTTGATAAAGACTTTGATGTTAAAAAAATCAAGCCCTGGAGCTTTATGAGGATCCAACAGCTTCAAAGTCCTTTTAATCTCCTGTGTGGTTATTGGATTAGCCAACAGGTTCCTCTCCAAAGAAGTAACAGATTCCTTCATTATTTCTCAAATAAGTTGGATGGTGGATACTGCATTGGAAGGAGCATTCATGGAATTATTAAAATAATGAACTGCCTCCTCTAATGGTAGTCCCTATTGATAAATCATATTGTTGTCCTTACAATCAATACAATCATGTTCAGTCCTCTTCTAGCTACCACAACTTTGTTAAAGAACATAGAATTTATGTCACCCTCTTTAAGCCATGCAATTCGAAATCTTTGCTTCATCATAGAGAAATCAAACATGAGAGCCGTAATAGATTGCTCTTGGCTATTCTCTCACATTTTTGAAGGTGTGAAGAGTATGGATTTAAGTTAAGAGCCCCTTATATGGAACCTAAAGCCTGTTTGGCTACATGCAGAAGATTTCAAGTGTTGTCAATATTATCCTTATGTAAAATCGTCAATTTATTCTTGATCACTCTTATCCTCCATGAGTAATATATTATTTAGTCCCTGATATAGTAGTACTAATGCCTTTCCATATAGTTGCATCAAAACCATCCAGATTAGCAAGAAAATTGTTAAAATTGAATGGAACTTTAAGTCTTACCATATCAACTTGAGTAATAATAGGAGAGTAATTTAAAAGGCTTGGATTGGGAAATACTAAGTAGCAACTAGGAAAGAATTAGAACGATTCTAGATTCGCCAAACAACAATCAATTTTTTTTCTAATAAGATTAAGTAGCAACTAGGAAAGAATTGGAATGATTCTAGATTCGCCAAATAACGAACAATTTTTTTTCCTAATAAGATTAGGACCACTTTGATTATTACTCCAAGTTAATAGATTCCTCACTCATAGGAATGTCTGTCATTTTAATGTTTGTTAAACATTACCTCAACTTAGAATATGGTTGTCCAGAAGCTCTCTCATCTTTAACCTCATTTATAGACATGATTGAATTAAAGTCACCAGTTAGCATATATGGCTCATATATAGCTCTCTTAATCAATTTTATAAAGAACTTCTTAGGTAGCAACTGTTATGGGCATATATAAAAGTGATAAAGAAGTTTTTCTTGGTTACTTTATCCATTGCATTGATTTGTACAAGCTCATCTATTGTGAGGATGACATTAACTTCCATAGTTAAATGATCATAGAGCATAATAATCCTCTCATTCAGGTGACATTCATAATTGGTGATTTGCCTCTAATTTGATTGCAAAGACTGCAATAGTTTGCATTTATCCTATTTGATCATGGTCTCCAAAATGCCTATTATGTCTAGTTTATTTTGCAGGACAAAATCCTTTAACAAAAGCTTTATAGATGGAGCATTAGCCCCTCTTATATTCCAAGATATGAACTTCATAGTATAGTAACGATAGCAGGGTGTTTTTTTTCTTGCCTAACTTTCGTGCAACTCGTGTCTTGGAAGAGGTTTGCACCGCTTCAAATTTAGATTTCTCTCATTCCACTAGGTTATCATTTGTCGTATCATTATGAATATATAGACCACATTTCCCTACTTTTCACAAGTTTGAACTGGTATATGAGATTCTTCGACCTCCAAAGTATGAAACCCAATGGATGATGGCTACATTTTGTCAATATTAGTTTTGTCTCCAATGTCTTGATTATTGAAAATATAATCCAAATGCTTTGTATTCTCTTCACTATTCACATTATTCTCCACCTGATGGTTTGATCTTATGAGCTCAATACTTTCCTCATAAGAGCCAGTCTTAAACTTCTTTCTCGTGGGCTGCCACCTCTTAAGAGTTTCAACCTTATTGGGTTTCCTAGCATAGGTTACTTTCATCTCATCCTCGGCTAAATCAAAATCTTTATTAAGTTTGATGATATGAATGTTATCAAGTAAAGGCGACATAGCACTTACTATAACAAAGAGTCTGGAAAAGTTGATCCTTGAGATCTCAACAGTAGCTTGGTCTATGCAAATTGGTCTCCCATTGAAGTTTGCCATATAGCTCAACATTATAGTGGTCCAATACTCAAAGGGAACATCATGGATACAGATCTAGATAAGGATGTTGTCTTATTTTATTTCACTCATATTTAAAGCTAGCCTCAACAATTGTAGCAGTAAGGGTTTATTATAAACATGCCATAATCCTGTCTCTAGGATCTTTTTACATCTTCTTGGTTTGAGAACCTAAAAAGGAACGTATAATAACTATTCAAATACATATCAACAAGACCAAATTATTTCTAATTTGAATGATCGAATTCTTCATCACATGGTAGGATACCTTTCTATCCAAAAAGCATCTTACTCTAAACACCAGCTTTAAGCACCTTTAATGGAGGGGATTCCATAAAGGAATCTACAGTTCTATTAAGGGGGCAGTAAGATAGCTTTGTATCTGCTTTACGATTACCAACAACTTGTATCCATGTTTTCTGAACTTAAGGTTCATATTTTCCAAATGGAGTTTGCTGCAAGCTATTAACAAGGGGGTGACAAGAGGATTGGAGCTAAAAGATTACGAAACAATTAGATTAGAAGAAGTAGAGGAAGATGCACTAACTCTACCTAGAGGTAGGAAGTCAATAGCGGTTTCTCCATTACTAGCCACTGGACAGTATAAGTACACAGTGGTTAAAAAGTGTAGTTAAGTAGATTTAGGAAGCAAGGGGATATCACTAGAATATAGTCGTGTTGGTGTGTATCGAGTTATGTTTGTGATATATGTTTTTCCTACTTACTGAGTACATAATGTACTCACCCCCTCCACCTCCCAACCATGCAAGTTAATTTGGTGAGCTTGAAGCTCTGAGTGTATCGTACAATTTTTTGACATTTTCGGGGCATTATCGTACGTGGGTAGTCTCTATTTTGTACTTTGTTGTATAGTAGCTCAAGAACTGTTTTTATTAAGTTGGTTATGTTGATATGCTTTATGATTTTGTAAATTAACTTTTAACTGTCTTATGGTATGTAAAAGACCTTATGTATAAACCTTTTATACTGTTGTTGAGATTGCTTTTGAGTAGACTTAAAAGTCCAGAAGTTGTGGTAGAGTTTTAAATGTGAATATAAAAGTGTGTTTAAAAGTGTTGCAGGTGTTTGATTGAGTTTTGGGATTTTTAAAATATAGCTGTTGTGCTGTCCAAATGTTTTCAAAGGATATTCAGTTAGCCTTGCATAATCGAGTTAAAGGTACCGTTAGTATCCTTAACCTAGGTATGCCGCAGTTGTCATGTGCCCGATGTGATTCCAGGTCGTGACAATTAAATTGGTATCAGAGGCTGGTTTTTACGTTTTCAAAAGTGTTATTACTGTTCTAAAAATATTCATGAGCCTTAGGAGTTGAGTTTGGGTGTCGAAAGTCTTTGGTTGAGAAGTTGAGTCTCGGGTCGTTAAGTTGACATCCTTAACAGTCGGATAACTTCAACCTTGGTGAGAGTACTTGTCGACATTCCTTGGGATGTTTGAGATATCAGATAAGCTAGGCTTAGCCCAATCTATTTTATTAAACAATTTTTTTTCTTTGATTTTATAGAGATAGCATTACCCCCTTCTGTTTGCTCAGTCAAGTAAGAATTTCGAGGATGAAATTTTTTAAGGGGGAGAGTTGTAAGATTCTGCCTCCTAAAATTGTTAAGAGATTAAACTGTTTGAGTCACATGAGTTATGCATTTAAGAATTTACAAGGTGCATTTACAAGGTGCATTTCAGTCACATGCATAATATTCGTATACACACATATGAATCATGGTTTAGATATCATTGCAAGATAGTATATGCACTTAATTGACAAATTCCAGGGTATGGAACGAAAATGAATGTGATATAAATGTACATTCCTAATATTTTGCATTTTGATTTACCAATAACATGAATTGATGGATTATAATTAGTGAATTGGAAATTTATTGTTACAATTGAGTAATTGATAAGGTGATATGTGCATCTAGTTTAAGAAAAATGTTAAAGAGCAAGACAAATTTATCTATAGGAATTTAGTTTGATTAGGCCTAGGAAATGGTGACATGTGATATTGGGAATCAGTGACAAATGGATCAGTTAAATGGATGACAAGTGGCTTGAGTATAATTGCAACAAGTGGCCCTTTAAGTTTATGACAAATGGCACTTTAGACTTGTGACATGTGGAGCAATAGAATGGTGACATATGTAGCTTTACAAATGGTGACATATATAGCGTTACAATTAGTGACATATGTAGCCTTACAAATATGTGTAGTCTTACAAGTAGTTACGTATGGAGGCTTAAAATGAGTGACATGTGGACCAATAGAATAGTAACATATGGACTAATAGAAGGATAATATATGTACCAATAGAATGGTGACATATGGACCAATGGAATGGTGACACATGGATTAGTTTGACCTTCTTGAATTTTTTAGAGAAAATAGTTGAAAAGGCAATAGAAGTAAAGAGTGAAGGTCTTCCATAAGGTTAGAAGAGGGAGAAAAACGAAAATGAGAAGAGGAGGAGAGAAAAAGGGGAAGAGAAGAGAAGGAAAGAATTTATCAAGGTAAGTTGAAATTCTGGTTTCAATTTCATCTTTCTTTTTTTATCTATCTTTCATATTCTTAGAGCACTAATTTAAAGAAACTCAAAGAATAAAAGTTGTAGATATATGTCTTAACTTGATCTCTGTGAAAGTGTCTTGACAAAATAGTGACTAGAACTCGATTTATGCTTGTTTCCCTAATACTGCCTATGATAGATCACTGTGCAAGAACCTTGTATTATTTCCTAATTTTTTAGGACCTTAGAGTCCGAATTAGTGAAAGTGTACAACATGAAAAATGATTATTGATGTCTTATTAATGCTTCTATGAAACGTTTTTGTTATGAGATGTATTGATAATAATTTATTGTGGTTTGTGTATTGGTTGCTAGTCTGTTTCTTACCATAAACATGACAGAATTTAGATGGAGATTATATTTTAAAGGGAGATGTTGTTTGTGTAATTTTTAGATATATTAAGACTAATGGAAGTCTAGTTTCAGTGGGCACAAGAATCATGGCATTTGGATCTTTGTAGAGAGAGTTATGATTAAAAGAAGATAGCTTGTTCATAAAGAAACATTAGGAAGAAAAAGATGTAAACATTGCACATAAGGTTAGGTTAGCTTGATGGTTGAGCAGACATTAGGCTAAATTAGTAAGTGAATTATTGACCTATTTACATATGCTAGAATAACATTTATGATGATTGATTAGGGATGAATTTAGTTATGGTGGTGTATGAATATGAGATACATATTTGAGTAGAAAATACATTGTATATTTATATGTATAAAAGCTCGGGAGTTATGGATCAAGGAACTCGTACTGAGGACTGTTGAAGTAAAGGGAGTTTACACCTTCTTTTAAGGTGAGTTGGGAAAACTATATCTCTCAAATAGGATTAGGACATCCTAAGACATGCATGATGACTTATATGTGAATTTTGAACCTAGGTAATGCATAGTAGAATTGAATCTCAAATAGATGCTAGTATACTTGTGTATTTAATAAACGACATTATTTTTAATAACTCTTTGCACTTGGAGTGCAACTGATGTTTTATTACGTATTTTGATAAATGATATTGTTTTCAACAAACTTGTACTTGAAGTGCAAAGGACAAAGTTTTATTTTCTAAAACTACATTTTTGAACAACTTTGCACTTAGAGTGCAAAAGATGACTTTTATTGCATGAAATAATGTTTTGAAACTTACATATGCATAACCGAGTCATGTATGTTGTGTGTATGTGTTCTCTTTTAGCTTAAAGCCATGGAAAGGTTCCATTTTATCAGTTGGACCGATAAATAAAGGCATGGTGCCTTACTTGATTCTAGTACTTAATATTTGTATATGATTTTTGTGATTGGTGAGGTAACGATTGGCCAATCGTGTGCTCGGCATAACAGATTAAGCGATCCCTGTACCCTTGACGCTGGTATATAAAAGTCGAGTCCTCGTATCAATAGCTTCTACGGGACTTACTGGTGATTCCGCATCTAGGATCTAGACACCGACGAGGTCATCACGTAGGGTCATGACACTTTTGTCGATTGTAGTCTGAACTTACCACGGATAAAAGTCGAACCAACACCGAGAATCAGTGGGTGTGCATACTAGTTTGGCTAACTAGAGGTGACACACATGATTGTTTTAGCTTATTCTGAGATTTTTTTTCTGACGAGATTTGATTTATACAAGTGATGTTTTTTTTTTTTTCTGTTTTTGTGTACTGGAAACTAGAACCTATGTTCACCGGATGAGTGATTAATAGGCTAGGTCTATGTGCTTCCTAACCAGTATACGTTAAGTCATAGGCTAGGCTTATGTATTTCTATGTCATATATGTTCACTTCATAAGTTATCTACACTGTCTTGGTATGTATCGAGCTCTATTTGTGATATATGTTTTTCTTGCTCCCTGAATACATAGTATACTCACCCCCTCCATTTTCCAACCTTGCAAGTTAATTTAGTGAGCTTGAATTTTTGAGTGGATCGTGTGATCTTTTACATTTTTGGGACATAACCACACGTGGGTAGTCTCTGTTTTGTACTTTTGTTGCATAGTGCTCATGAACTATTTTTATTAGGTTGGTTATGTTGATATGCTTTATGATTTTATAAATTAACTCTTGACTGTCTTGTTGTTTGTAAAAGACCTTATGTATGAACCTTTGGTACTATCGTTGAGATTTCTTTTAAGTGGACTTAAAAGTCCGAAAGTTGTGGTAGAATTTTAATGCGAATATAGAAGTGTGTTTAAAACTGATTTGCAGGTATTTTGATTGCATTTTAGGATTTTTAAAATATAGTCATTGTACTGCCCAAATGTTTTCAAAAAGGTATTGAGTTAGCCTTGCATAGTAGGATTAAGGGTACGGTGAGTGTCCTTAGCTCAGGTATGTGGCGGTTGTCATATGCCCGAAGTGGTACTGGATCGTGAAAAATTCATTATAGAAAGGAAAGCTCTTCCTTCGAAATTGAGCATCATCTTTGTGACTCTAACAAGATGAAAAAAAACATCAATATATAAATGACAAGAAAGAAGTTAAAGAAAATAATTACAACAAGTTAAAAGTTCAATACGTACACTTAAGTAAGAATCTAAGACACGATCTTCATTAGTGACCATCTTCCTTTTGGTATCCCACCCAAATCCACTAGTATCTTTCCTTACCATATCATAAACAATGCTCCACTCTTTCTTTATAGTCTTAATCATAGACTATATGTGAGATGTAGCTTTTAAGTTTGAATTAGGAAGCTTTGTTGCTACCATTCTTTCTAATTCATTGAGATACCCAGCTTTAAATCCAGTATCAGCATTAGAAGTTCCCACATTATGCAAATTAACCATGCAGGAAACTAGCACAACATCCTCATCATAATTCCACTTTCTTTTTTTTCTCCTTTTGAACTTTGAGAATCAATAGTTGAAGGGGAATTCATCGACATACTTATCTACCAAATTAAAGCAATATTGATAAATTAAAAAATAAACATCATAATAAAGGAAACATTCATAAAATTCTTCATACTAATTAACATTAATGATCAACAACGTACAAAAAAATTCATATAGTGTTCAATAACAACATATACAATAAACAACAAAGAGTACAACAACTTAAATAAATAATAATATGAAACCTCCTAACACTCAAACATAATAGAACACCTAAAAAAAATGTCAATTCTCATTTTGCCTAGATGTTTGCCATTCATTGAACATTTCACGTGCCAATTCATTTCTCCAATTTGTTCAAGCATTAGTTGGGTCAATAACAGTTATACACTTCTTCTAAACAACTGGATTGTGTGAAAATAATCCCCTAAATCACTCTCCATAGGATCAAAACTCGTCTCCTACCTAATAAAATTATAAAGCAAACAATAAGCTATAATAATTCGATTATGTATCTTTATTGGATAAAATAATGGACTCCTAAGAATAGCCCACCTAATTTTTAGTAACCCAAAACATCTCTCAATTACATTACGTGCAATCGCATGTTTCATATTAAAAAATTCCTCTACAGTTCTTAGTTGGTAGCCTTGACGGCATTCATTCAAATGGTACTTTTGACCCCTAAAAGGTGTAAGGAAGCCCTCACAATTTGTATAACCTGCGTCAACTAGGTAACAACAACCTATATAAAAAAACACTATATAAGTTATATAAAAAAACACTATATAAGTTATTCAATGTACATTATCTCATTTATAAAATTTCAAACAACACTCCCATATCATATAGGAAAGCTTATCATGAGGAAATTTTAGTCCATGTCTCCTAGTAATTGCATCACGAAGAACTTTACCATCAGCTACTGACCCTTCCTAACCAGGAAGAACATAAACAAATTGCATGTCAGGTGTGCACAAACCTATCATATTTGTTGCAATGTCACCCTTACGAGTTCAAAATCTAGGCTTATCTTTAATTGACATATTAACCCTGATATGTGTCCCATCTAGAGCACCTAAGCAATTCTACAATTCAAATGAAAAAAAAAATGAGGAACCTTAATCACATTCACTATATTTTTTGATAAAAGTAATAGGGTGATTATCTACCTTAAACACCGATGGTCCGAAGAGTTTGTCAGTATGGGCTCAGGTTTCCTAAACAAATGATCTTGCAAATGCATCACTACATTTAAAACATCATAAAACACTGATTAATTGTCTCACCTAACCTTCTAAAATTTTTCCTAATAACTCAAATTTTAACACGATGAGCAATAATATGTAAGAAAATTGCTACTTGTTTATCAATAAGCATAATTTTTTAATTCACATAGTTTAAAAAAAGCTTGTCTATTCATCTTAACCATTGAAATACATGACTCAACATTGTCATGCACAATTCGCCTCACATAATCTCGATTTCCATAAAAATTTAGAAAATAAATTCTAACCCTTGGCTTATATGTAGCACCCCACTCCCGACATCTATGGTGATATCCGAGTATGTGCCCCGCGAGAGTGACATGCTAGAACGATCAATTGGACAAACTTCATTTCAAAACTTTTGTTTCTTTAAAACAAGGTACACGTAAACGGAACATGACTAATCAAATCAGGCACGTGACATTTAAGAACATTTCCATTTGCAAGTTACAATAGTTACAAACATTCATATTCAATAATAATTTGGACCCATTTCAGATATAAGACATTTGAAATCATAAAGTCATTTCATGACCATATCATTTACAAACACTTGTACAGTTTTTGCGGAACATAAATCAAAGATAAATCAATGACAACATATGCAGGTGCAACTGATCCCGACCCCTAATCCATAACAGACCTCAGTGGCTGAACTCCAATTGATCTAATTGGATGACTCCTCTGAACCTGAAAAGCCACGTTGCAATTTTTGATGAGTTTTGCGAACTCCGCGAGCGAACCATCATTGATGATTTCACCGGATCAAATCAAATATCAAATATCAAATATCAAATAATACACATTTGATCATGCTTCCATACAATTATAATTCAACAATTTGCA
>JANIHZ010000005.1:67809280-67821137 GCA_027478365.1 Erythroxylum rufum | reverse complement strand
TTTCAAAACTTTTTGAAAATTTCTCCTATGTTTTAAAATTTCCAGTATCTGCCGATATTTAGATTTTGAATATTTTTGCTCTTTAGGTTTGTATTTTTCCTTATTTAACGATTTCAATATTTATTTGGTTTGTAGGGATATAATTAGAAACACAAGTCAAAATTAAGTTACATTTTATAAAATACTGTTACATACCAAGCACTATAATAAAAATCTACCCAACTTTCCTATTAAAATTTTTATAAGTATCCAAACATGTGAATATCTTTACTTTCTTATAAATTTATTTTCTAAAAAATCATATTTCAAATTACTTTACTCCGCCAACAAAACGGACTCTAAAGGAAACCATAGCATCGCCCCTTGTGATAGTTTCCACCACTGTCACTATTCATCGCACCATCTCCAGACTGCCAGCGAGAGCCTCTTTTCTGACCGGCTGCATCCAGCTATATCATAACGCAATCAAGGGGACAGTGAGTCTTATCTTCTCCTAGTCTACTCACCACCTAATTCCCTCTTTGACACCAGCTAGAACACACTATCTGAATATGTGTTCTTCCACTTGCTATTGTCGTGATAGCTTACAACCACACCATCTTACGGTAGCAACCACTGGAGTGAAGAGGCAAACACATCACACCTCCAACAACATCACCAGCAGCTATTAGAGGGAGAGAACCCAAAACGTTTCTAGCTTCTTCTTTGATGACTACATCTCTCCTCATGCTCCAACAGTATGCCTCCTCATCACCGACAGCAACCACAACACCCAAAAATACATCCACCATAGTTGACAACTCTGGAAACTTCTAACCAAACCACAGATCAACAATGAGACCCACAAAACATCCGCCAACCATCAGTCACGCAATGAATAACACCACCAACAAGGGTTCCACAAATAGCCAGACTATAGCTAGAAAGCCATCTTCTACCACCTCCAACCAGTGCATAACAACCAAGAACTTCTATCACAACAGAAGAAACAACACAAGACTAACTACTTTGAGGACATGATTGGTTCGCTAAGAAAAGAGCAAGTTAGAGACAATTTTGTTGGCAATTATTTAGACTGGAACATAAATGTGCTAGAGCAACAACGGGGAAGGGAAGCAAAGGGAGCAGAGAAACCCAAATTTATAAACAACTGATTGATTGTAAGACATAAACTAACGTGCAGGTAGTGTTTAAGTTGTTCCTAAGGTTTGTATTTTGTATGCGGGAAGGTTTAGTAATACCAGAGAAGTTCCTCTGAATCCATCCCCAGTTAGAGTAGAACAGGCAATTCGGCTATTTATCTATACTCTTGTATAATTTGGATCATAAAAATCTGAAGTAACTCTACCTAATTTGGGATGGAAGGGACTAAGCTCTAATTAATGTTTGTATTTTATATAGTTTTAACTTTTATTGATCTATTATTGACCTTGTTCTTGCCTTGGAAGATGCTTTCAATTAAAGTAATGATATGCCCTTAGCTAAGGGTTATGATGAACTAAGTACATTAGTCTACCTTGCAGTTGGGGCAAGGTTAAGTTCACAGCTTTGGCATGATTTCTGGTTCTGTGAACGGAGCATCCCTAGTACTGTAAGGTAAGTAATCTGTCTATTTTCACTCTGGATAGCTCCTGGAATATGACGTGAAGTTGACTATAACCAAGGAATTTCTTACCTTTTATCATTTAGTTGTGGTCTCATGGGGCATCCATACAAGGTTATGGATTACAAATATAACGTCAGAGGTTTTGAGTTGCACATACACTTCACACTCCCCCTTCTGTTTTATTTTACTTTTTTACTGTAAACAGCATCCTGTTCTTTTTACTACTTATATTCCTGTAAGTCGCATTGTTCATGAAATTGATAGTTATATTCTTAAAAAGGCAATTGTTAATTAAGGCTGATCCAACCGAAACATGTACATCATTGTACAGCAGACGTATGCATCTAACTCTCACCTTAGGCCGATAACATCAAAAGGAGGTATCAATATTGCAATAGCAATTGCCATAATCACCTAGTGTACGATAAGGGCAAATGATTGGTAATACGGCATCTTAAGGCTTTGGTTCCCAGTCATAGATTTTGCATCAAAAAACTTAAATACTTATATCCTGGAAACCAGTTGGATGGTTAATAGGTCACAAGAGGATAAGAATATATGAATTCCCATCTAAAACCAGGGCGTAAAGACGATCGTAAGTTCTGTATTTGCTACGATCAAAAAAGGAGAGCACTTGGTTTTCCCAATACCAAACACCCATTTCTCAGATTCCAAGATCTTTCTAACAACACTATACTTCAAACAAAATCTTTTCCGTAGGACCCTAAAACTAGGCGGATAAATGCAAGCTCG
This sequence comes from Erythroxylum rufum, assembly GCA_027478365.1. Lineage (NCBI taxonomy): Eukaryota > Viridiplantae > Streptophyta > Magnoliopsida > Malpighiales > Erythroxylaceae > Erythroxylum > Erythroxylum rufum. The sequence goes on along the minus strand of JANIHZ010000005.1, from coordinate 67,818,778 downwards.
TTTTTATCCTTTTCACTTGGCAGCCAAAACCTATCATAAAATCAACACCTACCAATTCAGATAACCGTGTGAAAACAACACCTCGCATACTGTACCCAACCAATGGCACTTACAGTTATGCATTTCTCTTTTTATGTGATCTGGACAGTAATTTACTGCCAGTAAAAAGAAACAGGGGTGATATTGGATGATTTGACAGCAAACGGAATGGAATCACTAGAAATAGTGAACATAAGCAATAAAAGGGCAATATCAAAACTGTATATAAATGAGAATTGTGCTGGCACATGATTAGGCTTTGTCAAATTTGAAAAACTCCTCATTCATAGCAACCAAGGCTTAACAAAAAAGTTTCACATATAAAGAGATACCTGAGATTCTTTCAATCACAAAATTGTCTCACATATTGCAATATTTGCATAACAATTTATGAGTCCCTGGGAGGTGACTGAAAGAAGAAACTATAAAGAATCTAGGACCTTTTTCTTTTGGTAAAAAAGCTATAAAGAATCTAGGGCTGTTTTATTTTGGTAAAAAAGATCTACAACCTTGAAAAATGCAAAGGACACTTGATGGTACAGTATAACCATTTCACGTTGCTAACCACATGCTTAAATAGCCTAGAGCAATTGTGTTCATCAGACCTATGCTACAGTTAATAACTTCATGGCATCAATATTGTATCCTTCAGTTTATTTCTGAAGCCACTAGCCTCAGCAGCAACTTATTAAAGTTCAATCAAGAGGGTGCTGCAAACATTTACTGCAACAGCCCAGCCCAGAATAATTTTAAAATGATATTATAAAACAACAGGATAGTATATGCAGGGATCCTCTGAAGTAAAGTACCAGAATGATTGAATTATCTCATGAACAACAGCACTAAAATGAAAAAATTATCATGTGGTCATAACAAGTAGCTTTAATTAACATCTCTATCGTGAACACCTGAATCTCACCAAACATAGAAAGGAATGGTTAAGTATATGGAAGATAGGCAGACATGAAACCTTAGTTCTATATTCTACTAGGAAGGTCACAGTAATAAAACTTAGGGTGACAAATTCTATCTATGCATCTCTAAGTTGAAATGCATCTTTTCTTTTCTTCTTGCTGGATTGCTATAGTCAAACAACCACATAAGTTAGGATGCAAATGTTTCTTTCATTAAGCAGCATCACTCATCTAATTTCCCTTTAAAAATTTTAAATGTAAAATTACCTACAAAGATATTTTATAGTGCAATATGCTACTTTTGACAGACTTGCATAGTGTGTGCACTATGCACATATCCTTTTACTGCATATCAAAACAAATAACAAGTAAACAAATAGATCAAACAACAGGAAAAAGCATCACAAGTAACAGATTTCAATCAGAGAAGTATAAACATCTTCAGAAACAAGTTGATGCACCGTTAAGCCATTGAATGGTGGAACAAAAAGAGAAGATAAGTTGATGTGGAAGCCAAAGCGACAATGAGACAAGCTCTGACATACCTTTATAAATTGTTAGCATAGGACTAATGGGACTCAAACAAGAACCTCATAACACCTATTCAAGAACTATATGCTACTCGATAGAGCACCTAGCACCCATTGCTACAAACAATCCCTGAATTAGCCAGTCAGTCAATGAATTACTTTACAACAGAGTGAGTTCTTGTGGGTTTTCCATAGATTGTTTGAGTATATATTCTGCCCTCCTCTTTCTGTCGTCTCTCTCCTCATCCCTTCCTAACCAGCGTCTCATCCTCCCTTCACCCTTTTTAGAAAGCCTCAAATCCAAAGATTCGCCTAACATCTTCTTTCTAGCTTTGAGCCTAAAGTTTACGGTGGGCCTCTTCTCTGGTAGCATTCTTCTTTCACTATCTCCATCATCGCCAAGTCTGCTTTCTTTCAATGCTTCAATAGCTGGCGCAAACGCATCCATGACAGAAACATGATCTTTCAACTTGTCTGGCAAAACAACTGCAGAAACATCCATCTCTTCGGATTTGGATGGCACAGCAACAGAAGTATTACTCTCAGCTACTCCTAATTCGTTATCCTCGCCATTTCTATCCGCAGAGGTGGAAGCCTCAATGGAACCATTAGCGAGCAACCTCTGCTGCAAACCCAACAGAGCCCTCTCTGCCTTCCTCCGTTGCCTGGCTTGTTCAATCTTTTCGGCACGAGGATCAGAGACCCTCTCATTCCACATAGGTGTATGCAAGTAAGTATGAGGATCCGGCAACGCAGGCAACCAAGGGGGGATATGTTTCCCAGGTGTGACCTCACCCATTTTCACAAAACTAGGAATTAACCTCGCATCTCTACTAACCGGGAACCTAGGAACTGGTTGTGCAAAGGGAATCTCTTCACTAGAACCCACAAATTCAATTATCTGTCTAACTGTTCCGAAACTAACAAGACAATTACCAGAACTTGATGTGTCTGCAAACCCCCCTGAAATGCTTAAATCTTCCAAACATCTAACTATATCAAAAACATTACATTGGGTTCTACCTGATAAATTCGAGTAGAATCTTGCACTCCTGCCTAAGTCACTGAGGTATCGGATTGTAATCTCCGTGAGCGAATCCACAGCCGATTCTTTAAAACCTTGAAACCCCAAACCCAAACAAATCTGCGCGACTGCAACTCTCGCCACTGCGCGGCCAAACTCATCTGCTTTGGGTCTTCCCGATGTATTCCTTGCACCTCCATTTCTCATATTTCAACCCACATGTCAAAATTAGAGCTTTTCTAAAATTTCCCTGTCATTTAACATCAAATAATCATCCAAAATTTGAATCTTTCCTCGTTTTCCCTTCCCAATTTTCTCCGCAAACAAACGGTCCAACAAAGATGGGATCCTAAGTTTAGCACGCAGAAATTAACTCAACATAGCAAAAAAGGCCCCCCAACCAAATTGGAGTTGGATAAAGCAGAAATGGAGACTGAAAGTAAAGAACTTGAAGTAGAGAAACAATTGCAAAGCATTGATGAAATAAAATGAAGGCAAAATCCTAGGGTTTTTATTAATCCGAAGGACCAAACTTCAGGGTTTTGGTTCTTTTGGATGTGAATTTTGGAGGGAAAATTGAGGATTGAAAACCCCTAAAGTGAGAGATCGAGAGAGAACAGACGGAAGCTGCGTACCCAAAACGAAAAATCGAATCTTTTATTTATAGAGAGCTCTCTCACGATGGCTTAAGACTTGTAATTCCATTGTCTCGTCACAGTTTGAACTACTCGGGGACAATTCGGGTCGGGCTTCAAACTTTTGAATGGACCAGGTTTGGGCCTGTCCCGATGAGAGTTTTGAGTATATAACGAGGAAATATAAGGTCCTGTGTCTATCTTGTCTGGGTCTCTATACTGTAAGTGAACGAAGAAGCGATAAGCCAGTGAGAGCGACTAAGGAGACTAGAAAGAGCAATATGGAGAAGTACTTTGGAAATGCTTACAGAGGTGATCCGGGAGTTCCTCATGCGGACCCTGAACGGTTTTGGAACATATGGATGGGGTCAGGTGCTTTCTCTGTGCTCACCTGGTTCGACCCTTACATGTGGCACCTTACCAATCAGTTCAAGTATGCTTTTAGTTTCCATAACCTTAACTCTTCTTCTGCTTGATGTAGGGATTTTTGGCTCTTACAAGATAATTTTAATTCGTGGAATTGAAGACTAAATTTTTTTTAAAGTTCAATTTTCCTTATCAATTTGATTATGCTCATTGCCTTTGGTTTTTTGTTCAATATTAAAGGGCTATGCCTTGAATGATGTGATGTTGGTATTGGCTATTGAGCTTGTTTTTTGAGGAAGATAAAGATAATGAGATTCACGGTCTTTTTTAATCGATTCAGGATTGCATGGAACCCAGATAGGACTGGATTTTAATCGAAATGATGGCCGTTTACGTTTTAGTTTCTGTTTGCTCCCAATGTTCTGATTTAAATTTATCTATCCAAATCCTAAGACTGGATTGCTCGTATGGGAAAAATATGAGAGTTGACGTTAGTTTTCATAGTTCACTTGATGTTTGGATGGCTAGTAGTTTAGGCACTATGTCTCTGATTATTCAATGTCTTAAATCTTTACCACTTTCGCCTATCACCATTTCCGCTGTTTTCAGAAAGGTGTGGTAATCATTGCTTTGTTCCTGCTCTAAATTGGTTCATAGTTCATAACATTTTGCAGTGAAATCTAAGTGATTAAATGGGTATGCATGAGCTGTGTTCCATGTTCTTTATGAGATTGGGTGGTTTATGATTTAACTTTTCTTCCTTGCTACCTTAAAGGGGAAACATTGTCTTCGAGATGCTGTCACGTCTGGATTACAGTGGTTGAACTCTATGCGTTTGGAAGCTTTTTGTGTTGCAAGAATGTTTGAATGTATTAGTATGGTTATTGTGGGTATTGTTGGTTGATGAGGTTAAAATTGTGATTATTTTGTTTTTTTATGCTGCATTACGTTAGAAAAATATCCTTGCTAGTATGTTTCAATGATCTGCTTGGCTGATTGCTTACAATTACAATATTTCTTACATTTTGATATGCTTCAATCTGCAGCTGGCATGACAAGGCATTTTTATTTGAGCAGTACCATTGGAAGAAAGCAATGAAAAAGGGACAACCATATAATTTCAAGGTATTGGTTTGATTAACTTCTAACATTCTGCAAGCTTGATGTTTTACTTTTTCATTGTCGTACCACTTCGTAGTTACAGTAAAATGTTTGCTTTGCATTCAATGCTAAACTCGTCTGGGTCTCAATTTGTTGCAGTGGAATGAGTACATGGACAGAGACCACCGGGACTCGTATTACTACAACTGGCCGGTCTACTTCCCTTAGGTTTCTGTTTTGTGTATGTTTTGTTGATCCTTTCTGCACAGTGGAATCGTTGGAAATGCCAGCTTATGTTTTCCTCAGTTTTTTAAGCTTGGCTTGTTATTGTGGATGAAAGACCTTCAACTAGGAGCTGGATGATTTGTCTTGTTGATCCCGAGTTGTCATGGTCCATTAAGTTGCCTTCTGATGCTTACCCTGTTGGTAATAATGAAATCATGAGGAAGTGCAAGTGAGACATTACTGACCTTCCGCTGAAATCTGAAATCGAAACCAAGTCTGGAATGATGACTGCTGGGCTTTCAATGAGAGAACCAAATGAAACTGAAATCGTAAAATCATGTTCTTGAAGGAATTACCCTTCCTAACGTCTCAAAACTTAGAACTTTATAACCATACTCGCTCCCGGCAGGAGCTGTTTTGATTAAACCTTCGTGTACATAATTTTCTTCTGCAGCCTTATTTAGTTCATCACCAAGCCGTTCTCAAACACCGACACTGAAAGTTTAGTAGAGATGGTTCTAATCTTCTAAATATCTCTTACAAATCTCCCCACAAATGATAATACCAAGATAATGTATCAGTTTCGTTGTATATGTGGAAATTTAGAAGCTTATATCAAGATTTCTTTAGTCTTCTAGTTGCATGAAATTAGTAGAATAAGTTTCCATTCATCTTCTCCCGCGGCCACTGCACGCGCTTCCAACTGTTTGTTTGTTCGTTATAGCCAGAAACATAAACAAAGCTAAACTACTTCGCAATTTAGTTGTAAGGTCCCGATTAGGACAAAAAAAGAACGTATGGCTTTCCTTCATCTAACGTCATCTCTTGGGCTTAGAACAACTTCGCGTCCGGCGACTACGCTACGTGTCACGGCTTCTGTCTCTCCAAATCAAAAATCGATCAAATTTCGCAACTGGGTCCAGGAAACTGGTTCCAAATCTCTGAACTTTGCGCTCTCTGGGGCTCTCACATTCTGTCTCTCTCTCTCAGGCAAGTATGTCTTGGTCTCTGTGATTAATGCTTATCAGATTATATGGCATCTTAATCAAGATAATGACAGTTTGTGATTGCAGGAGTTGGGATTGCTTCGGCAAAAGTTGGTGTGAACAAGCCGGAATTGCTTCCTAAAGATTTCACTACAGTAATAGATGTGGCCGGATTTCTATCTGATGGTCAGGTGTGGTTTCTCTTTTTCTCACACGTTTTTGTCACTTGTTCGTGTCTGGGAGACTATTGGACTTAGAATTTGATCGATATTTGCCTTTTCAGTTTTATATACTTATACTCGGTGTGACCTGTGACTGTGTGATGCTTTTAGATGAGCAGTTTTATGTGTTGAAAGCTTATATCTTATGAGATTTGTAGATTTATCAAGAGTGAAACATGGTTCTAAATTTTTTCTTTTTCTAACTCCAAATAGTTAAATATTTTGTTCACTTCAGGGCCAACTCTGAAACTAACAAAATGCTTAGAGTACTTGTATTTGAGACGAATATGAAACAATGTAAGATGGAATGTGTTACATCTTCAGCATTTTAACTGTAATTCACAGGAGAAAAGATTGGCACAGGAGATAGCAGATATTGAAAAGGATACAGGATTCAAGTTGAGAGTTCTAGCTCAAAATTATCCTGAAACACCAGGTACTATTTGCATTTTAATCTATTCTTTTCTTTTTGTTGAATCTTTTTGGCATTTAAAGACATGATCTTAATCAGTTGATTAATGAAACTGTTCCAGGGTTGGCAGTTAGAGATTTTTGGCAAGTAGATGATAGAACTATTGTCTTTGTGGCTGATCCTACATTTGGTAATACGATTCAAGAGCTTGATATTTTGACCATATCAGCAATTATTCAGCTAAGCTTTTTTTTTAAACCAGGAAATATACTAAACTTCAATGTGGGGGCTTCTGTCGATCTAGACATTCCGCGTAGCTTCTGGAGCCGCTTGGCAGGGAAATACGGAAACATGTTCTATTGGAAAGAAAAGGTAAATTCACGATTTGACTCTATGGTAATAATGCTTTGTGGTTAACTATGAAGATTGTTAGGAAGTTATTTATTTTGGATTGATTGTAAAATCAGGGGGAGGACACATCTGTTGAATCTGCTGTCATGGCAATATCCAGTTGCTTGAGAGAACCTGTAGGCCCAAATAATTGTTCAGAGGTAAAATAAAACTTGATTTTTAAGTTAGGACCTTTCCTTTCATCCTCCGTCATGCTGTGCAATTTACTGCATAGTTCAATCAAAAGTTGTATATTTAGAAGATATGTGAATAGTGAACGAGCAACGATTCAGAATGTACGAAAATGAATCACACAATTGAAAATCTCTGGAAACAAGTGCTACTGCACTAGTAGTGATGACAGAACTTAGTACTGATCTAATATGTGAGACAGCTTGCAGAGTTGAAATTATATTTGTAAACAAATTAGCCACTGATGGTTAGTACTCAAAACATTGAATTGCCGCTTCAGGATGTAGCTATTTCCTTGCATCTAGGGGAATCGACGATAACTGGAAGCTCACAAAGCAAAGCATTGTACATGTAGATTACAACAAGTCCCGAAAAGAATGAAAGAACAAGTTTTAGACATCTGTCTTCCTACAATCCTACCCAAGAATGTGTAGACATTACGAATTTACCAATGTGATGTGTTGGACCATTTTAGTAGACCTTTACTCGTCATCCAGAATCTTTTCTAGTTCCTCAGGTTGACAAGGAAGAACAAGAACCCCTCTTTGTTGGAACCCGTATTCCTCTTTAGCCAGCTCCAACAACCTCAAGAAAGCTGGATTACTAAGGTAGTTCAGCTCCAGAACAAACCTTTTTGGGTCTCCATTACCCTGCACTGCAACAACTGCAAAATGTCCTTTCCTCACGTCTTTAGGAACTAATGTTCCAACCTCGTTCTTTTCTCTGGAATCACCGTCGCTGATATTTGTTAGTCGCCTTGGTGCCAAAAGTGAGGGAACCAGCTGCAACTTTCGGATAAGATGCTTCAAAACCATCAAGCTTCTAATGCTCTCTCTGCTGTTTTTCATGCCTTTGGAGAACATGAAAGGGAATTTAGAGGAGAGCTTGTGCAGAAGACTTGAATCTTGTTATTTTCTGACTCCATTATAATGGAAAAGCATAGAAGAGGGAGGACGGTCAAGAGCGGTGGAAGCCTACCTGAATCTTCGTTAGTACAGCCATGGGACCAACTAAACTCTTATGCTTGAAACATATCACTTAATGCAACATTCGATAGTTTCACCAGTCTAGTATGGTAGGGTCTTAGAAACAGGGTTCTCCGTAATCACCTCTTGAAAACTAAAAAAAAGTGTTTCAGTTCAGGCTTTGTTTTTGCCTAACTATGGAGTAAATCATATTACATTAAAGTTTGAAATAAGAAAGTTATTATATGGAACATATTAGGCGTCTAAGTATTAGTCCATTTCCGACTGGAATTTGTATTTATGTTGACTATTCAAAGCATAGCAGAGCATTTAATACGTTCAGAAAAGGGGGCTCCTTGTACCTTAAAATGCAATATTGGTATTAATGACTAACTAGTTGGTTGAACAATTAGGTTACATTAATTACTTATTAACTATAAGTCTTTTTGTCTAATACATTTAACCTAAGAAATTGCTTAATAAAAGAGAATTTACAGTTTTTGTATAGCCTATGTTGTGATAATCTCAAAACTAAAAGAGAAAAAGTCAACAAGTTGATATTATGTGATGATAGAAAATATGGTTGGTGTAAATGGTTCAGCACTCTCATCACGTAATCAGAGATTTCAAATTCGAGTCTTGAGAATGGAGAAATCTGTTTGGCCAGTACTTTACTCCTTATGGGCTAACTTGGTGCAAACGGAAATTAGTTTAGACATGAATGACTTAAAGGCGTGAGACCAAAAAAAAAAGGAAATATTTTCATAAAAGACTCAAACAGGACTTTTTTCTGATTGAAGAGAGGCTCACTAGTCTTGGAAGTGAGCTGAAAAGGACGACCTTGGATGAGAAAGTTTGATGTTAGTGAATGATCTTTTGTCGACGAATGGTTGCCTCCTGGACATTTCACTTATCAACATGCAATCCACAACCAACACAAACAAACAAAAGGATCGAGTTACTCTTCTTGCTGGGTTTGTGATCCTATCTACAACTGCTCGAGGTTTTTAGTTCTACACGTAATAAATAATGCTTGGACATGCACTGACATGTACGAGTTCCTTTACGCCCTTTGTGTTTGAACTTGCCATTTTCTTATTTCTTCTACTTCTACGTGTCCGTTGGGCTCTCTTGTTTCTTCCTTGTAACATTTTTTTCTTACTAATCCATTTTTTCATTTTCAAAAAAAAAAAACTTTGAGGTGTTTAGCAAATAGTTTATCAGCTCTTTTTAACTTATCGACTAAAACTTAACTTTTTGACTATTTAAAAAAGTTATTGATATATTTAGTGAATGACTTATTAGTTAACTTATTTAACCTCAATAAACTAAATTTTAAAAGCTATATAAGAGGAGTTTTTGGAGTTAGCTATTTGTCTAATGATAGTATTGCCCTCCACTTTACTCTCTACTTTTACTCTGTGTATTTTCAAAGTTGGTTTTTTTTATCGTACAATTATATCGTGAAGTTTGGAATAATATAATAAAAGAGTTAATT
>JANIHZ010000005.1:67712863-67729370 GCA_027478365.1 Erythroxylum rufum | reverse complement strand
ATACGAAAAATCAAATTAAATCACAAAACAATTATAAGGAAAAAAAAGGAGCATATTGGTTTTATGATTCTCATTCAATCTATAACTATATGCACTCTCACATCATCAAACCATATAGCAGATTGGTTATTTTCTTGATTAAATCATAAAACGAGAATATATAAGAAAAAAAGGAGCAAAAGCCCCATTTACAATAAGATGAAACCAGATTCTATCCAGTTCATTTAACATCAAATTAAAATGAGAGATTTCAGAAATATACTTGGAGGTGCATAACAAAAAATTCCTTCGTTGATGAGACGCGATAAGGTAAGATGGGAGATCGTAAGGAATTGAGAGACGATAAGGAAGTAAAGAGGATGGTAGGGCAAAGGTTAGGGATAAAAGAGTAAAAAATAAACTTGATAAAAACTTAGATTGGAATGAAAACTCGATACCCATCCCCCTTGGTGGGTTTAGTAGATTCTCAAATTTAATAGGATAAATCCATTCCCCTGGAATTGAAAACCACAAAGCAAACACTGTTTTTTACAATTATTCCGTTCCTTCGTTCTCAAACCCTCAAACCAAACGCCCCCTTAATTCTATCACTAAGAGATAGTGAGACTGTCTTTAAATATATATTACCAATGAAAATGACATTTCTCTATTTTAAATTCTCTCATATTGAATTTAGTTTACTTTTCTAGAATTGCCCTATAGGTTGTATCATCCTTGATCTTTTTTATAACACTCTAAATTAAAAAACCTTAAATTTAATTCCTAAAATTTGACAAGAATCATAAAGGTATATTATGAAATTCATTTAACATTTATACTCTCTTAAAGTGTAAGTTGAAATCTTATGACTTTACTAATCTCTTTTCATAATTGATTTTACACACATGATAGGAGTTATGTGTTATGAAATGAACTCCTTTTCATTTAGTTTATTAGTCTAATCCAAAATTTGTCTTTTTAAAACTCGTTTATGGTAACTTCATATATCATGCATCATCTTTATTTACTATAAATATTGGAGGTGATTGCTTATATGAGAGGGTCAATCTCTTATCTACCTTACATATTCTTTTATTTACATTAAAATATTTCACATAGAAAATATACTCTAGAATCAAAGTTTTACATAATGCTTATCATATAATAAATAACTTCAATATGTATTTTGTATTTAAACTTACAATACAATGAATGAATATACATTTAGAAGTATTTATCAATAATATCAATATTTGCTTAATCATAGTGACTTTACGTGCCTAATATATGTATCTCAAGAAATTAATTTTGTCATTAGGCTTGTCACCATATATACTTTATGTTCACTTCACCTTGTACAACTATATCTTATATATAGTTATATTTAATATCTATAGGCTAGGTTTTGTATTGAAATTAAGAAGTTTTTGCATAAGCAATTATTGTTTTATTATCACTGTTGATTATCAATAAATCACTTTCACTTTTAATGACTCCCAAATGAACCAAGAAAAATCTAAGCCAATTAGCTTCTTATATTGCAGTTAAAAATGCTATAAATTAAGCTCCCATTGTGGATAAAGCAATATAAGATTGTTTATTACTTTTCCAAAATATTGCACCATTTTAAGTAAGGAAACAAGTCAAAAGGTAGATTTTATCTTTTCTAAATATCCTCCTAATCTGCATCTATATAAGTATCTATATGTATGTTATTGCCTTGATAACACAATATGTAATCAACAACCTTTTAAATACTTTAATGCTATATTTACTACTTCCTAATGTGCTTCATCGGGATTTGGCTAATATTTGCTAACCATTCCAACAATATCACAAATATTCGGTAACATTGATAAGGTGTAATTTACTTATGTTAATTGGATTTATCTATTTTAATTTGGATTAATTTTGGTGCTTAATTGGTAAAATTAATATTTTTTTATTTTAAGAGGTGACAAGTGGGGATTGGATCAAATATCAACACTATTTATCGAAGTCACGAATTTTGGAAAAAAGATGACAAATTGCTACAGTGGATAAGGCGAGATCATAACTACAGTTAGATTCATTTCAAGAGTTTCACTTAAATTAGGAGACTTATTCTCATCCCTATATATTATATAGGGATTTGGATTTGTTTAGAAGATAATATCTGTAATATTGAAAGAAGGTAGTTTTTAGGTAGCAAAGAAGAGGAAAAAATGTCACACACCTTCTGCATAATTCTCTTTTCATTTTTCCTTAAGTTTTATGTTCCGCTTTCATCTTTTCATCTATTTTTAACGTTGGAACTAAAGCTATGAGTAGCTAAATCCAAACATTCTAATTGAAAGGGATTCAAAATTCTAGTTATAACCTTATGAGGCTTTGTTCTAAAGCTAGATTTTATTTTAATTCAAGTATTTCTTGTTTTATGTTCTATTATTTTATAAGTAATCAATATTGTTTAATCTGACAAATTAATTTGATGTTAATTATTCTATAGCTATTCATGAATTTTGCGATTTGTAATTGCCATGAATAATTAGTATAAATAGCAAATAGGTTATTAATGATTTTGCATATTTAACTTATGATAAACAAGAAAACTAAATTGAATAGTAATAGTTATCTCAATTATTTAATTTAGGGTTTAGTATTTTTCATAAAGCTTATTGTTATCATTTAATTTATATGGAATGTTATCATACCCAATCAATTTATGTTCATTTTTGGTTTAAATGCTGAATTTGAACCAATTATTTTAGAAAAAATTGAGATTTATTATTACAATCTTAATAGGTTTCATAATAACTGCTTGAATTGTGAAAATTATTTCTTTTAGAACAATGATCAAAGTTACAATTAGATGAGATTTTTTTCTTGAATTAAAGTTAAGCACCATTAAATTTCTCACTTTAGTATTTAGTTAATTTTTTTGATTCCTTGTTCAATTTAGCTTATTAGTTAATTAATCACAAATCTTCCATTTTGTTTTATCAATTGAAATTAAGAAACTAGTATTTAGTTCTCTTGGGATTTGACCTATTTTCACAATTACTACAAGAGTTTAGTGAATCATAATTAATTTTGAGGGCTTCGACAACACGATTAAAATTTTAGCATTATTGCCTGGGAATTATTTTAGTTTCTTAGTTTCTTTGCGTTATTTTACAATTTACTGCTAATCTTTTGTCTTCTATGACTTGTTTTTCTCAAATAGATGAATTGCAATATAATCTAGAATTTGAGAAGATGGCACATCATTTAAGGAAAAAGACTAAGTAAGGAACAGGTCATGCAACTCCAGAAGTGAAAGATGAGATAGATCTAACAATTAGTGAAAATTTTAATTTCCAAGAAGTTGAAGAAAATATGGCAAATCCTAGCACTAGAACATTGAGAGAGTTCGCGCACCATATTTGAATCAACAACTCTTTTGTATGAGATTTCTAGATGTTGAGGTAGATTTTGGATTGAAAGTTAGTTTGATTCATTTTCTTTCTATTTTTCGCAATCTTATAGGTGAAGATCCACACGAATACTTGAAAGAATTTCATGTTGTTTATTCAGGAATGAAGCCACAAGGCGTGATGGAAAAGTAAATCAATCTTAGAGCCTTCCCATTTTCATTGAAAGATAAGGCAAATGATTGGATTTATTATCTTCCATCTAGCTTGGTGACAATATGAAATGAGATGAAAAGATTTTTCTTGGAGAAATTCTTTCCCATATCACGAGTAGCCAATATCAGAAAAGAGATATGTGAGATAAGATAATTCACTAAAGAAACATTTTATGAATATTATGAGAGGTTTAAGGAGTTATGTGCTAGTAGGCCACACCATCAGATTCGTGAGCAAATTTTGATTTAGTACTTTTATGAAGGGTTATTTTCAATGGATAAATGTATGGTAAATGCGGCTAGTGGAAAAGTTTTAGTAAACAAAACATCAGAAGTAGCTAGACAATTAACTTCAAACATGGAAAAAAAATTCTCAACAGTTTAGGATAAAGATATATGGAACTATTAAGCATGTGGATGCGGGAAGTAATACTAACCTTGAGGATAAAATTTTAAATTTAACTATTCTAGTTTGTCAAATAGCTATAGGTCAATAACAATTAGCACAACTATGCAAAATATGCTAATTCCATGGGCAGCCTACAAATGTGTGCCCTATTGCAACAAGACTCCTTCCAGAAGCCAAAACAATAAAGGGATTTCTTGGTCAACCTTATCAAAAATATAACTCTTATTTTGATCATTATAATCCAGGATGAGATAATGCCTTTTTATCCTTACACTAATCCATATATATTGGGCTAATACGTGCACAGATGAATAGGCATCCACTCTTTCATACTTCATAAATAAAAGACATATACGATACTTATAACTCCAAAGCTATCATCACACCCACTTAATATATGACAAAGTATGGACATAAATATACTGTAAGTGCGAGTTATCTCAATATGGATGCATTTGACTTGTTGGGATGATAATCCTTTTCACTACCTTTGATGCTCTAAAATTTCTTGCCTTCATCTTGTATGGAAAATCCAGCTGAAGATCCAAATAATCCTGAGTTTCCACAAAATCCTAATTGTATAAGCCCATCATCACAAAAAACTCAGTGTAGCTCATCTGCTTCCTCTTACCTAGTATCTTAAATTGAATTGTGTTCGATTGGTTCCAATTAAGTGGCCCTTCTCTAAAATGAAAGTGGAGTAAAACTTTAATGTGAGCTCCCTATACATGGGCTATAATGTTTAAAAGAACCAAAAGATGCTCCAACACTTATGAATTCTCAAGCCTATTTTTCCAAACTTGCTTGGTCTAATGCTTTTCATTTCATGCATCTGTTGGTCCTAAATTTCTTATCCTCAGTTTTTAAAATTAGGCTTCATGAGTTTCGGTATTAAACTGAAGCATCTTTTAGATTGCAAGTGGAGGTGGAGTAGCCTCTTGAGCTAATGGAAATTAGGCTTCAACTTGGTCTTTGGAAGACCTTTTGCCTCTTTGTCACTTACATGGTTTTTCCTTTTCTTTTTTTTGTTGCATTGCTTCTGTTCTCCTTGTCATTATCCCTAAAATGAAACAAAATGAAAGTAAATAATAGAAATAATAAATAGCAATATTCACCACATTTAACTCATGCAATCATTATTAATTATGAAATTGTGATGTAAAAATAAAACATGGGTGAGGATGAACACAATTAAGAATGAAATGTAATAATAATGAAATATGCAATAACAAACTAAAATGAGATTAAATGCATAATAACTAATTATAAGTCCTAAAATTTACAATCAAAATGAATGTATGATCATATTAAATGAGCAATCGAGAACTAAAATATGCTAATCACGAAATATGTATAAAATTAAATGAACAACAACTAACTAATTGAAAGAAAAACAACAATTTATGCACAAACTAATAAATCATGAAGCAATTCATAGGATATAGTGAGCACGAACAAAAATTCCAAATTGAATTTTCCAAAATTCCATTATTATATAAAAATAAATCTAAAAATTTGTAAGAGAAAGCATGAAATTCAACTTGTAATCACAAAATAGGAATGAAATAGGAGAAATATACATAAGATTGTAGCAAAATATGAAAACCTAACTCTAACAGTAATTGGGAGAAATTTCAAACCCTAATCACGAAATCACCTAAAAATCAAAGCAGATATAATGAAAAATGCAAAAAATACAAGAAGGATTGTCGAAAATGGCATGTGGACATTAAACTCCTTCTTCTCCGCTATAGTTTTGTTTTGTTAGCTTATAAGTGGGCTACTTGCTCCTTATTTATGGGGCTATCCCTATCTTCCTCCTCACTTTGAACGAGACGCAACTCTAATAAGTCTTTATAAACAAAATCTTACAAAATATCTGAAACTATAGAATCAATGGTATTAATATAATAGCAAGCATCATCATCTTTAAGGGAATGTCTCATAGCATCAAATATTTAAAAAGTAACCTCTTCTTCCCTAACCCTAAGCAGTACTTAACCAATTAATAATATCAATAACAACTTCAACGATGGCTAAGAAGAGTTGACCTAGAATCAAAGATACCTCTATATACTCATCTGTATCTAAGATCACAAAGTTAATTGGAAAAATAAATTTATCAACTTTAATAAGTACATGCTAAATAATATCCCTAGGATACTTAACAAATCTATCTACTTACTAAATGCTCACAGAGTGAGTTTTGGTTCCCCTAATCCCAATTTCTTGAATAATTTTTAAGGTATTAAGTTAATATTAGTCGTCAAATCAACTAAACCCTTTTCTACTAATAAACTACCAATTAAACAAACGTTAGTAAAACTCCTTAGATTTTTAAGCTTCTTAGGAAACTTGTTTTATAGAATAGTTGAGCATCTCTCACTCAATGTTACCATAGCAACTCCTCTAACTTCCTCTTGTTAGATAACAACTCCTTCAAGAACTTTACATACTTTTACATCTGAGAAAGAACTATAATAAAAGGTAAGTTAATATGGAGTTATTTATAAGTTTACCAAACTGCTCATCTATGTGATCTTTCTTCAACTTAGTAGGATATGGGATGGTAGGCTAGAATTCCTTAACTTTTGGAGGATGCTCTTTGCCTTTAGCTTTTTTCTTGAGTCCTCTTGTCACATTCTTCCTCACTTTGGGTCTTGTTTTTAACTTGTAAATCCTTTTCGCTCCTAAAGGTGACTACCATTGCATGTTCTTTAAGATTTATTTTATTACTATTGGAAAAACTCCCTTATTGTCTTTTAGAAACTACCTTCTTAAGTTGAATAATCTGATTCTCCAAGTTATAGATAGAAGCCTCTTAATTCCTTAGTGCAATTTAGTAGCTTGATACCTCACCACTGAAGTTTGAATAAATTTAATCATGAGGTCTTCCAAGCTTGGCTTCTTTTCCTGAAATTGGTGTTACTGAAATTTTGGTGAATGGTTATTCCTTTGTTATCCTTGATTCCCCCGAGAGAAATTGGAATGATTCCTCCATCTTGGATTATACATATTGTTGTAAGGATTATTTTGGGGTCTTAAAGCATTCCCTATGTTATCCATATTCTTGGGCTTTGCTATAGCCTTTATCGTCTGCATTTTTAGCCTATATGCCTTAGCTCACACACCTCACACTGCATCACTTGAAACAATTGAGAATTCATTGTTAATCCATATATATTTTTGCTCAAAGTTTTAACCTGGCTTACCAATGTTGTAACTTTATCTATATCTTAAACTCTGGCTAGCTTGCTAGGTTTTTCTTGAGAAGAGCACCACTGGTCGTTGTTCATTCTCATGTCCTCAGTAAGATCCTAAGCTACTTCTAGTGTTTTATTATTAAAAGTACTCTTAGGTACTACATTAATCATCTACAAAGTTAATTAATTGAGCCTATTATAAAAAATCTGAATTTGCATCTATGATGGTAAACTATAACGTGAGCACTTCTTTGACATCTCCTTAAATCTCTCTCTAATGTTTTATATGGAGTCTTTAAATCATTTTGAGCATAGGAAGATATGTCATTAGGCTTGGAAATGGGCTAGGCTAAAAATGGAAAACAACGTCATTTTTCTAAGAATTTGTTTCCAAGCTTGAGCCCAGCCTGTTTTTCCAAGAACTTTTTGCCAAGCTTGAGCCCAACCTATTTTTCCAATAACTTTTTACCAAGCTTGAGCCCAAATTGAAGCCCGATTTTTTTAAAAGAAGCTCAATCTCAACTTGAAGTTAAATCAAACTGGACAGAGCCTATGGAATTCGAGCCTACTGGGTTAGGCTTGGGCTTAATTGCCACCCCTAGATGTTATTCCTCAGTTTGGCAGTTTTAACTGGTAGAAAGTACTTTAAACGAAATTTTTTTGTCATCTGGTTCCTTATGGTAATGGATCCCTTAGCCAAATAATTTAACCATTGTTTAGCTCAGTTCCTCAAAGAGAATGGATATATTCTTAATCTTATTACATCATTATTAGCACCATTAATCTTAAAGGTGTAACCAATCTTTAGAAAATTGTTTATGTGCGTGTTAGAATCCTCATCCTACAGCTCATCAAATTAGACATACTAATGTACCATTTGAATAATGTTTAGTTTAATCTTGAAGTTGTTTCCAGTAACAATTGGCCTTACAATGGTGGACTCGATCCCAGCCAAGCCCAGCTCCTCTCAATTTCTAGATCTTCTTCCACTAAGTTAGATGGATTTCCTCATGTCATAAAATAAATCAAAGACCTACATATGTGAACATATATATGATTCAATACAATAATTCAACAAGTTATAAACTATAAATGAAAATAAATAAAAAGAGAAATAATGATTAAATTAACTATAGTCCCAAGTACCGAAGCAAAAAACTTGATATGCAAGATCCCTACCTTATAGATCTCAAAGGCAAATGCATTTATTTGTTGGACCAATGGAGGTTGACAAATTAAATCCTTCTATGTTTTGATAATAATAAAACTTAAAGAATTCGTTAAGAAATAATTTCAGGTATTTTGAGTGAAATTCAAATAAAGGATTTGTGCAAATCAAGATTGAAATATTGTGAAATATTGTGTACAATCAACGTGCAAGAGATAAACAACGTGCAAGAGATATCGTGTATGAAGAATTCAAAATAGCATCTCAACAAACGAAGATTGAAGATTATGTGAGATCTGTCAGTTGATGCTAGTACTAGTCGACCAACAAGTTACAAGTCGACTAATAATAATCAGATATATCAGTTGGAGTTAAGACAAGTCGACCAGCACGGTGCAAGTCGACTACTGACAATAGACCTGTCAGTTGGATAAATGAACCAGTCGACTATTCGAAGAGCGGAGCAGAAAAGTTTATGAAAAATGTGAGTACTAATCGACTGATTCCTTGAAGACAAGTTGACTATAATGTACTAGTCAACTATATCACACTGACTAGTCGACTATCAGTTACAACTGAACCTATCTGACTGAGTCAATTGATTACAAACGGAACAAAAATCTTCATACAACGGCTAGGAGCATTTTACAACGGCTAGAAGAGTTCTACAACGTCTAAAAACATCTTGAAGCCTGCAAATAAATGGAGGGAACTTCAAAGGATCAAGAACATAAGTCCAAAGTGAAGCTTTGTTACCATAGATCAAAATTTGCTCTCAAATTGCTCTTAGCACATTCAATTGTATTCAGCTGTATTGAGCTTTTATACTTCATTTTTATTATCATTATCATTGTGAGTTGAGTGATTAGTGGAGAGTCACTTGTCAGGTGGGATTTGTACCGGAAAACAGATCGTTTGTAAGGTGTAGCTTGAGCCAGAAATCAAGTTGTATTGGAAGAGTTCACACTGAACTAAAAAGTGTGTAGTAAAGAGTTTTGCCAAAATCCTAAGTAGGAGCTTAGGTAGAGGACGTAGGTCTTAGCACCGAACCTCTATAAAAACTGTGTTTGCCTCTCTTCCCTTCTCTTTTACATTTTTACATTTCAATTTGTTTGTGTTGTTTTGTGTGTATTAACTCTCTGTTTTTGTAGCACTTCGCGAAAAGTATTAAAAGATCTATTCAACTCCCCCTTCTAGATCGTTTTCAAATATAACTCATAATCTAATGCCTTAAGGTTTTGAGTTGAGATAATTTCTCCTCAAACTTGATTCATGGAGTGACTTAGTTGGCTTCAACGTGAACTGTGTTAAATACAAAAATTGGACTTATAATTTATTGCTTTAAGGTTTTAAGTCAGAGACAATTTCTCCTTATACCTCCTATATACCATTCATAACTATAAAACCTAAGATACCAAGAACATATTTAGAGAGAGGGGTCTTTTATTCATCTGTCTATGAAGCAATCTAATTTGTCTTATTTTTCGGCCATGAAAAATTAAACGAAACTTTTTGGGTCAGCATGTTTCTAGCATGTGTAGTTCCGATAAGATATTTTTTTTGTTCATATCGGTATCTCTTATCTTCCTAAATAGATGATGTCTTTTTTATATATGGATACATTATAAATTAAGTTATTATTAGACTTCCTTCAAAAAAAGTTATTATTAGACTTGGTTATTTCATAGTTTTTTATATGAAAGTTTGGTTTGGTGAAAACATGAGAGTATATATTGTGTAATCATTATGAAAAAGATGTAAATGGACGTTGGTTGTTAGGTGCCCCACTGTTTCTACGCATAATGAAATCCTTTGATGTGTTTACTGGTATACATGGGCTTATTTGTGGCATTGCATACTTGAGTTACTTATTTTACTTCTCGCCAAGTAATGGTATATCTTCAGAATGTTCAAGTTTTAGACCATAGTGAAGGATGACATAAAAATGTTGAGACTTATCGTACAAAATACGCCAAACCATCAATTAGATTTTGTTAGTTATAGGACTCGATAATGCATTAACATTGAGTTTCTAAGGTAATGCAAATCATATTCTAGTATCTAAGGCCACTACAATGCTAGTATTCATAGGCTTCTTGTATTTAGTAGAGACGGAGAATGAATGATCAATCTATTTACCGATGAATAAATATTATATGTGAAATAAAAGAATTAATTTAACTCAAGATATTATGCATCGTTATTCATTTGATATGCATTTCACATATATAACAGTAAATGAAAAGTATTATAAATGATTCTTGAATTTTTTAAAAATAGTAATAAATCAAGTGAACTGATTTTTTTAACCCTCACAAGTTATTACATAATTTTAAATAATTATAGTAATTATAATTAACTTTTATTTAACAATATATTTAGATAATTTCTATTTGATTGATTTAAATTACACCAATATGCTTAATTTGTTTTACTATGAGATATTATACACGAAACTATGGAGGCAGAGAAAACCTGAAGGTAACTAAAACATTCTTAAAAAAACATTATTGAACATATCCAACTATAAATTATTATTGAAAGATGTTACAAGACAACGACCATTGTGAGCATGGCCACGGCAACAAAGATTCTTAGGGCCCGCTAGTGGCTACCGGGTTGATGAATGATTAGCTTTGGTCTTTTTGTAGGCTCTCTCTTGTGACACATTTATGTGGGATCCACAAAATAAAACAAGAGAAAGCGAACAAAAAGACTAACGCTAATCATTCATTAATAGTGTGGACCGAGTTTAGATTTTTTGTCTAATTTTATGGTGTCTTATTGTGTCCAGTGAATCTCAGCCATTTATTTATGTAGGTCTCACGTGGACTCTACATAAATAAACGTGGAGCCCGCATAAATGAATGGTTGAGATTCACTGGACACAATAAGTATCTTGTTTCGTGTGTACGAGATTAAAGAGAATGAAGTTAGAATATCCTATTCTGAAACAGGATGCTCCAACCCAAATAGTAAGCACCCTTGCCTTAACTTGAACGGCAGCTTACTCCCAACTTTTTTATTGTTAAGTTTCAAGTGGTATAGGTAAATATGAAATTATAACTCATTTGTCTTCAGTAGTGTATATTTGTGTTTGCACAGCATTAAGGAGGGAAGTTACACTCTCACGGCAAATTCTTATCACAGCTTCTTCCGAGAAGTACAGCTTATACTTTAAACTTCAAAATTGAATTTCAATCTCTTAATTCTCCCACTTCTAACAGCCGAAAGTTTCTAAATCAGGGTTTCAACTCATGCAAGCAATTAATTAATGATTATGTTCATAAAGCAGACTTCTATGTGTGATAAACCACCAAAAAGATGGGACGTCCCGACTAAGTTATAGACATCTTTGCTTGTCCGCTAGCCAAATATTATGAAACCAACTACGAAAGAGCAAAAGCCAAGCCAACTTCTTATTTTGTCCCACTCAAAAGTTTGATTTGGTCATGCTTTTTTTTTTCCTAATTAAACTCATTTCTTACTATGATTTAAACTATTAAAACAGGAGCATATAATTTAAAGGTAAAATTGAGGGAGGCTATCCCTGCAACAGTAAGTAGCTTGTTTGATACTCACCTACCGGTCCTACGCGTGATATAGCTTTTGCCAACATCGGTTACTTGCTGGAACGGCCAACTCGATGAATGATTTTCGTAATTTATTATTTTGGTCTACTTTTGTATCAAATTCACATAGAGGTTATCCGTTATTCAGAGCAACAGTAAGGAGCTTGTTTGATTCTCACCTAAAAGAAGACTGGTCCTACATAGCTTTTGCCAACATCGGTTACTTGCTGGACCGGCTAACTCGTTGAATGATTTTCATAATTTAATATTTTGGTCTACTTTTATATCAAATTCACAACTTAAAACACTCAACTAGCGCACTAAACTAATAACAGTTGAGAATTAATGTTTTTATCTATAATAATCCATTCCTATTGTCACTTTCTGCAATAAACCGAACAATACTTGTAAATTAAGAGCAAAGTAGTCATTACCAAACGGCTGAATTAGCTGTTTGATTCAAAAACTTCCCTTTTAAAACTTTTCACAAAATAGTAGATTGAGTTCATAATCAAATAATAAAATAATTTTTTAATATAATCAAACCTTAAAAAATGGGTCTACTAGCTGATAAGCGAGTCCAAAATATCCGACGTTGAGTTGCATAAGAACGGTAAGTATCTTTATTTTGTATATATCTCTATAATTGCATGGGATCTTTATTTTATTTCATCTTTGTTTATAGTTATAACCAATCGCCATCATGCCGTTGTTGCCGTTCATTTTTAAATTACATTAACCTAAAACACCTGAATGGTTGAATGATTCTTCCTTATCCCCTGCACTCCACGTGTAGCTGGAAAGCTTCAATTTTCAAAATAATTAATACAAACATTTATTAATAACAAATTTTTAATGGTAAAATCAAAGAATGGTATATGATATATCTATTCCAATTCGTTTGGAATATGGTGATGAAATATTCTTCTTTACAAGTATCTTTATTAGGAATCGTATACGAATACGATCCAAATATATACACTCCGCGTGCCTCATTTTTGTCCTTACTAGTCATGAACAAATATGCACGTGCCTTCAAGTGAAAAATGATTATCCTCCGCCGGCCACTCACGTTGTCCGCCCATCTCGTGATGAAAACGACGATGAAGAAGAAGTTGACGAAACACTCCCTGCACCCTCCGTGGCGTTAAGCAAATCAGATAAGTAATTTTGTAAATCCTCCGGGGCAAATCGGACAATTAAATCACTTCCCATCTCTCTCCTTAACACCAATCTGTACTTCTCATAAAATTCCCGGTACACCGGAACAATCTTTCTGGCCACCGAAATCTTGATTTCGTCTCGAAGCTTCGAGTCTTTAACAACCCACGAACTCTGCTTTTTGTATGCCTCTTCAAAAGCGGTGTTGAATCTGATGAAACCGCCTTTAGCTTCTTTCAACGGAATCGCCGCGGCCGCATTCTGGGGAAGCGCCGCCATAACTCGGCTCCATCCCATGCGTTCGTAGTTCGCTGCGTACCGTCTCACCTTCGCGATGTGTTTGGTCACCCACTCATCGCCCAGAAGAAATTTTAAGCTCGACGTGCGCACCTTGTTAACAACATACTGTAGATTGTTGGCGAGAAACAGATACGAGAGAGCCACGTCGTTGTAAAGCTGGGCTTTTCCGTCGAGCTTACAGAGGAGAACGAGGATAAGCCAAGCGAATCTCGCGGAGAACGCCGACATGACGTTATCGTCGCTCTCGGGACTTCCGAAATACGAATCTGGTAACGGAGACGGCACATTTAACGGCCAGTCGGCGACGATGTCCGTTAGCGGCCCGTTGTAGTCGGCGAGAAAAGCAGTGTAGTTCATTACGTAGCGAGTGAGTGGGTGGATTCCGCCGCCGGGAACAGATTTCGAGTTGTCTTTGGAAATTGCTGTCTCGAAGTCCGTGAGCATTATACGGACGGC
Organism: Erythroxylum rufum; assembly: GCA_027478365.1. Lineage (NCBI taxonomy): Eukaryota > Viridiplantae > Streptophyta > Magnoliopsida > Malpighiales > Erythroxylaceae > Erythroxylum > Erythroxylum rufum. Next base: position 67,715,515 of record JANIHZ010000005.1, on the reverse strand, counting down.
TTCTCCGAGTTTAACCATGGCATTGCCTACTTGTGTTCGGATAGCAGAGCTTGATTGGAAGCTGAAGATGGCCTCTATCTCAGGCCGGAGGTCAGAGATGGTCTCGTAGAGGTCGAGAGTTCTGAACATTTTCTCGGGGGCTTTTTTGCTCTTGGAGACATTTTCCGGGAATCCAAACAGCGTTGAGGCGGCTTCTCTAGTGATGTCCATAAAGCAGGATTCTGTGACGGAGAGAGAAGCGGAGAAGACGTGGTCGCAAAGAATTCTCTCTCCGTAAAACAGCGTCTTGACGGCGATCTTTACGGCGTTAAGCCACTGCTTGATTTTCAACTCGAGAGCTTCCCACTCCATCTTTTGAATCTGCGAGAGAGTGAGTCTCTCGACACCAAGATGGTACAGAGCTTCGTCCACTATAGACTTTCGAATTATCTTATATATCTTGACACACTCAATCCCATAACCCGACGCAATCATGCAGTCAGCTATGGACTTCAAATCCGACATCGCCACCATGGAAGCTCTTTCCACTTCCGACACCTCGTCTCCCAGTCTGGTGGAGGAAGAATCATCCTCGGACTCCTCTTCAAAATCAGACACGCTTGACCTCGACTCCCTCGAAGAGCGGCTAGAAACGGACTCGGGGTCGAGATGCTGCCTGCTGGACTTGAGGATCCGGTAAAACTCCTTTTCCAGTCTCTTCATAGCAGTTTGCATGAGTCTCTGTCCTTGCACAAGCTTCTCCGAGGTGGGGTTCTCGGAGATGTAGTACTTCATAACAGACTGCAGTTGATTAATAGAGTTCAGGTACTGTTTAGACTCGGGACGGTTCTGGGCGGAGAAAAGAGAGGATATATTACAATAACTAGATGATTCTGATGAGTCCCATTTAGAAATGAGAAATTGGGCAGTCTCCAATTTCTCGTCCATTAATGTTTCGGAGAAGGTGTGACGGGGCGGCGGGGATGGCGGAGGAGAGGTTGCTGGTGATTGCTTAAAGAAAATGGTTCTCATTCCCTTATTCGGCATATGTAAACAAACAGTGTTAAGGGCAGACAGTTGAAGATGGATGTTATATTTATAGGTATGATGTATGATGTATGATGTATCCAACCAACCAAATAACCAAAAGCGTTACTTTACAAGGTTGCAGTAAGAGCACAACCAATAAGTTGAAGAAGAGAAGTTTTAGAGAGTGGAAATGTTGGTGGCTGGAATTCTCAGTTGTAGAGACATGTTGGCGAGAGAGGGCTGAGGAGTATTAATAGAGTTGGGTAATGTTTGGGTATTTCGTTTTGACTCTTCAGAATTTGACTATGCGTAGGAAGGTCTACGCGTTTGCTTTGCTACGTTCGGTTTTTGGGTGCTTTGGTTGGGATGAAACTAAGGGAAGCGGAGAAACCGAGAAAGTTCACTCTGAAGTTGCCGTCCAAATACTCCAAACCAAGGCTTAGGCTCCTCGTTTTGTTCATTGAACCGAAAGATGTCAAGCAAGTTCTCTTTTCCTCACTTTTTTTTGTTTTTGGTTGTATAATCGATATTGTCGTTTTTACGTAACGTATACTGCTCTTTTCTCCGAAAAAAAAATAAAATAACGTATACTGCTCATGTTCTTTCATTATGTTAAAATGGATAAACTCGTATTTAATATATATTAATAAATTATAAATCAGTATCCACTTTATTGTTCCGGTTCTTCCAGTAGCAATAGCATGCATATCAGCATATGCTATTGATCAATTTCCAGATACCACCTGTTGATTAACTAGAAATTGTAGAAATATTCATTCATCCCGCCCGACATTACCCGTACAAATTCAAAGTATGTAACATAATCAAACCTTGAAGTCCATGGGTAAATTTGTGCATTGAGAAAAGAATTGGAGCAACTTTTCCAGTTTATCTGTTTATGACTAATCGGAAACTTCCGCTTGTAATTTTGCTCTTGGCCTTGGAGGTGTTACTGTTAGGTAGCAATCCAAGTCAATCTATTTTAGCTGTCGGTCTTCACTAAACATTAACCCAGTTTTCGGAAGATTTTAAGACAGAGTCTTTTGAAACGAACTGCTCAATTACAGTAAACATTGTCGTCCACCTCAAAGCCAACTCATTTCAAACTTCTCTTTGGGCGAAACCCCCTCTTTTGGAATAACTTCTGCAGTTTTCTAGAAGTTAGCGTGCTTAAAAAAAAAGTGAAAACAATATATTTGGATAATTACACACTTCATCAAATTAATTATTAATATTTTAATAATGACGGAGATGAAAATGTGTTCTATTAGACATGCAAATTTACAATAAAATAAAAGACAAGTCAGCGATGACTAATAAAAGATAACTTATGAACGTTGATAATAAGTTAAGGAGATAAGGTTTAAATAATTCAGACGTGTTGAGAAGAAATATCCTACTGCTTTAATAAGAATATACAAAAAGATTGAACTTAGAAATTATAAAAAAAGAAGAGGAAGACTTGAGAAAATTTATAAGAAAGTGATCAGATATGATATGATTCTACTAAAACTTATCAAGGACTTGATCATTAATAAAAACTTTGATAAGGTAAAATTCAGGTAGAAAATATTACACAGAGAAATCATTCTCTTTTTATAAAATTCAGGAAAGAATCTTACGTAGAAAAGTCTTTCTTTTTTT
>JANIHZ010000005.1:67663080-67676455 GCA_027478365.1 Erythroxylum rufum | reverse complement strand
ATCATTAAAAAATTAAACCATTTCGTTTCAATTATAAAAATCTTAAACTATTTAATATTTGGTTTAATTTATCTTAATAATTCTTGTTATGAAAAAATTATCGATTTATTAATTAATCAGCTGATTTTCATAAACTAATCAATATTTATAAACTATAATAAATTAGGGATGACAATAGGGTTCAAATCTGACCGGACCTGTCTAACGGCCCAAATTTTCACCTACTGGTAATGGCAAAACAATTTTATTACGGTTTTAAATTTTTTATCTTACCGATTTAAGTTAGCTCCTAAAACATCTCTTAAATCGTATCCATAAGATGAAAATCCAAATTCTTGACCAGACACACAAAATGATGAGTCCGGATCTTCTGTCCAATTTTATAATGTCTTATTCTGTCCTATGAATCTCAATCATTTATTTATGTAAGTTTTGCGTAAGTCTTGCATAAATAAATGGCTAACATTATAAGACAAAATAAGACACCATAATATTAGACAGAAGATCCAATCCCCAAAATGATACAAAGGGAGTTCTATGCAAAGCCTAGTCCAATAACTATTTGTTTATTCATTTTGAAGCTAGTGATTGGGCTTTTAAGTAGACAACAATGAACGAGTTCCTCTTACTTTCACTTTTACCTTTTTCTTTTTAACATTAGAACTTCTTATGTTCAGGAGAGCATTTTCCGGATATAAAAATTAGAATTTGGTCTCAAATAATAAATTTCCTCTTTGAAATTCATACTAATTAATGGAAATCTTCTCAAGTAATTTCTAGTAAATATTAAATAAACTTTGCCTGTTTTATCTTTTTAAAAATACTCAAATCTTTTTTATTTGACCATTGCTTTATATTTCCATGAGTTTCTTCTTTCTTCTTCCTCTTGGCCTATTTATTATTTATCCTTATCTTCGTCTTCTTCTCTATTCTAAGGTCCTTATCGGTCTTATTTTTATTATTTCATGTGTTTTCACAAACCTTTTCTATTCCTATCTATTTTCATGAAAAAAAGAAAGAAGACATTAACAGGGCGTTTGTTTCACCTGCAAGAATAGATAAGGAATGAAATGATAATTCTTTAGGAATAGAATAGACGAGGAATATAATAGAATAGAATATGTATTATTAGTTTGGTTTGTTCTAAAAATTTCTAATGGCGATGTAATGCTAATGTTTAGTTTGAAAACATAAATTTAAAATGACAAAGGAGTAAATAATAAAAATATCAAAATATCTATTATAATTCTCACTAACTACATTATAATCCGCACTAACTATTATATATTATTATTGTTATTACAGTTACGTAAATATGTGAATTTTTTGAGAATATTTTTGTCCAATAAGTCCTTATTTATATTCCCAACTAAACTAAGGAATAAATAAACTCTTGTGTTATATATTTTGTACGTTTTCTTCAACCAAACAAAGAAATAACCTATTACTAAAAATAGAACAGTAATTAAACGGTAATTCCAGTTAATCAAGTACTCCATAAGAGAAAATACCATACCCCTACAATTTCGCCAACGTTTAGATATTAAACCATCATCCATCACTCAAATGCCAAAGGCTGAATGGTACCTACAATTCCAGCTTTAGCTTTACTATAATTTTACGTGCACTCTTTAGTGACTCCATTGGTTTGGTTTCTCAACCTCTTAAGAATGGCAAATCCTGACAAATCTGTCCACTAAGCCATGATGTTTTAAGCAGAATTTCATGTTGAATAGTATTCATATTGGATGAGCACTCGAGCATGCTTGACTCGGAAGTACAAGCCCTGCGGAAACCAACAAAGTAAAGAGATGATGATGAAGAGGTCCCTTATATCATTGGTACATATGAGACAGAGAGACTGATTTACCTCGAGATATGACCGAGTCCTAATCTTACCTTGAATTATGAGTACTCCATAAGATGAAAGAACCTACTTTCAGAAAATCAGAGAACCCTTTTGTCCTTTAAATCTTTCAACCTTTTCGTGAGGTCCAAGCTTCCTCCCCATCTACACAAGATCTCATTATTATTTTGTTTACCGAGTGCGATACTGAGTGAACCAACTCACGGGAGTCATCCAGCTTCAGTCAGAAGAAATGAGAAGACAGATTCTTTCGGAATTAAGAATTCACATCATCTTTCAACCTTTTTCTTTTCGGGACAATTTTGGCTACTTTTGGCAAAGAGATAGTGAGGCATATATTCCCTTTGACGGTGAGGGTAGATAACTAGCTTATTAACAAGCATTCTCACTTTATAGGGACCGAAATGGGCTAGGTCGGCCTAGGTTGGTAAGCCTGACCCATGCCGTTTTGGCCGATCCCAAATTATTATTTTTTTAAAAAGTCATAATAATATCATTTTGTCGTTACCTGTCAGGCCACAACTTGGCCAGAGGCCTGTTGACCACAAGCTGGTCTGATTTAATCGGGTCAAAACTGTCATTCTTATCAATTCATGGTTAGTAAGAGTTAGATACAATTATCTATTAGATAAATAAAATTTGTTTTAATTGTGATTTATGTCAATTAAATTAAAAAGATTATTTTTTTTTCGATTTTAAATTGGAATTGATTTCAAGTTTTACTATTCAATTCAATCAAAAGTGATATGGTCTAATATTATTTTATTAAAATTTAACAAAAATAATGTTATTTTAGTTTTCATAGCTCGATCATTTATAAATTGGATTTTTCAACTTTAATCAAACTTCGAAAGACTAAAATAAATTTATGACTTGAGTTCGATCCTAGATCAAATTATTATCACGAGAACTAAGATGATAAAAAAGTGAAGTAAAAAGAAAATTATATTTTAAAGAGATAATTTACGGGGGTGGATTTCATCAATTTTTTTTTAATAAAATGAATTTAATTTTAATAATTTATTTATAAATTGCATGTTAATTAATACGAGTACATTATATATTAAGTTTTACTATTTATTAATTATAAATTATTATTTATCATGTTATCTTATTTACCAATTTATTTGTTTGACTAATTGCATAATAGCAAAACCACATTAGATCCAAGCCCACTTAATTGATATAAATGAAGGACCGGATCCATATACCAATTAGTTTTTATCATATCCAGTAATAAATTAATAATTAAAAAAAGTAAATAAATTAACTCCCGTTGAAAGGAAACTGTAGCAGTAACTTCTCGTTCGTACTAAAACTAAACCTCAAATTTCCCTCTTTGTTTTATAAAGCGCAAGCGCAGAACACAACCCCCAACACACACACTCATCTACAAAATCTCCTTTGTGTTCTCAGATCACCAAAGCCTCTGTCTTCTCCTTTTGCTTTCTCTTCTCTTTGTCATTTCATCAAACATAACCCAATCCCATTGATAAAGCTCTCTAGTCTGTACTACTACTACTAACTACTACTGTTGTTAACGGATCTTTGACTTTTCTCATATCCTATCTAGCCATCGTATAATTTGTATCTAAATGGTTTCCGGTGGGACCCGCCAACCAGACGACGGGGACAGGAACCCTCCGGCGGCGTCTAGGGCCTCGGCAGCTGCCACCAGGTCTTGGGGCAACGCTACCACCGTGTCCGGCCAATCGGTGTCGACCAGTGGCAGCATCGGCTCTCCGTCGAGCCGGAGTGAGCAAGCCATGGCTACTCCGGCGAGTGACAGCACTTTCCTTAGGTTGAACCATCTCGACATCCACGCCGACGACGCCGCAACCCAAGAGGCCGCTGGGTTAGTCCTTCTACCCAGTCTCACTTGAGGGTCTTGTTTAGCTTTGCTTTGTGTTTGATCCAATTGTTTGATAGTTTTGGTTATCCAATGTTATTTACAGTTCAAAAGGCTTACGATGCTGGCTTGTAATGCTCTTTTTTGTTTTTTAATCTTGTATTTTGTGCAAAAGTGCGCCAATTATTAAAATTTTTATTGAATTGAATTTGATAATGTCCATGAAACCTTTTTCTTTTTGTGGTAATTCTGTCTTTTTTTAGATTTTTGTTTTGTTTTGCTTTTTAATACTTTGAATGCTTGAGAAAGTTGAGAAAGAAGCTAATAGGGATGACGCTAGTTCTGCATTTCGTTGTCTTTGGTTATCTGTGGTTACGTTTGTATTTTTTGGGTATATTTTTGGCTGGAGTTGGATTGTGTAGGATTGTTTCTTGAACTTTTAAGAGTATGTTCTTTTTGTATCATGGGATATAGCTGTATTCTGATTTGTGTGTTAATTGCTTCTTTTCTTTATAACAGTAGTAAGAAGAAAAAAAGAGGTCAAAGAGCAGTTGGAGCTGATAAATCTGGTAGAGGACTTCGTCAGTTTAGTATGAAAGGTATTTGTTTACTTCTGCTATCTGTTTTGAGTTTTCACAGCTTAAGATATTATGAATAAAATATGCCTTATTCACTTGCCCTCCATGATGAGTTTTCTTAGGTGACCTAACAGTTTGACTGCTTTGATTACTTGCAGTGTGTGAAAAGGTAGAAAGTAGGGGGACAACCACTTACAACGAGGTTGGTGGTTTCTTGAAATGATTCTTTAGAGTTTGAAACAAATTAGTGAAGGTTATTTAGTGTTTATTGCCTACTTCTTTAATTGCAATGCTGTAGTTTGACCTGCATGTGAGATAGGCATATGCTGTTGAGCTGGGTATGACTCTTCACTCCTGTTGTGTAGTGGAATAAAGGATTGTTGCAAGAATGACTTAGAATAAGTAGCAACTAGTCCTAGGGTTTTCTCATCGAGTTTGTCAAGCTGGGTGGAAAGACTAAATTATCAAAATTCCATGTTGCCAGGGTGGTTAGCATCTTTTGGATACTATTTTTCAAATTAAGGGTGAAGAACACAGTGCATACATATTGCTTCCACTTTGGATGTTGAGGTGACAAGTGGATAGAGGTTGATATGTTTTCTATAATCTGAGAGCTGGAGTAGAATTCCATACAGATGATGAAAGTTGTGTTTCCTTTCCTGCTTCCAATTAGAATTACAGATGTGTAAGCGCATCTTTCACTTCTTTCAATGCTAGAAAGCGATTTTGACCTACCATGTTCATATTTTTCGTAGTTGGAGAATTAGTCTCCATGAAGATGTCATTAAGGAATGGCTATGTGCTGCTATAATCATCTTAGATGTATCTATACTATTTAAATAATGTTCGCTGACATTTTCATTGTTCTGAAGCGTACAATGCTCACTGACTGGGTGCGTACTTGCACATGATTCATCCTTTTTCATATTGGTTTTATAGATTTTGACAAAACTTTTTTTTGTCGTTGTGCTTCCTGTGTTAATCTGAAACAAAAATTGTGACTACATGTTTTTCTATTGTATAAAAATTCTATAATCGACCTCTCAAATTTTCTTAACTATTGCTTATCTAAGAATTTCAAGCAACAATCAGGTTGCAGATGAACTTGTAGCAGAGTTTGCTGATCCTAACAACAGCATTTCATCCCCAGATCAGGTCTGCCACTTTTTTAACTAAAGATGATTGGTACCTTTTTCCTTTCTTTATTTTCAAGGCAATTCAAAACTTACATATGCGATTCCCCTTGAATTTTATGTTGACAGCAACAATATGATGAAAAGAACATAAGACGAAGGGTATATGATGCCCTGAATGTACTCATGGCATTGGATATCATATCCAAGGATAAAAAGGAAATACAATGGAAAGGTCTTCCTAGAACTAGTCTGAGTGATATTGAAGAATTAAAGGTACAAATGGAGGTTTTGTTTGTTTGTCTTGATTATAGAAAGAAATTTCTTTGCTTATGTTTTTGGATCTCATATGACGTTATCCAACTTTTTGGATGTGTCTTAATCAGGCTGAGCGTCTTGGACTGAGAAACAGGATTGAAAAGAAGGCTGCCTATTTGCAAGAACTGGAGGAACAAGTATGGACTTAATTCTGTGGTTTGAATGTTGAGTTACTAGTTACATACACTTAGGTTGATATGCCCTTGTGTTGGAAGTATGTACTAACTTCTTACTCCTTAAACTAAGTTCATAGGACTTCAGACCCTGGTCCAACGGAATGAGCAATTATACAAATCTGGGGACCCTCCTGGTGGGGCTGTGTCCTTGCCTTTTATCCTGGTGCAGGTAAATCTATCTCTCATATTTGCTTATGTTATGGATATTCTCTAGAATATCAACCAACGATCAGTACATACAAGGTTTAAGAGCAGTCCTTTCATGCAGACATGCTGAAAGATAGGACTGATTCCTTACTTCCCTTAGGAGAGTCCTTCTCAGTGGGACCATAGGTAGACATTAATCTTTAGTATGGATATTGTACTATTATCTCTCACATATTCTTGCTTGTCTTGTCTGTTGGGCAGACACTTAAACAAGTAAGTGAGATGGATTGGGGACTGGATATTTTTGACTGATAAAGGTAGATTTCTGTGTAGCCATCAGTTGGTTGGTATGTACTTTCTAGGTTTAAGAGTATGCGTCCATACCAACCTGGTGCAAGTTGCTGGGATGAAAGTCAGTAGGTACATGATGTGAAAACCGGTATGGTGCTGTTGTTTTAAGTTCTGAAGTTTGAGTAGAAGTGTAGAACTTTATGGGTTTTTGTGGCTGCTGGAAGAGGAACTGTGATTTCTGGTCTTACAACTAGGCTGTACTCTCTTCAGTCATCCTCATGTAAGGAGTACTAGCGTTACCAGCTGTAAAAGTACGGTACTTTTTTCTTTTGGTATGAAATACTATTTGAACTAGGAAAATGATCAACGTCATGGGTGACAGCCATGCGTTAGTTCAACAGGCAAGCAGAGCATTAACCGGACGTCAAATTTAGAAAATTTCTGGTCAAATGGTGTTAGTTGTGCTCTTTGTCATTCTGATGTTGGGTCGAAATGTATTTGTGACTCTTAGACTCTGTCATTCTCATGTTGTGTTGAACGATACAAGTTGTAGGGTGAGTTATGGAGTATGTCCATTAGCTGAGTAGTGGAAGGGTATTCTACTGTTGTACTAAGTTCCCTTGTAAAATTTTTTTGGAAAATGTGATGAAAATTGTTGGCAGAGGTAGCCCATCATAAAGATCTTTGTGCTTGAACGAATGCCTATACTTTGGTACCAGATTCGTATTCTACATTTACTGGCCCTTAGGATAGGATAATTCCAGATTAATCTTCTTTATTGTGAGGCCTCAAGTTCCTTTCAGCTTGGAGTTGATTTAGTCAGACATAGAAGCTCTGATGTTTTTCTGAAATGAAATTACTCAAAACAATTTCATGTTTAGTTCTCTTAATGCAATTATAGGCTTCTAATATCAACTTCCTTTCTATGTGTTAAGCTAGCGAATTTGATATTCCAATCATGCATTTGAAATCTGTATGTATCATTTTTCTGTTGAATTGCTTATTTCTGGTGTTTTTTTGTAGACACGCCCTCATGCAACTGTTGAGGTTGAAATATCAGAAGATATGCAGCTTGTGCATTTTGACTTTAATAGGTAAGATCCTGTATAAGGTTGTTGTCTTTCCTTCATAAAAAAGGAAGTGCGTGTCTCCTTTATCCCCTTGAACGTAAATTGATGTGGAAACCATTACTTTATACTCATCAAGTCTGCTCACTTCACTGTGACTATTGCGTAACATTTACTGCACTTTTTGGTGGTCGAGGTGCATTGTTCTATCATTGCAATACAAAAGATGCCGCATTTTTGTTGCATCCGAAATTTGTGGATCCATGTTATTGCTCCACTTGATAGAATATTATTTTAGGCACAGCTAACATCTTTATGGTATTATACTTGCAGCACCCCTTTTGAGCTGCATGATGATAACTATGTTCTGAAGGCAATGAAACTATGTGAGACACCAACAGGCGCTGATATGGCAACAATATCTGCTGATGCAGGCGAAGGTTCTGGCATGTCCAATATGTACCAACTTCAAGTCTGTCCTCAAAGCGCAAAAACCCCAACTAGGCCTCCTACCTCACCCCCTCTTCCTGGTATTATTAAAGCACGAGTCAAGCATGAGAATTAGTATCTGGTTTCGAGCTTGATCAATGGGTGTAACATTAGCTGCATCTGTATATCTTGTAAAGTAATTTCATTAGGTGCGCACCTTCACCATTTTTTTCAGTTTTGCCTTCATCTAGAGGAATTCAGTTAAGCAAAAGAGCCCCTTGCTTTAGACTTCAATGGAACTTCTGGTTCAGTCAGGTTCTCAGTATTAGGATTCACTACTGTGATTGTGAAATCCCTTTTTTTTTTTTTGTTGTCCTTCTCTTCTATACTTTCTCCAGTGTAGTAAAGATTAAGTAGTTTTGTAGTCTGTGTTAGGCTACAGAATAGTCTTGTTACATACAGAATTAAAGATTGAATTTCAGAAATTAGACAGTCTTATAGTACATGTCATTTATGCGTTTCCTGTTTCAACAAAATGGCCTTTTTCTCCGTCGATGGGAAAAGAGTAACACTGATCTGGTGTCTGTTGTGCGATGGATTTTGAAGCTTAAAATCTTATTTCCTAACAGAATTTAGATTACGTTGCTCTACTTCGGTCCGTTGAACTTGGCTCCATTCCTTCCCCACCCCCCATACTAGTTTCTACATTATCTCAACCAGCAGGTTCTTTCACTGTCACTGGCATATTTGCAAAATTCATATTTGGGAATGATGATTTCTTTGGTTCTCTTCATGGTTGGAAATGTTAGATTGTGTTGCTTATTTGTTAATTTTTGTTGGTGTAAGAACGATGGTTAAAGTGATGAAGGTATTGCCCACGTGTCTTACTGAATCTATTTGCAGATGAGTTGTCTGTTTTTGTGTGGGGTATGATGGAGACATGTCCTTAATAAAAGAGTAATGGAGAAATCAGGGAACGTCAGGGGATGTATAAGACAAAGGTAAGGGTAAGAAAGAAGTATTATAACGGTCCCAATCAAACTCGCGTTTAACTGCATCCTCTACTGTAGCCAAACCCAACTCAGCACCATAATGCAAACAGTGTCAGCACCATAATCCAACAAGTGTCTGGGGCGATATCTGATTCTTACAAATTTGGATCTAAAATCTTATCGTACTGCAAAGGGTTTCTGCATGTGCTATATAGGCCTATCTATCCCATGCTCGCTGCCTACCATATCTTATGTACGCCTGATAAAGAATTAAAGTCGAAATGCATTACACGAGAGCTCTATCTTTCACTTTTCAACGCTTAATTTGGAAATTTCCAAAAGAAGGCTTGTATTCATCAACCCAAGTCGTGTTATTCATCGGCATTTGCACCTGCATCTTTCCTTATTACCACGGATTCTTCTGTAGAAATATTTGCTGCCGATTTTAGCTGAGTACATTGCTAGTTGGTATAGAGAGAGGTGCAGGTGCAAGTGCAGATGAATGCCACCTTGGTCTTTATAAAAATATGCCCTCTTGCTCTCCTTCAAGTGGTTGAAGGTGCATAGTAAGGTTCCTTACATCTTCACCAAGGTAAGAAGTATTTTAAAATACCCTCAAAATTTATGCATTCATCTACCAAGGATTGGTCTTTCTTTTTTCTGTCTGACTGGATTGCTGGTTTATAAGTGTCGACCAGGACCCCTTGTGTTTCGGCAGTTTCTCCTCTCTCAACCTCTGTTCATTTACTTTAGTTCTAGGAATAGCAAACTAAACCACAAGCAAGTTATTGAGGCATGTTGTTGAAATATTGTGAAATGGCACATTTTTTCACTTTATACAAACATAACTCAAATTCAGATTTCTTTGCAGAGCATAAGCCGACAATATTTGCTGTAGAACGACGAACGCTAGGTTTAGGTCAACACAGCACACACTAATCGTTATGAAGTGTACCTTGTTGGCTAATTATACATTATAGCCATCATGGGAAGTACTCATCAGGTTTTGGTTATGTTACGCACAATTCCTTTTTCATATTCATGGTATGCATAGGAAACTGATCATCCAGGTCTACCAAAATTCTCACTCAGTGCCCTGTCTTGTTTCATAAACAAATGTTCCATGGCGAATTGAACTTTAATAATAAAAGCTTGCTTCATATAGTACGTCATATTCACAAACTCATATAACCCGTCTATTGTCGGGGAACTGCATAATATGCACATTTTAATAATACTTAAAAGTAATAAAATTCTAAATGCTTTTGCCATGCCAGTACTTCTAATCCATTTATAATTTGGTTTAGATCATTAAACTTCTACTGGGAAAGAACTTGTACTTTAATTCATATCGGATCTTTAACCAATATATGTGTAGTCACTGAACTGGATTCGCAGATTTAAATTTTCTGCAGCTATTTGCCAACAATGAAACTTCATGATCAATAACGTTCAAGATTCAACGGCTCAGGATTTCTCCTATCAAGAACAGGCAATTGCTGGTTGAACTTAGTCAACTGCATTACATATGCTAGTTCTTTTCTTTTGCTATTTGATCAATTTATCATTTAGTAGATCAAGGACGAAGCTTCATGGTCTCTATCGTAAATTGCATCTTTATAAAATTGATATTGCAGAAACCGAATCCACCAAATACTGGAATGTACATGATACGATCCAGCAGAAAATTACTGGCATTTACTTTGCAGTAAATCCAACTATTAATTACTAAAGAAGGCATGCTTAGAAAACCGATGTTTCCTCCAAGGTCGAGAGGTCTGTGTTAACTGAGTACCAGTTCAAAGTATAAATTAAAATGACAGAAAGCTCATATTGACATAAGTTTGGGGCCATTGTCTGGCATTCCCATCCCAGCAGCCAATTCTGCATCGAGTTGAGTGTGTGGAGCAGGTCCCATCATTTGCTTCACACTGTATTTGGCAAAAAAGAACATAAGAGAATAACTTATCCATAGCTTACGATAAACGCAACATATTTTGGTAAATGGGAGCAAGGATCACATAACAGGCAGATCCCATAGGATGAAAATGGATTATGAAAACATTGTACTTCACCAGCTAATATATATCTAATACTAAGTTGATTCTTGTTCTCAAAACCAATCCAAAGTAAGAAGAAAACAAAAGCTAGGTAAAAGTAAAAGTTTATTTCCATCTGTTTGATGGAGAACACTACTCAGCCCGATACTACGTGAAGTGTAGCCATTTAGACATTAGCTCTACCTATGGTCGCTTAAACAGGCGTAGTACCATCCAAAAGAAAGTCTAGGACAACTCTAGCTTGTTAATGCAAGCATTGAACATGTCGGGAACGGAGTTTTCTTAGTTTTCTTAATATATACTTTAACAAAATAAGATACTTCCATCATTACAAAGCAATAAGGAAACCAATAAGCTAGAAACTTTAGCACTCCAAGAAAGGTACAATACAAACACAGATAAATGATAGGAACCGATGCTTGGTGGTAGTAAGTTAAGTTCAAAGTAATATACCGTTTCCTGTGGCGTTTAGTCTTAAAATGCTCGTCCCTCACAGTGACGTTAGCAAAGTACCGGCTGAAAAAAGAGACGAAAAAACAAACCAAATTCAATTAAGGCTGCCCATTGAAATTCAAAACCGTACAAAGAATCACCCAAAAAGAACCCTTTTCAGGTGATGAATTGTTGAACCTCCAAATCAATTCGAAATTTACAAATAACCAAATGACAAATGAAAACATATAAAATACATACTCGCAGTGCAAGCAGTAATATTGACCCATCCCAGGTAAATCCTCGTCACGAGGAAGCGGCTGTTTCTCGGAATCGGGCTTTTGCAGGTCATCATAAACCGCATCGTCGCGTGAACAAAATCCTCAGTCAAGGAAGAATCTTTCTCTCTGGAAAAGAAAGTTGGGTAAACAGAAAGAAACTCTATACTGAAAGACAAAGCAACAAAAGAAAAAGGATATCTTTAAGGAGGAATTTGGCGCGGCGAGCCGTCTTGTGAGAGTATCTTCTCTTCTTAACCTTCCTGCTAGGACATTTGCCTCCCATTTTTCGTCTGTCAAATTTAGGGTTTTGGTAATTTGGAGAAACCCTAGCGTGCTTAATTGACCGAGGAGACAAAGATAACAAATAAGGCGGAGCTGTGTTTTAGTAGATAAAGGCAGTCAATAAAACGAAGTCGTATCTGGTTACAGTCTTACTTTCCCAACGTCGTCGTTCTGCTTGCGAGCGACCTCCTCGTTCATGCTAAATCTTGACGACATGGGGCAGGCCCGTAAGTAATCCCTTGTTCAGTATAATGTAATATTTTAAAATTTTAACTAAGAAGTTAAAACGATAATAAGAAGAGTTTCATGTTTAAATAATTTAATTAGTATTAAACTGTTATAAAATGTGTGATAATTATGGAATCATTAGGTGTAAATATATTTATCTATAATATTCTTAGGAAATTTTGGGTTATCTTCTGTAACTATTTAGGTACTCTAAATTAGAAAATCATTCCCACAAATGTGGCTTGAACCTACTTCTTCATATTACTTTCATCCTTCTGACCATCATAGAATGAATATTTGTCATGTGATTTTGAAGGTTGACAATTATCAAGAATGGAAAAAGAGTATGCGCACTGATTTCTGAGCGAAGCGAAAACTAGGCTTTTTGGATGGAGTCATTACCAAGCCAAATGATACAACTTCAAAGATTGAAGATTGGTGGAGTGTTAACTCCATGCTTGTAGCGTGGGTATTTAATTATGTTGAGCCTACTCTACCTTCCTTTATTACTTATTATGACACAGTGAAGGACCTCTGGGATGATTTATGCCATGATTTTTCATTGGCAATGGCCCTTTTATACAACAAATGACTTCTAATCTGGCTTATTGTGAACAAAATGGTCAGAGCGTTGCTGCGTATTATGGGAAAATCAAGAAAATATGGGACAAACTCTCTGTGTACATTCCGATCAAAGGTTGCACTTGTGGTAAGTGTACATGCAACTGGACTACATAACTTGGTAAAGAATGTGAAGAAAGCCGAGTTCATTAATTTTTGATGGGCTTGGATGATGATTTATATGAAAATATTTGTTCCAAAATTATTGCTCAAGATCCGCTTCTGCCTTTGCATTGTGCTTATGCTCTTGTGGTTTAAGAAGAGAGATAAAAAAATATGAATAGAGGGAAGGAAGGGCAGTGAGAGGTTGTTAGTTTTGCTGTTCAAGCAGCCTCGTCTTCTTTGCAAGTATCTAGTTGTTGGTCCCCGAATTTTTTTTATATATTTCTTTAATATTTTTATTTTTATTTATTTATTCTTGATTTATTTATTTATTTGTCTACCTTAATTATTTTATTGTTACCTTAATTGTTTTAATTATGTGTATATATATGTATAATTATAGAGTTTTGGAATTAGTAGGCATGATTGGGATTAAAGGTTGGGCTTTTAAAGAATGGGCTTTAGGGCTTTAAGATTAAGAGGAATAAGAAGGAGAAGGATAGAAATGGATGGATAAGGGTT
>JANIHZ010000005.1:67631237-67645133 GCA_027478365.1 Erythroxylum rufum | reverse complement strand
AATATTCTTTGGATTTTTGTTTCTGGAATTATGAGATGTATTATATGTATGTTTGAGATTTTCGAAATGCATGTGTGCAAGGTTCTGATTTGTTGTTCTGTATTGGGTGGCATCCACATATCCTTTCAGGGGATATTTGGGTGTTACAATAGCCTTATGAAGTTTGCAAACGTGCGATGGATATTGGGGATGAACAAAACCCGACGGCTACTTCATGTAAACTATTTCTGTCAGGGTGCCTTGGAGAAAGGCATTGTTAACATCAAGGTGATGGAGCGCCCATTGGTTAGAGAGAGCAATAGTCAGAACAGTCTTGATCGTTGGATGTTTGATGACCGGCTCAAATGTCTCCTTGAAATCAATGCCAGGACTTTGATGAAAGCCCTTAGCCACCAACTGTGCTTTGTACCTGGAAATAGAACCATTGGGATTACGTTTAGCTCGAAAAATCCATTTGCAGCCTACCACATTTGGTGCTTCAATAGCAGGGACTAAGGTCCAAGTCCGATTGTCCAGAAGAGCATTGTATTCATCAACCGCTGCCTGCCTCCAGTGCTGGTGTTTGTTTGCCTCAGAGATGCAAGATGGTTCGAACAGGTCCGGAAGGGGATGTTTGGTGGCTGTGTAGAGGTGCTTAGGTTTGTAGATGTTGTTTTTGGAACGTGTAAGCATAGGATGTGTGTTTGTGGGAGGAGTGGGGGGTGGAGGGGACTGGGTCTGTGGTGGCGCAAGGTCAGAACCGTCGGAAGGGACAGCCGCTGGAGGTGGTGCCGCAGTGACCAGCTGATGAGGAGGAGAAAGAGGGGGGACAGGGTGTTGGGGTGAGGAGGCGACAGATTGGAGGGCGGGGGATGGGAGAGGAGTGTGCGAGTTAGTGGAAGAGCGAATAAAAATGGGTGCGAGAGTAGAGTGGGGATGGTCAGTGGATATGGGTGGTGTGTGCTGTGGAGACAGAGAACGGTAGGGAAATTGATCCTCAATAAAGGTTACATGGCGGGAGACATAGATTCTGTTCGTAGACGGATCGAGACAGTAATAGGCAAATTGGGAGAGAGAGTAGCCGACAAAGATGCAAGGGATAGAACGACAGTCGAGTTTGTGGGTGGAATATGGTTTGAGCCATGGAAAACAGAGACAGCCGAAAGAGTGTAGGTGATGGTAAGATGGGGTTTGTTGAAAGAGTATCTCGAATGGAGATTTCATGCGGAGCGACCGGGACGGTAAGCGATTAATCAAGTAGACAACAGTGGTGACGGCAAATGACCAGAGATGGGGAGGAAGGTGAGCTTGGTGAAGAAGTGTGCGAGCTGTTTCCATAATATGGCGATGTTTACGTTTAGATATGCCATTGAGTTCGGGTGTATGAGGTGGGGTCGTGAAGTGAGAGATGCCATTGGAAGATAAGAAGGATTTAAGCTTTTGGAATTCACCACCATTGTCAGTATACAACGAAGTGATTTTGTGGGTAAAGAAATTTTTGACCATGGATTTAAATTGAATAAAAACATTTTAGACATCAGATTTTGCCTTTAGTGTGTAAAGCCAAGTAAAATGAGAAAAATGATCGACGAAGATAATGTAATAACGACTCCTATCTAAAGCATCCACAGGAGCAGGTCCCCAGACATCGCTGTAAACAATTTGCAGAGGCCTTGCACTTGTAAGATGCGAGCTCGAGAAAGGGAGCTTGTGACTCTTCGAACACTGACACGACACACATGCCTGAGAGAGAGAAGTGGAGGAGAGTTGAAGTTTGGATAAAAGGTGACGCAGCACTTGTGCGGAAGGATGGCCGAAGACATGATGAAGGATATCTGGGCTGGGTGAAAGGTTGGCATGAAGTGCTTTTGGTGGTGAGCAGGGAAGAGATAGTTCATAGAGGTCATTGCGGCACGAACCCTGGAGGAGAGGCTGCCGCGTCTGAAGATCCTTCACCTGAAATTTGTCAGGAAAAAATTCAACAGAAACTGCATTAGTGGTGCAGAATTTTTTAACGGAAAGCAAGTTCCTAGTAATATTAGGAACACAGAGGACATCGTTGAGGTAGTATGATCGAGGTTGGGAAGAGGTAATGATATTACCAGTATGACTTATATTCTGAGTTGAACCATCACCAATTTGCAGTTGCTCGCAGCCATCATACAGAGAACATAGACATATTTCGAAAATCATTGGTTACATGATGAGAAGCCCCAGAGTCTAGCAACCAGTTTGTGTTTGGGGGTGGTGAGGCAGTGGTGACATGATGAGCCGATGCCATGGCACGCTTGAGTTTACGACATGTTTTGGCCGAGTGACCAGGGATGTCACAGAATTGACAGAGTAGCGTACCTGGAGAGTATGGACGTTGGTTCCAGCACCTGGGCTGCATCGGGGTACGGTTTGGTTGGTATGGAGGAGGAGGTCGATGTTGTTGATGGGGTGGTGAGGGAGAGGCACGAGGTCTAGGCGACGGTCCCCGATGAGTCTTACTTAGTGAAGGGAAGCGGTGGGCAGCATTAACAGAGGGAAGAACAGTGTTGGGTTGTCGAGCTAGAAAGGCCTCGTGGTCCACTAACTTGTCATATACATCAGCAAATGAAATAGGAGTGTCTCGGGAATGAAGTGCAACACAGAGCTCCCGGTAGTCATGGCCGAGTCCATTTAATGTGTGAATTATTAGATCTGTTTCGTCGACAGGGCTGTTGATAATAGCTAGTTCATCAGTGACTGCTTTGATTTGTTGCAGGTACTCACGCATCTGCATATCTCCTTTGGTGAAGTTGATGAGCCACTCTTTAAGCGACATGACTCTTGTGCGAGAGGAGTTGGCATAGGCTTTGGTGAGGAGTTTCCACGCATCTTTGGATGTTTTGACGGACCCAAGTATCCCGTGAAGGGTCTCATGAACGGAGGACATAAGATGAGCAAGTATTAGTTTGTCCTGCCTTATCCAGGTGGTGTGACCAGCAGCTGTTGGTGGCGGGCAGACTTTGGTTCCATCGACATAGCCAGTGAGTCCGTAGCCGATGTGGATGGCTTCAACTTGGATACGCCAAGCTGGAAAATTGTTTCCTGTTAGTCTTGGCATGACAGGTGAGTGTAGTATGATAACTACTTCTTCTCCTTCTCCTGTAGGTAGTGTTGTTGTAGTGGAGGCAGTTGACATTGTTGCTCTGGTGGGATCGTTGACGTTAGGTCGTCGATAGCTCTGATACCATATAAGACAAAGAGAGTAATGACAGAAATTGGTTTCAGTATTGTATTTGTTATGTTGTGTATCTGTCTCGAATACAGAGACGAGTAAGAGATTATATACAAGGACGAAGAATGATGATACAGCTATAAAGAATCTCTATAGTTACAACGGAAATAACAACATCACGAGGAGGTGAAAGCTTCTAGAATATGTGCAGCAGGCCTGGGCTGATGGACTTGGTGGAAGAGACAGTGAAGAGGGCTTGGTTATCTATTAGTTTGTGTCGTCGACAACACTGCCAATAATAGCAAGTTCATTAGCAATGCTTTTGATTCGCTGGAGATACTCCGAAGCAGTCTGATCTGTTTTAGTGAGATTAATTAGTCGTTCCTTGAGAGTCATGATGTGGGAACAAGGCTTATTTGCGTACAGTAGAGCAAGTAGAGCCCAGGCTTGATGAGAAGTCTGCACATCACCTAACATGTTGATGATGGTTGCATCAACAGAACTCGTGATTGCATGAGAACAAGACGATCCTGCCTTATCCATTTCTTGAAGTCGTTTGCAGTTTCTTCAGGACTTGGAGTACTTCCATCGACATATTCCAACAAGTCATAACCAATGAACAATGACGTAAGCTGGACTCTCCAAGCCGGATAATTATGGTCAGTGAGTTTGAAGCCAGTTTGCATATTTAAGGCAACGATGCCTGAGTTATCTTCAGCGACAGGAACAACATTTGGAGCCATGAGTTATACGATGGGTTTGATTTGTGAAGGAAAAAAAAAACTTGAAAGCAAGAAGCCGCAGGAAAATTTTGTGTTCCGTTAGGATGAAAACAACTCTGATACCATAAAGAGATTAGGTTGTGTAAAGAATCTTTTGTATTCAATCGTGATGAATGTTACATGGGTACATCAATAAATAATAAAATGAGTAACAAGAATATCTACAATATCTGAACAAACTAGATAAAAAGAGTGGATAATCTATGACTAAGTCATGCCTTATCAACGTCTTCTATGTCATTGAAAACGCCTTTGTCTCCTAATCCAGCTCAATAGGGGATTTCTTGAATTTCTTTAATGTATACGAGAAATGCGAAATACCATTCTCAATTAGGGCAGAGACTGATGGTTTCAATCTCAAAAACCGACATGTGGTTGTGATTGGGTGAAAATGATAAAATTGGTGCAAATTGCGAGAGCCTGGTGGCTAAGAAGGATATGAATGGATTGAAGCTGATGCTAAAGAAAGGTGATGAGAAGGAAAATTAGAAAACTGATTTGGCTCAGGATAGTAAGAATGGAAGTATCATGGAGGAGGTGATGAGGGAGTTAGAATTGTTTTGTTAGAGCTGCAGATTCAGGAAGTGAAGTTCTAAACGTCCTTGACATTGTAAAATTCCGTTACTAGATATGAAAGGAAATTTAATTATTTTTGTTTTACTTAATATTAATTAAATTAATATTTGACATGAAATTTTAATTACACTGCAGCTCGTATGTCTACACCTTATCAATTGGCACTGTATGTGAGGATTAAAAAAAAAATCAAGGCTTAGATAAAGATTCTACGATAGAAAGATCATTGAAAATAGGAAATCCCCAATAAAAACAGTGAGCAAGATCAATCTAAAGGATTGACATAAGCCATGTTCTTCAATTTGTAAAAACAAGTCAAGGGACGTGTGGATATGCTTTATCAGTAGTACGAGACTCCCGGGCTAGTGGAAGGACTAACGGCATTGTCAATCTCAAGAAATCATCGATATCAAGGTGTCCATAGGACAACAAGAAGCCAATAATGTCGTCAAGTTCATAGAACCATAAGCATGCGACAAACTTCCTCGTTGCAGGGCCTTCAAAGAAGCGATGCAAAGAGGTCATTACCTTTTCGATGTATCACAAGATAAGACTTGACTGATAGTAAACAACCCTTGTATGTAAGCCAACCCTTACTGAAGTTTAGACAGCTTAATTTGGAGGTATGTAACAGTACGAAAGATCGTTTGAATCATATTACGTTAAGAAAATGATGGACCTGCGAAGAGCTTCAGACACTTTAAAGTGCAAGGCCTTTTCTTTGACTGTAGCGAGAGCTATAGGAATTGATATCAATTTATCCCAAAATGTTCAACTCAAATCCAAATTTGAGGATCACTTTGCTTGCAATAAGAGAAGACCTAAGGACTTCTCTTCCCTTTTTGATATGGTTCACACACGAAGGCAGAGACTCGAATAGTATACCTAAAGGTTCACTGTGGAAGCTACTTAGGTTTTAAACATGAAATCTATCATAGCAGTCGTGTTTTTTTAAGAAAGGTATGTGTCATCAACCAACCTTTTTTGGGGATCACTTCTAATGGATAAAGTGTATACTTTAGAGGAAGTACGTGAGCAATAATAATGTTTCATCACCTTGGAGGAAGTAGATAACTCCCTATAGAGGATTAAGCAAACATCTTAAGAGATACTATGACAAATGAGAATTAAGGAGTACGCTAAAATTATCTAATATATGAGAATCTGTGAATGAACTGAAAGGGGAAAGATAGCTCGCTAGTCTGAAAGTATCCTCTTGTCATGGCTGAATAGATCTCTCAAACATATTCTCAATTATGAAAAAAGTAAGGATATCATCAATAAGTTAAAACCCTTAATTAGTAGACTTGAGGCCAAACATTCAAATAAGTTTTATTATTTCTACTAAGATTATGGGCATAAGATAGAGGAATGATGGGATCTATGGAATGTTGTGAAGTCCATATTGAAAAGGGGACAATTGGAGTAAGTTGTGGCTGAAGGTTTCAAGCTTAGAAGAGATAGAAGTCAATGTGATTAGTTTGGTCAGGCGAACATGTGGCAGACTTAAGGGAATACCGCTCCAGCCAGGGTCATCAACATTATAGTGGACACAAATTTGAGGCAGATAGAACCCAGTTTAAGAAATATGCATTTTGGACGTAAACTTCTATTAATATCATGGATGAAGCAAAGAGGTAGAGAAGATTGGTAGAGGAAATTACTTTTCAGAAAGAATATTCCGAGTTAGCTAATCCTAATGACTACATGATGATCATAATAATGACTTTAGCCAACAGCAAAGTGAGGAGGACCCTGGTCGACAATGACAACTCCAATAACATCCTATTTTGCAAAACTTTTAGTGATTTGAGATTCACCCACAGAGGATTGAACAATCATGCCAAGTGATAAGAGAGTTCAGGAGAGAGAGGGATTACTCTAGAGTAGTCTAGCACGAGAGTTTATAGAAAGGAACACACTGAAGGTAAAAAGAGAGCTCACATGTACGAAGGTATCTTCTTGTTGGGGTTGAATGCATATCACAACCATATTCTCAACTATGCCAAAAGCAAAGATCTCATTAATCCATCGAAACCGTTGTTGAGGAACTTTGAGATCAAATGTATATACAAGTTTTATTATTTCTATTAAGATTATAAGTATGAGATGAAGAAATGTTAGGATCTGTGAAAGGCTATAGACTCCCTACTGAAAAAGGGACAACTAGAGCAATTTGTGGCTGAATATTTCAAACCTGGAGATAAGGAAAGACTACGTGCTTTATCTTGGTTATGGAACACTGACAGCACACAGATCGAAGTCATCAGTATTATAGTGGATAAAGATTCGAGGGTGAGAGCACAACGAAATGGAAGAAATCTACCTATTACCATTAAACTTTTGCTCTTACTAGGGGTTAAGCAAAGAGGAAGAGAAGACTGACGAAGCAAATTATTTTCTAGGAAGAGGATCTCGATTTGGCTAATTCCAATGACAACGTGATGACTATAATGACATCTTTGTATAATTATAAGGTGTGGAGGATCTTGGTTGACAATGATATCTCCTTCAACATCCTGTTAAACAATGCCTTTAGGGATCACCAAGCCATAACTCAATTTTGCAGCGATACTATTGATTGGCTTTGGATTGTAACTAACCCATGCCTTAGAAAATATCACACTATTGTTGAAGTTGAGAGCTCATTCTAGGCATGTCACAGATTTATGGAGTTCTACGTGGTTAATAGACTTTATACCTACAATGTTATACACTATTAATTTATCAGCAATGATGGTACTTATTACTATTGGCCGATGCCTTTAGAGTTAAAAAAATGCAAAAGAAACTTACTGAAGTCTGGTCAATAAGGCATTCAAATCCTTGGGTCAAAATGTGGAGGCTTACATCGATGATCCTCAAAATCAATAGTAGAGAAAATCATATAAATATACTTAAAGGATTACTTTGAGAATTAGTGAAAGTACAAGATGAATCTTAACAATTAGAAGTGTGCATTTGGCTTATCAGCCGTGAAGTTCATGGATTTCACAGTAATTTATTGAGGTATAAAGGGTAACCCAAAAAAGATAGAGGTGATACAGACCATGGAACCCCTACATTCCTTTAAAGATATCCAAAGGATAATAAAGAGATTACTGAAATCATTTAGACTTCTATACAGATCAGCAAAGCATTACTTATTCGTTCTCTAATCACTTAAGCAGGTAAGGAAGTTCAATTAGGGCATGGAGTGTCAACAAATCGATTAGCAATTAAAGGCTTATATATTACAAACTATTCGCACCTCATCTAGGAGAACCTTTATATCTCTGGTTGGTTGTTTTAGAGTAAGCTTCAGTTTAGTGCAGTGAAGAAAGAGTAGAGCTAAAACAATTGTTTTATCGCCTTCATAATCATGCTGTAGATTTGAACTTTCCAAAGTCTACTTCGAATGCTTTTTATATAGTTGTTGATCGTTCCAATAATTAGACCACTATAATCTAGATCCCCAAGCATGACTGACCAAGTAAATTCCTCTTCTTCTAGGCTTTCTCACACCTCTATAGGTATATCCAGGGATGGATCTAGGGGGAGCTAGCAAGGGCTATAGTCCCTACAAAACTAAATTTTTTTTCAGAATATATATATATAGTATGTATGAATGTTTACATATTTGTGATTTAAGTTCCTTGCCTCCCCAAGACTAAAATCCTGGATTCGTCGCTGAGTATATCATTAGGTCCTACTACCCTTCTACTCTTCATCTTCCTTAAAACTCCTTTAATTTCTTCTCTCATGATACATTGATAAAAAGTGAAATTACTTTATTGCTTAAAAGTGCTAAGATCACCCATGAAAAATGATGTTATCTTCGCCTTTATTGAATAGTTTATACAAATAGCTCTACCATCTTCTCTTGATGTCATTTTCACCCATACGAACTTGTCCTGCTTCATCCTTTATAAAATGAACTTAGTCCATGTCCTTTGCTTTTCGTTCCCTAGCTCTCTCCAATTTAAAAATATCGTTTTCTCTATCTTTAGTTTTAGTCATTAACATAAGTACTCATAGGCTCTATTGTTGGCTTTTGAGACTATCTTTTTTGCCTTTTTTTTTACTAGCTTTTAACTTTATCTATTGATCACCCTCCATATTGCTATCCACTAAAGTTTTATAGGCAACCTTCTTGATCTTCAACTTATTTTGTACGTATTCATTCCACCATCAAGACTCCTTATTACTACTCCTAGACCTTTTATAAACTCCTCAGATTTCTTTAGTTGTATTCTTTAAAAGAGTTGTTATTAGTTGCATTCATTAAAAGAGTTGTTACTCCCTTCACATATGGTTGACATCTCCTTCTAGCTTTTATACTTCTCCTGACATTACTCTATCCCTAAATTGTTCCATTTGATCCCTTTTTAGATTTCACCATCTAACTCTATTACGTCTCTAAGAACTTCTCTTATTTCTCATCCTTTAATTATAAGATCCATTACCAATAATCTAATTTGCGTTGACAAGCATGCATTAGGTATCACCATGCAATCCTTACAATTGAGTTGATCTCTTTACCTCATGAGGGAGTAATCGATCTGAGTCTTTATAGTTTTGCTACTAAAAGTTACTAAGTGCTCGTCTTTTTTAGTTGAATAATGAATTAGCTACCACTAAATCAAACACTTTCGAAAAGTCCAATAAAGTAGTCTCATTGTTATTTCTATCTCCATAGCTCAAACTCCTATGGGCACAAGAATACTTGTCGATTGTCACTCCTATATGGTCATTAAAGTCGCTCCTTAGAATAAGTTTCTCGTTAGAGGGAATATACTGAATCACCTCATCTAGTTCTTTTTAAAATTGACGCTTAAGCTTTTCTCCCAACCCCATTTGAGGTGTATAAGCACAAACCACATAGAAAAAAGTATTGTTCACCATAATCTTCAAAGACAAAATGCTATAATTAGTCCTCTTTACCTATATAACATGATGTATGAGTTCTTTGACAATCAAGATATATACATTATTCCTTTGCCTTAAACACTTTGAATACTAAAGTTTGAATCCATTAATCTCCTTTGGTTTAGCCCTTTTTCACTTTGTATTTTGGATGCATGCTATATGAATCTTATATTTATCTAAAATCTCCACTAATTCCAATGACTTTCTTGCAAAAGTCCCAATGTTCTAGGAACTTATCCACAATCTATTAACATTTTCTCTCCTCTTAACCCTAAAGCTCATTAATGATAAGCCTTAATGCTAGTCAAAACAGCCGCTCCTACCTTAATACCCCACAAGCTATACAAGAGAAGCACAATAAGGCCTTAAATGATGCTAAGACTACTCAAGAAAAGTACCAACAACTAGAGCTTTAAAATGCCAAAGAAAAGGGATAACTAGTAGTAAGCCACAAAAAGGAACTACTAGAATAGTTACAAACAGAAATCAAATAAGTTGTACTGACAACAACACTAGAAAATTAATAACACTAATTAAAAAAGGAAGAAATGAAATAATTAAAGAAAATAAAAAATGATAGAGAATATATACAAATAAAATAAGAACATAACAATAAAAAAGGTAACTATAAAAATTGGGAAGAATAAAAAAATAATAGTAATAATCTATCCACTCTATAAGATACAATTATGAGTATATCTAACACAGCATCTATATACTTTGAAAGACTATAAAAAGAGATCAAAATACACGTAATATAATTTGTTCCCCATCCGACAGCCCACAAAAGGCCTGATGTCATTTAATGACCATATCCCACATTAACTATTACATATGCGTCTATTAAACAAAAACATTTTATTTTTAGTCACTCACCATTCAAGTATGGCGATGATCTTTATAGACCATAGAAATAAGATCTAACCATAAAAAGAGCGAAACATTGGAAACAGATCTACATAATCCAGTTTCACACTTAAAAACACATTAGGAGAAAACCAAAAACACAAAAAGATGTGATTGTTCTATAGAGAAGGAGAGGGTGTTGGGAGCTTGTAAAAGCAAAAAAAATGTCAAGCTTTTTACATTTGAAGAATGGCCTTTACATATAGGGAAAGCAAATAATAAACAAAAAAGATTTTGAGATCACACACACACAGAGAGGAGAGAAAATTTGAGAAAAAGCAAAGAGAGATAATGGTCTCAAATTTGAAATAAAAGAAGCATAAATACTTGAACACCCTGAAAACTTGAAGCCAACACCTAGAGAACAACAAAACAAAAGGAAAAAAAATAAAGAGAGAAATAACTCGAATCCTCCCTTTGGGTGGTCTAGTCTTTTCCAGTGAACAACAATCTCAAATCAGATGTTATGGTGGCATACGTTTGAAGGTTGATCAAAAATAAATTATAAAAAAAATTACAAAGGTTTTCTCCAATAATGATCTCATTCTCTGGATTTAGTAGATTTAGTATACTTTTTTTGAATGTATCTAATATTCAATCTCATTGAAGAAGACTACAATATTTTTTATCTCTCTTTAAACGATTACTAACCTTAACTACAAGTTAAAAGTAAGTAAAATTAAACTAAACATGGTGTTCATTTTTAGGTTGCACCTTTTTAAATAAGATTTTCATCATGAATCATGTCCCAAGTCATATAACACACTATTTAATTTTTAAAAGAGAACACAAGTTCTAACACACACAAAATTATGTTTCACATTATACCTCTTCGTCATGTAACATACACAAGATCCTGTTTACTTCGAGTTTGTACATATACCAAACTCTTGCATTTTCTCCAATTTGTGTAACTTCACTCCTCTAGTTCCTTCTGCCATAAGTTTCCATAGTTAAGATTCAATTATTTATTTTCAATGAAGTTGTAATCTTAGGAAAATGACTCATTAAGCGTATTCGATATCAAGAGAGGAGAATTGAGATTTGTAGTATACAAAAAGAAGAGAGAAGAAGAAGAGCTAAAGAAAGAGAAGCAAAAAAAATTATGTTAAATGTAAAAGGAAATAACCATTAGACAAGGGGCAAATGTATAGATTGTTATTTCTAAACTATTGCCTAAACAATTTAAATAAATTTGTCTCAGATGATTTTGTGGTTTTATTCATCTTAATTCCGATTTTCCCACAAATTTTGTCATTTATTTTCTACAACATTTTGTCCTAAAGCAGAGGTCACTCTTTCATTTTCTCATGATTTGATTTTTGGTTTCTATTTTTGTTTCGGTTGTGGCTTGACGTAATTGAAATATATTTTAAGTTGTCGATGCCAAGAAAATTAATTAAACCCCCTCCCTCATGTTTTAATTACATATAGTTCATACATATGCGCTAACAAAAAGTAAAGCTTAGGGGGTATTTGGTTCCTTTTTTTGTTTCTTTTTTTGTAAAAAATAAAACAGTCCCGTAAAACTTGTTTGGTTAAAGATATTTTCGTTTTTTGTTGTTAAAAATAAAAAACGGCAATTATTTTTTGAAAACGTAAAAAAGATGTTTCGATGTATTTTGAAAACAGGTTTTTATATTTAAAGAAAATGATTTCCCTACGTTGACTCTACGTCTTCAGCCTCTTCTGCTATTTCTCAGTCACTGCGTCTTCTGTCATCTTCTGCCTTCTTCTGCGTTTTCTACCAGCTATGATTTATGCGTCTTCTATCATCTTCTGCCCTCTCCTACGTTTTCTACGGCCTGTTATTCACAGGTTTTTTTTTCATATACTTATGTGTTTGTTGTAACTCATTGCTCGACTGCTGTTATTTGCGTTGAAACATAAATAGGTGATAAACATTTACAAATCTTCATATCAAAAATGATCTTTTCCATTTAATATGTATCTCATTTGATTTTATTTTGGGTATCTTATTTATCTTGTATATCTCATTTGTTATTATTATTAGATATCAAAACACATGTATAAATACCTGTAAAGCTACTCAGCAACACACAATCAATACAATACAATTACATATCTTTTGCTCTATTCTATTCTTTCAATAGGTCCATCACCTTCTCTTCTTCGAAATCACTCAAGAGAGTGCATATTATGCAGTAGTAACATGCACATGTTACTGTAGCATAATTAAAATTAATTCATTAAATTCATCAATGTTGTTTTGTTTCATGAGAGAGGCCCTTCTTGTGTTTCTCACTGGACAGTGCTCAAGGGTAGCATATCATTGTGATACCTGTCTTAGATATGCAGCTTGATCACCTAGCTGAGGGATATAACGATATCCCTCCTTATGCTTTGACAAATCCTGAAATGGAAAAAGTGAATGGAAAGTTGTAGTTGGATTCATTACAATGCATTTGAATAATTTAGTTGGAAAGCTGTAGTTGGATATCCCTCCTCATGCTTTCAGTAAACATCACCACCTTTTAATTGATGAAGATAATTGCAATAATCAATAATCATTCAATTATGCCTACATCAGTTGGATTCATTACAATGCAGTTGATATACATGTATCATGAGATATAAATCTCCTTTTGTTCAAACAAAATTCAATAAGGAGTATACTGACATTCGATTGAAGAATAAGTATAATGAATTAAGGGCTAGATTAAAGAATTTCAAGAACTTATTGAAAGAAACAGGAATCGACTACAACTCCCTTACTGGTGAAGTTAATGCTACAAATGAATGTTGGAAAATCTGTTTAAGGTAAAATATGTCTTTTTTTATTAATATATCATATTATGTAATATTTATTCTCATATTCATTTTTCATTGTTATAGGTGTATAAAATGGCTCACTGATTCAAGAAAAAATGATGTAAGGAATTTTTAGACTTGTATCATATTTTTGGAGATACTACTGCAATTAGTGTGCATGCACATCCATCAACTAAATCTCCATCAAATAGTATAGAAGAGGAACATGAAAATGATATTGATGAAGATTACTCGTATAATGAAAAAGATCCAGATATAAGTTTTATATCTAAGAGAAAGAAATCTCCTAAGAATAAGAAGGCAAAGAAGACACATTTTAACATTATGGAAGAGGTCTTACTTGTACTTGGTGAATAATAAAAAAGGACAAATGATTTACTTGCGAAAAAACTAAGTGAAACATCATCTACTGCAGAGAGTAGATCTCAAGAGTGTAACATAATGATGGAATGTATGAAGTCCTTAGATGAATTGGGTGTTGACGATGTGTAATATGGAAAAGTTATAAAGGCTTTACATAATTCTCCACTTTATAAGGATATTTTTACGAAGATGACAGATACATGGAAGCTGCATTGGATTATAATTATTACATATAATAGTACAATTACAAAAAAATAGAAATATGATAATAAAACCAAACATGTTTTTGTTTTTAGTTTTTTATTACAAATCTTAACCAAGTAAGTTTTTGTTTTCAGTTTTTATATTACAAATCTCAACTAAACAGGTTTTCGTTTTTTTAAG
>JANIHZ010000005.1:67527473-67541281 GCA_027478365.1 Erythroxylum rufum | reverse complement strand
AATTAGTAACTCAATTGTACCCGAAAAATGTCATGAATGCATGTACAATCATATAAATGTGCAAAGATGTGCATGTCTCAAATAATACTGCATGATGTGCATTTTCCTAATTTCTCGGAAATTCTCAAAATTTACAATTCTACCCTTAACATAGGTAACGGGATGTTACAAAAACAATGTAACATTGAATATTTGATGACACTATATAGTATACCATTGGTACTATACTATACTCTAGAAATGGTAAGAGTCATTAGATGTGTTATCAGATTATCGATCTTCTTACCTAACAGAAATAATGGAGACATTGTGATGTTCTGATGTGGACCATATAACTTTCGAATGTACAACAACTCGTTGTGCAATGTATACAACAAAAACTACTATACAATTTTCAGAATATAAAAGCAACTCTCGCCTATTTCAGAGTGATCTTTATATGAAAGCAAACCCTTAAATTCAATTTTAGAACATAAGGCCATTCAAAAAAGAGAATGGAACTGTAATGAAGGTATAAGATACCACATAAGGATACAAAATCTGATTAGAAACAAGCTATAAAACCATCAAGAAATTCAATTAAGGGGGATCAAACTTTATATATCATTGAAAAGGAATTTGCAAATCCCCAAAATAGCACTGAGATCACCACACTTCCGAAGAACCTGATGACTGGAAAAAAGCAAGTAGTAAAGACTAATAACTAACAATTATGTTGAGCTGCTCCATTTTATAGGTGAAAAAGAGACGTTGGGCAGTTGTGAGTAATAGAGTTAAAAGAAATAAATAAAAAAACTAGCTACAACCCCCACGAAATTAATGCAACAAGAGACAACATACTTCGTTGTTCAACTGCAGCAAATTCATTTATATCTCAACTACTATCATACTTTTATTTAACGAAACATCTATCTCAGATATACTTTCATTGCATGTCAGATTTTGTTTCAGACTAGTTACAAAGAGGAACTGAAGGCATGTTCTGTTAAATCAACAGATAGTTACAACTAGTTACAACAGATAGTTACAACTGGTTATAACAGAGTTAATTATTATGGACAATCAGTCAGCAATAAGAGAAATGAAGTAAGAATAAACAAGCTAAGTCATTCTTTAGAACCAAACTTTAGCTAAGTTATACGAAGAGAAATGAAGCAAGAAACACCAAACTTTAGCTAAGTTATCTCTTATCTGCGTGATACACAGCAACAGTTATTACCAGGCGAGAAACTCTATCGCACACAGCATGGTGCATGAGTAGGCCAGCAGCAACTGAAACATTGAAGGAGTCTACCATGCCATTCATTTGAATGCTGCAGTGCAAATCTAAAAATTCTAAGGCCTCATCACTTATTCCCCTGTATCAGGGACCCTCTGGTGTTAGTATTTAATTAAGTAAAAATTTGAATCTGGACAGATGCTATTCATAACAGCAAGGGGAGAAAAGAGAACCATAATTGCTGCTACAATATAAAGAGGCGTCTCAAGAGTATACACTTTAGAATGCATTACATTAAGAAGTATATTTATAATTTGATTTCTCATTTGTAACTTATAACTGTTTGCTTGCAAATCCTATATTCTGCAAGTAATTAAATTTACAGATAAACTTTTTCAAATACTAAAAAGAGGGAAAAAAATATTGCTCTTACTTTTCTAATTAGATGTTAAAGTTTGAATAAATACCTGTGTTCATTACCAAACACTATTGCAGTAAGGCGTGACCAATCCATGTCATAAATGGAAACCTAAGCAGTGCATAAGAGATAGTAATACATCAAAAAAGCTACTCAACCCAGAACACACTGGTTTTAGTATTTGTTCAAACACATAATTCATTGATTACTTTGTTTAATTAATATCTATATGCGACTGAGCTAGTTAAGAAGTTGCATCTCAAAACAGCCTTGAGAAGAGTTGATTATTCTCAATCAACTAAAGGGAAAAGGATCTATACTGTATCCCTTCCAAGATAGGTTGTTGCAATTCAATAACATCAAGATTTAAGAGCTTTGAAGCAATCTCGAGTAGAGTCCCAAAGTTTAATGTCCAACCACTTTTTTGCACCCATACTCACATGGCGGTTTTCCCTGTATCTGCAATAAGAATATAGGTGTAATGTAAGATACAAACGTAATTACAAAGCAGTAGCAAGACAACTTTTGTGGAGGTTGACACGACCAAGTTTAGAGCACCCCCTCAATTTCACAAAACATTAAGGCAAGCTCTAATTTCAGTGGAGAACAAAGAACAAAACATTTCACTTGTAATTTAGAATTTTATCACTACAATCAGATGAGGATTATGGGAACCAAGGCAAAAAATCTAGCATAATCACAAAAGCCAAGGAGTTAAGCTTAAGAATTGAATCATTCATTTCACCTCAAACTACAAAGTAGTATCAAGACTAACTTTTATGGAGGCTGACTGTTATGTGACCAAAGCTATACAAGAGCTACAAATGGTTCACTCATGGGAAGTTCACAAAGAAGCCGTCACAAAGCCATATATGAAGTTGTTGTGCTTAGTTTTTATTTTTTATTTTTAAGTCTTGATGTGCTGGAAGTTGTTAAGTGACAGTTCTTTATTTCCTTATTTTACGTAGTAGTGGAATTAGACAGTTATTTCCCTAAGGCTATAGAAGCCAGCATTGTACAGACTTTGGGGTATGAAGAAAATTTCTATCTTTGAGTTTATCTCAAAAACAAGGTCCCGGGTCCCTTTTGAGCCGGAAACATAGGCAGATCATAGAAAATTAGTTCGACTCCGATCAACAAACCACAAACCCGATCCTGTTCTAACAATGGAATCTCTCCCCACATCGGAACAAAGACCTTTTGCCTTTCTATACATGAGTTCTTAGTAAGAAATGTGAAGCAACCCCCTATTTCTCTCTGTCGACACTCTCCTTTCTCCCTTAGGCCTCCTTATCGGTGCTGCTATGGGTGGTGCGGCTGCTCGGCTCTGCGCATGGGAGTCGGGTTGGTACCTGGATGTTTCCCTGGTTCTACCCGCTCCAAATACACCAGAATATCTCCCTCGACCCACTGGGTTTGGGTGATCCGACTCCTTAGGGTTCGAGTTGACTCAAAAATTGCCCCTAAAATGACTCTCGGTTTTGAGTCCATGCACGTTGTTAAGAACCCAAGTTCTCGAGACCCCCATGCTCTCCGTTCACCTCTTATTCCACCGTCCTTGCAATTTTCATCATTTGGTACTTGTTCACCAGCCCAAACATGCGCACCCTCCTCCGTATATTCGATCGCAAACTACTCATGAAGTATCCCATAAATTTTTCTCCCGGTAAACGACCCACCTACGACGATATGAACTCGAAGGCCTATTCTTCAACTGTGTCCGTTTGTCGTAGTCTCGTAGATCTAAAATCTCTTCGAAACGACCGATTAAAGCTCTTATAAAATTTTCCCAATCCAATTCCACCCCTATCTCCCTGAGAAGGTTAAACCAATGAATAGTTGATACTTAAGAGAGCCAGTTTGATTTTCACCTATTCTGAGGTATTATGAACGTCAAAGTATACTTCCGCTCTAATAATCCACCCCACAGGATCAGAGCCATCAAACATGGGCAGCTCCACCTTACGTACCGACCTATATTCCTCCATAGTATCAGTGGAATGCTCCATCGGAGTGGATTGTCGAGAGTGTTGATTATTCCTTTCACCAGCCATAGTTTGCCCCCTTCCCTTCCTGAGGTATCACTCCCTTGTCCTTCTTCTGGTCACCCATCATCTTGCTCATTTCTAGTAGCAAGGCTCGCTGCATTTCCCCCATTTCCATCCTCATAGACGATTGAATATCCTCGACTCCAGCCTCCAGACTCGCCATACGATATTCCAGTAAATCTACCCTATCGGACATCTTTGGTGGCATCAGGGTTGGTCTTTCTAAATTCTTAATTCCCCGATATAAAACTGATCCTCCCTTCCTATATCTGGCAAGTCGGACCAATGATATAACTCTAGCTTTATAAACTAGATATAGTGTATATTATTGAATATATAAAAGGTACTCTACTGCTATTACAAGGGTGATTCCACTAAACACCCTTCCCAGAGCTGAAATTCTCCTCATAAAGAAGGAAATTCTTTCTGTTTACAATGTCTCCCTTCTTCCCCCTTGATCCCTCTCTCCTCTCCCCCTTTGGCCTCAAAACTACCTACTGAGGCCATTCTGTTACACCCCAACCCTTGTGCCAACTCAGCCCCTCTCAGCCTCCTCCTCCTTTTTCCTTGAGTATACTCTCCATATCCTAGGCTTATTCTTTCCCCTTCCTAAAATACCCTCAACATTGGTCCTATCATATATCCTGCTCAACAAGAATACTAGAACTTGTTGGATATTTGTTCTTCTAATCCAAGATAGCTTTATTGAGTATTGGATTTACAGTTGATTCAAGTTATCTTTTGACTTTTCTGGTGACAATTTGGTAGATTGTAATCAAGACTGCTATTTATTTAATTCTTTTTCTAAACTACTTTGCATTTCTCCTCTCTAATTCCATTTATTTTCCTGTTTTAATTAATTGTAGGGATGGCTGTTCAGCAGCTGATGCTTATTCTGGCAAGGAGTTGGATGCTGCGGTAGTTGTACATCTTCCATTCTTTGTTGATATTGTTATGTTTATTATCAGCATACTAGTCGGGTTATCATGATTTGAGTTTGATTTAGTGCTTATTAACTTCTTATTCATAGGTTTTTTTCCTTGTCCAATGCAGACTACGGGAGGACAAAATCAGGTTGACATTAACCATCTCAAATCCATGCTGGTACCATTATATATGTTCCCTTTAAGCTGTCTTGTTTTTCACTTACAATTGCACTATGTCTAGAGAATAACTCATGGATGAATTTGTTTAATTGCATATTCTATCTGCTCAGTATGAGAAGGAGTTAGAGTTATCTCGGTTGAAGGAACTTGTTGATAGGGAAAAGGTATATGCCCACCAGTCATTTTATTCAATCTGTCAACAACACTGTAAGTAGACTCGATAATTGGTACCAAGTATGGCATTGTTGGGCAAGAACCACTTGTGCCTTCACTATAATAAGGAAATGAGATCCAAATGCAGAAGTATTTGTTTAGTAGAAACTTATGCTATTGAACTGGCTTGTCTAGTGAATAAGCACCAAGTGTGATATAAAACTTAATTGGCGTTAGGATTGAAATGAAATGCTTCCATATAGTTCTGTTACCTTATCCCTTGTGTATTCTAATTCTTGATTAATGTGTTCCCTTCTTTTCACCATAACATCCTTTTTGTATGAAACCTGGAAAATAGGGTCAATTTTTTCTGCTTGCTGACTGTGGCAACCACTTATTCATATCCTTAGTTATTGTTTCAAATTTGTGCAAATGATGTCATAACGAAGAATTTAGATAAATCTAATTTTTTGCCTACAGCTTGCTCTTTCTGCTTTGCAAACAAAGGCTGAAAAAGAAATAAGCAAAGCTCAGAAACTTATCTCAGAAAAAGATGCTGAATTAATTGCTGCTGAAGAAAGCCTTTCTGGACTAGTGGAGGTATTGTCCAATTGAATTTGTTTTTCCATATTAAAAGACTGCGCCAGAGGACAATGGCTGACTTAGCATCTCTAGTGTAATTCTGGACACAGAAAGGGACTTCTAATAGTATATGCTAAAAATGCGTATCAATAACCAGAATAGATAATACTGGTGGTTAAGGTTGTTTTACTGTGTTGCTTTTTGGGTGGTAATATGATCAAGGTAAATGTAAGAGCATTAAACAATGTAGTCATCCTTGACATCTTGAGGTGAAAAATGGTGACGTAACTCAATTATCCAGTAAGTTCCTGGACTGCTGTGTTCCAAACTTGATTGCCACTGAAGGGTGGATCAATCAGTGATCCTACAATATATTTCTTTATTAGTCATTTTGTCAACTATGGAGCTACTGTCTTCTGAAGATTCTGTTTAGGATGCATTTCCACTGAGGTTGCTGACTGGATGTTAGATCTTATCAGGTTAAGATCCAATACTGTGGAGAAGGTGATGTTGTGGAGGTGACTGGCAGCTTCAATGGTTGGCATCACCGAATTAGAATGGATCCTCAGCCATTTAGTACTGTTAGAGATTCCACAGGATCAAGGTTTTACAACATCCTCTCTTCTATTTAACTACTCCTAGATAAAGATGCATTCTTGTTAGGTGTTGCTGTTCCTTTTTATTGGAACATCAATTTGTGTTCAGCCAGTTTTCTGCATATTCTTCTTGCATGGCAGCTACACTCTCAGTCCTTTTGGTCATTATAACTAACTGATTCTGAAATCTGAGTATTTGGACATTTGATTGCTTTTGTACATCCTAATAGCTCTTCTCTTTTTTCCTTTTATCTTGGAATATGGCAGTTCATTTTTTCCCTATCAAAAGTTTCAACTATTTCACTTTTATGATATTTTCAAACAGGAAATCAGGAGTTTGGTCAACGATGCTGTGGCTTTATCCTGGAGTATATGAGGTTAAAACTTATCTTAACTAGAATTGATGATGCGGCTGTTCTATTTATCTGACAAGTTATAATCAGTCCGGTGATGGGCTTTTGAAATGTCAACTTTGTTGAGTTCATTATGTCATTATTTTACTTGATAATTTATCAGTTAATAGTGTCAATGGGCAGTGGGTAGACATATCAAACAATTTTAAGCGAGTTAGGCAGAAGTACACTTCAGAGGCGGTTTGGCATTGGTACCTGAAATTGATATACCAATAAAATTCTAAAAGGATTGATTTGTGATAGCCATCCTCTGGAGACACCATTTTCTCTAACTTAAAATGCCTGTTTATGACAAGATGGTCCTGGTTCCTCGTGAGAATCTAATTAAATCATATGGAAAGATGAACTCAAATTTAAAGGATCTGTAGATCTGATGCTAAGAATTGTTTATGCACTGGCTTGGGGGCAGACTGCTAAGTGTGCAGTGAGTAAACAGTTCATTGACCAATGACTGATCTTATGTAAAATGTTGCATCTTCTGAAGAATTGTCCATCTTCAAAGTTTGCATACCAATATTCTAATGTGACATGAAATAGTTATTTACTTCATATTTTTGTTATTGCAGATAAAATTCATTGTTGATGGCCATTGGAAAGTTGATCCTCTGCAGGAGGTAGTTACCAGAAGTGGAATTTCTAACAATATCCTAAGGGTTGATGCATGATACTGTTGGGAACCTCTAGGTGGAAGAATACCCTAGTTATATATACCCTTAAGGTAAATGGATCGTTTTCTTCTCACAATCCCTTAACTATATTTTAGGAAGCCTTTTTCCATCCCTGTCATATGTCAGTTTTGCATGGTGAGCCTGTGAAACTCCAGGTGAAGTTTATTAATACTAAGTACCAACTTACTGAGATTTATTGCCTAGTCAACATCAAACCATAGGATCTAAGGAATCATTCTTTTCCTAGATATGCTCTCCTTTATGTAGTTGCAATTTGCAAAGCTATGTGTCTCTGCTTTATAAAACGTTTTATTGTCATGCATTGAATTTTGTAAATGCATTTCCTTGCAAAGTAAAATGAATATTTGACCTATATTATGATTGTTCTGGTGTGAAAAACTTCCGCGTTCCATCTGTTTTCTGTCATTCTTTTCTTTTCCTTCTTCAGTACAGCCGGCTTTGTTATTCTTTAAAGTTTACCAGTCATTTACACGGAATAATCTTAAATTGAGTCATTCAAAAACTTTGGAAGTGTTTTACGCTACTCGTTTAAATATAGAATCTTTACGCCACAGGATATGGTGAAAGATATTGGAGTTCTAGACCCTGTACAAACAATGAAGACATGCAAGCAGGCTCTAGATTTTGGATTATCACCAACTTTTCTACATTCTGAAAAGTGTATTTAATCAAATCTGCTTCAGATAAGCCAACATCTGTAGCTAGAAACTGGCCACCTGCAGATAGGGGGGATCGAAGACTTGCAGTGGACGGGCATGAAGATGAAACTGAATGGAGGACATGAATTGCCTGAAACTGAAGCAGTAATGTAAATAGGGGCATGAAGATGAAACTGAATGGAGGATATGAATTGCCTGAAACTGACGCAGTAATGTAAATAGTATAATAAGGTCTCTGAATGTGTAGTTATTCGGAGTTGGGCTCATGCATGGTGTTGTAGGAGCAATGAAATTTTGTTCGAGTGAAATGGATGTTAATATCTTGAAGAAATGTCTTTCAGTTTCTAATCCTCGTGAAATAACTTTGGAATACGTTTCAGAAAAATTTCTCCGAAGTTCTTCATTATGGCATTATCAAATGTTTGAAGAAAATAAAATAAAAACTGCTATTTGCTGAATTCCAATATCAACGAAGTTCTTATCAACTTGAGAATTCTGCATCTCATTTCAAGTGCTCAAGAAAGGAAGCTAAGAAAGAGGAAAACAACAGTTGAACTCGGGCACTGAAGAAAGAGCCCAAGAAGATGGAATGTAACGTCTTGTATGTTCAGGTTTTCAACATAACGTCAGTATTATTTAGCTTGAAGCATTACTTGTAACAAAAAACCAAATGATATTCCAAGAATTATTATCATCACCGCCGAAGAGAGGTAACCCCTTTTACGACGAACGGGTCCACTAATGCCAAAAAGCTTGGAACAGCAAATATGGGCTTGGGAGCGTGTGGAAACCACGCATGAAGGCTCATTCTAGTTAATTCCGAAGGCGTGTCAAAAGCCTCGCCTTTCTTCTTACCATACCTCTTCTCTCTATCTTCGAAGTTCCTTTTCTTCTTCTAAGTTCTATCCCTATCACAACCAGAGGTAGACTGTTTCAAGCCACTTTTGAGTGTTCTGTATTCTGAAAATGGCAGTAGTTAGCACTCCCATACCTCTTTCTTTGAAAAATGCTTATTTTCTTCCTTCTTCATCATTTCCTAGTACTTCAGCTGCCACCGAAACTTTCTTTAAAATCCCATCTAATACTAGAAAGAGAAGATTTTTCCAGTCATCTTTCTGCTTGCGGAATGAGCACGTTGAAGGTGTTGATAGGAGTAGTACTGAAGAAATTAAGCACCTGAACGAGTCGAAAGAGACACTACTGTATTCCTTCACTCCTCTGCCATTGCTATTTGCGGCTGCACTTCCCGGAGGTAATGTGATATTGTTATTTACAGCAAACTATGATCTTTAGGTGACTGCTATGATATTGAAAGTTAACATATACGAGTTGCCGGAGTAATGCCATATCTTGAAACTATTTAGTCTAATAATGTTCCTGAAACAGACTAATATACTTGAAGTCCATACATAGGTTACTTAATTGGACGTAAATCGGACACTCACGTACTTTGTTTCTCCCCTTTTCCCAACTTTCTGTTGGGTGTTCCTTACTATCGAACTAAGTTTCAGTTGTTACGGCTAGAATTGGTCCGTTTTGGAGACTTCAAGAGCTTAGAATGTAAAGCTTAAGAAAACTTGGGTACACATCTGGTATATGTTATCAATCGATCTGTGAGTGACTTTGGGCGCATTGCTTATCCAAACGCCATAGGAATTGCTATGATTCTCATAGCTTGGAGAACTTCACTTCTGAGACATTCCTATATTCTCAGAGATTGGTGCATTGCAAGTTTCTAATTGCTTATTGAACATTTGAAAATCTGAACAGCTGGTACTGTGAGGTCTGTCTTTGGGCCTTTTGTTGAGCTGGTGAAGTCTTGGAATCTTCCTGACTGGCTTGTGCATTGGGGTCACCCAGGCAACATGGTATAGTTCTACTACTTGATGTACACCCTTTTATTCCGATCCCTATCAAGTTTCTGATGCGTTTGTCCTTACTGTCTTCCTGCAATCTCTAGGCTGTTGTGCTTTTTGCAATGGGTGGTTATGGAACATATCTTGGCTTTCGAATCCGTTACTCCGATGATGTGGTATGAGAATCTTACTTAAGACACGACATGTTTGTAACCCAGTGCATGTCCTGAGTTTGTTTGATATACGTTCAGGAGGAGAAGGCCTATGCCAAAGAGCTGCACCCTAAACTTCTTGGAGGAATGTTTTTCTTCTTTGCCCTTGGAGCAACTGGTGGAATAACATCTTTGCTCACTTCTGATAAGCCCATCTTCGAAAGGTGAGGACTTTGATGTTTGTTCGGCAATCGTTTCAGTAATGTATTTCAGAATTATAATGTCAGGCAATGTGTTTGCACTTGTAGCCCTCATGCTGTGACAGGTTTCATCGGCCTGGCTCTCTTGACTATCCAAACCATTCTGCCTGCATTGTTCGAGGTAATTTACATATACTATATCATCTTACTCTTTGTTGCCTGTAATTTGTGGATCTACTCAAGTTTTGGTTTTAATGTGTACAGGGAAATCCAGGATTAAGAAATGTTCATGGGATCTTGGGCAGTGGGATCATGACCCTGTTTCTTATCCATGCTGCCCTTGGACTTCAACTTGGTCTTAGTTATTGATCATATGCAACATTTTGTTAGCGTTCAATCTAGCTTCGTTAGTGTTCCTTCATGAAACCCACCCCTTTCATAATATTATAAAAGAAAAGAAAATGTGTAACATCTTTTTTATTGTAAATTGAGTTGTTGGGCATGTGCTAGGCTGGGTTGCGTCCTGCTTCGAGGCTGCCCGACCTAAATTTGAAGTATAAAATGACGTTTATTTCGAAATCTCAGGTAACCTGTTAATTTCGGGCTGCGTTAGGTTAAGCCCGTGCCCTTTTTCATCCCTAATATTATTAACGTCACATAATTAATGAAATGAAGTCGCAGGACCTGAGATTGAGGGTTTCAAATAACCTGTGTCAATAAACTTGTGCCTACTCTGCTCTCACAATGGTACATTGCACAGGTTGTTTGGACAGGTAATCTCTTCCTGAGATAGAGATGGATCTGTCCTGCATTGTGCGACCCGATTAACACCCCAAGGCATGAAACGAGATCCGAACACATGATCCGCGTCCGCGTTAGGAGCAAGCGGGGCCCAACCCCAGTTGTTAAGGAGACCCATGTGGCCAACAACCATGACCACCTACACTCTATCTTCCATAGTTGTTCATGTTCTCCAATCCAACCTGGCCCCGGAGACTGGACGGTTCAGATGAATTAACGATATCTCATGATGGAATTGGCCGATATAAACGGTGTAACGCAAAGAGCGAGTCAAACGACGCCGCTACTTTTATATAGTTATCGAAAACTAACAGGCCCGTTCTCTTCTCCCTTTCCATTCACTGTCTCTTCGTCAGGTTCTACCTTATTATTAAGGTGCGCCTTCTTTCAATCCCCTTCCTTTAGAACTGTCTTAATTTCTCTGGGTTATTGTAATTTGCTTATTCATTTGTGTGGGATCATCCATTTTGTTCTACAGTTTGTGCAAAGTCATTAAATGTTTGTGTGTTGTTGAGTTGATTGAGATTCTGTCTGATACTTTGTTAGGCAATGGATACGTTCTTGTTCACTTCTGAGTCTGTGAACGAAGGCCATCCCGACAAGATCTGTGACCAAGTTTCGGATGCAATCCTTGATGCATGTCTGGAGCAAGACCCAGAAAGCAAAGTTGCTTGTGAGACATGTACTAAGACCAATATGGTTATGGTTTTTGGTGAGATCACTACCAAGGCTAAAGTTGATTATGAGAAGATTGTTCGTGACACTTGCAGG
This sequence comes from Erythroxylum rufum, assembly GCA_027478365.1. Classification (NCBI taxonomy): domain Eukaryota; kingdom Viridiplantae; phylum Streptophyta; class Magnoliopsida; order Malpighiales; family Erythroxylaceae; genus Erythroxylum; species Erythroxylum rufum. Next base: position 67,529,618 of record JANIHZ010000005.1, on the reverse strand, counting down.
GGCATTGGATTTACATCTGCGGATGTTGGGCTTGATGCTGACAATTGCAAGGTCCTTGTCAACATTGAGCAACAGAGTCCTGACATTGCTCAAGGAGTTCACGGCCATCTCACCAAGAAACCTGAGGACATTGGAGCTGGTGACCAGGGCCACATGTTTGGCTATGCCACCGATGAGACACCCGAGTTCATGCCATTAACTCATGTCCTTGCCACCAAGCTTGGTGCCAAGCTCACAGAGGTCAGAAAGAACAAGACCTGTGCTTGGTTGAGGCCTGATGGTAAGACCCAAGTCACTGTTGAATACCGCAATGAAGGTGGAGCTATGGTACCAACTCGGGTTCACACCATTCTTATTTCAACCCAACATGACGAGACTGTCACAAACGACCAAATTGCAGCAGACTTGAAACAACATGTGATTAAAACTGTCATCCCAGCTCAATATCTTGATGACAACACCATCTTCCACCTCAACCCTTCCGGTCGGTTTGTCATTGGTGGACCACATGGAGATGCAGGACTTACTGGCCGCAAGATTATTATAGACACTTACGGTGGATGGGGTGCTCATGGTGGAGGTGCTTTCTCTGGGAAGGATCCCACAAAGGTGGACAGGAGTGGTGCATACATTGCCAGGCAGGCAGCTAAGAGTGTGGTGGCTTCTGGACTTGCACGCCGTTGCATTGTTCAGATTTCATATGCCATTGGTGTACCAGAGCCACTTTCGGTTTTCGTGGACACTTACAAAACTGGAAAAATTCCTGACAAGGATATCTTGGCATTGATTAAGGAAAACTTTGATTTTAGGCCTGGAATGATTTCCGTCAATCTAGACCTCAAAAGGGGAGGAAACTTCAGGTATCAGAAGACGGCTGCATATGGTCACTTTGGCCGTGACGATGCTGATTTTACTTGGGAAACTGTCAAGCTCCTCAAGCCGAAAGCCTGAGGCAAGGCCTTCAGTTTGTGTTTTACTTGTCGGGGAGAATAAAGAAGCTTCAGCGCATTATCTCTGATTGCATACACGTCAGCGTGAGGCCCGACACAACATGTGTGCTCGTTGAGTACCTATTTTAGAAAGGAGTAGCAATTTCCCTTGTATGTTGGTCTATTGTTGTTTTCCTATTTTTTAACCTGCTGTCATTCATTCATTTGGATTTACCAATTTTGGGATCGAAAATTTTTCAAGTATTTACCAACTTTGAGATTATAATACTACCAAATCAACATGGGGAATTCCAATCCAATCAGAGAATGTACCTTCAAATCAAATATAAAAAATGGGTAACAAGAACGAGTACAACGAGAAGAACATTTTAACCTCTAAGTTGATTCAAAGAGGAGTGGAGAAAGGATGACAATATTATGAGTGCAACCACAGGCGGTCGTGAAGGCGCTCTTCTCCGGCACCAAACATCTCATCAACTCTTTCGCCGTCACGGTAGAACTGAAAAGTCGGAGTGTAGCGAATGTGTTGAGTGGTTTCAGGGCATTCGTCTATGTCTGCATACACAAATGAAAGCTTCGGAAAGTTGTTGCTGAGGCGGCAAAATGCAGGAAGTATTTGGCTACACACGCCACACCTGACAACCAAACAATTACAGTAACCAAAGTGAAAGAAGCACACCATCAAACACTTTACATGCACGAAACGAAGTCATAAAATGAAATAGATAATAAGAGAGTGTGTGCGTGTGATATGGCTCACCATGAAGCGCCATAGTTAATGACTGCCTGCAAAGCAAGATACAAAAATGAATTGATTGGTGTCTCTGAAGAAAACAAAAGAGGCAGAGGAGGGGAGAAGTTGGGGGAATAGAGACTTTACAGGGGTCTTCGACGACTTGATGTGATTAAGAATGTTGAGGAGGTTTTCATCGCCGGAAGCAGTTTTGAGGTTTCCATGGCGATTCACAGGGAGCTGCAGAGCAGAAGTGTTCTCGTCAAGTCTTTTCTTGTTGTCATTGGCTTCCATATTATTTTCACTCTGTTTCATCCTCTTCGCGCAATGACGAGTTATGTATTTAACTACGGATAACAATTTTTACTATTTTTATAACTGCAAAAGCATCAAGCACCAGTGGTCTAGTGGTAGAATAGTACCCTGCCACGGTACAGACCCGGGTTCGATTCCCGGCTGGTG